>CM061224.1:8524135-9124135 GCA_030844895.1 Ambrosia x helenae | reverse complement strand
TCTTTGGTTAGGGCTTTGAGTGTCCACATCCATGTCAAATTCTGAGGCTATGTCCCCTGTTTGATGTGTTTGTTGGGGACTGACATGTGTAGATGGGACTTTCTCTTTTAGCCCAGAGAGAAGTTTGGCTATTTCAATATCTGGTTCAGAAAGTTGGGGTGCTGGTTCAGTAGTTTGGGCAGTGGGTTTAGCAGTTTCAAAAGAAGCATCAATGGGAATAGTTTTCTTAAGTCTTTTTCTTTTGAAAAGGATTGTGATTGGTGCTCTTGGTGGGGTTTGAGATGGATGAGACTGAGAGGATGTTTCAGTCACATCTTTAAGAAGTGCATATTGCACAGTAGTTTGTTCAGGCATCTCAACCTCCTGAACAGCTTTTCTTTTAGGTTTGGTGGGTTTTTGTTTTTGTTCCTTGGGTTTCTTGGCCTTTGGGGGTGTAGGTTTGGAAGATGAGGGTTCCATGGGGACTGGTTCTGGTTCCCCTTGGTCATCTTCTGGCCAGGCAGCCTGTTTGTTGTGCCTTGAGTATGCTTGTGAGGTTAAGGGTTTTAAAATTTCAGTTTTACCCACAAGCACCTCATCACCCAGTTCTTTTATTATGCATTGCATAATGAACCTTGGATATAACAAAAACTTTTTCTTAGTGTTATTGTGATGTAACACCAACTCATTAGAGAAAAGTTTTGATGCCCTGAAATTTGTTTCATTCACAATTGAATGAAAAATTGGTTGAAAGGTTGAGGGCATCTGGTCATAAGACCATGTTTTAGGACTCAAGCACATAATTATATAATGAAACAAAAGTTTGTATTTTGGTTCAAAATATTTTTTAAAGATGGTAGCTTGTGAGAGAGTACCTTGATAACCACACTGATGTGTTGCAAAACACATCTCTTTTCCTATGTATTTTGTATATTATTTGGTCCTGTTTTTATTCGTTTTGTGTCATTTTTATTATGTATTTATTTATTTTATTATTTTATAGGTGTTCGTGGAAAATGAGCTCAAAACGAAAGAATTTTAATTGAGACACGAACACTTGAGAGCAGGTGTCATGGACGTTGGAGCGTAAACGAGGAATTTAGATCGAGCCACGAACACCCGAAGAGAGCTTAGAGCAATAGTACTACTACTACTAATATATATATATAAGACTTTAGTATTAAAATAAATTAAAAAAAATGGAAAAGTCAATGGACTTGTTTTGTTTGGGTTGTCACAGCCCAAGACACAATTTTGACAATATCATCACATATTATAAACGAAGGAGAACAATATTATACGGAGGAATATCATAATCTTCGAAGACATTACATAACAGCCGCCAAAGTCAAGCTCGGAGATCGCACAGCAGCTTTAGATCAAGGGGGAGGTTAATTAAAGGCCAGGAAGGCTCGGGTCAAGACTAGAGCTACGGGTTCGATCACTAAAAATTTTAGTTTTTATATTTATTTACTTTGTGTTCATGAATATGGAGACCATGATTAATTTTTATGTTGAACCTTTGTTTTTATTATTTTTCATTACTATGAGTAGCTAAATCTTGAACCACTACCTAGGTTATATGATGAATGCATGTTAATTTTATAACTTTCGGTTTATGGATTATTTTTGAATGGTTAATGTTTTGGTAAAAGTTTGGTTGGTGTTTATTATGATGTGTGTGCATACTTAAGTCTAATTTATTATTTTTGAGAGTTCCATAAACGTCTTAGTGAATGTCTTTCATGTTTGGATGTTTATTAGGGTTACCTGCTTAGTGCTTGTAGCTTAGTTTATGGTTTTGGTACCAAAAGCCATAGGAACTTAATAAGAGAATTTAGAGGACTTTAGTATTCTTCCATTCTTGAGACCGGGAGGTGATGGAATGTTGGGTTGTCTAGAGCTTTAGGTGTTAGGTTTTGGGTGAGACCGGGAGGTGATCCTATCCTAGTTGTCTTAAGTTTCTTGCAATTCCAAGTCATAGTTAACCCAATTAAATTACTCATTTACATCTTCGGGTGTATTGTGATTAGAGAGACCGGGAGGTGATCGAGTCATTAGAGTACCTTTACATTCTTAGTGAGGTGAGACCGGGAGGTGATCCAAGCTAGATAACCAGTGTTTTATTCCTTAGGATTCTTTGGGTGTGTTGGTGAGACCGGGAGGAGATCTAGCACGTCTTAGGGTTTCTTGAGTTATTTTTAGAATCTGGTATCCATTCAGTTTTCCATTACCGAGAGTTGTGAGTTTGCATGTAGGATTCTTGGCCTAGGTAGTTGCCTTCCTATCCTGACATTTTCCTCAGTTATCATTGCTGTCTTTTTATCTTATTTATTTATTTATTTACTTTATTTATTTTATTTAATTATTAAAAAACCAAAAATCAACTTTTAAACCATTTATTTTAAGTCTTAGTCGAGTCTAGTTTTGTTTTCCATTAGTGTCCTGTGGGTTCGATACTCGGACTTACTTAGTCTGTACTGCATTGATAGGTACACTTGCCTGTCGTGTGGTCTAGTTTAGCTGAGTCTGTTTTATATTACTAGGTGTCTAGGTTAGTTTATATTTTTAGACCATACATAGCACATCAAGTTTTTGGCGCCGTTGCCGGGGACACTTGGCGATTGCGAAACTAGCTTTGATTAGGATTTCACTGATTAATTGGTCTCATTTGAGTCTTTTTGTTTTTTTAGTGTGTCTAGAGAGTCGTAGGTTTTTTTTTTTCTCTTTTTGCGTGCTTGTGTGTTGAGTCAGTTCTTGTTTTTATTTTTCGTGTGTTTGTGTGTCTTTTTCTTTTGTGTGATTTATTTATTTAGTTATTTTATATATATCTGGTGCCCGTGATCGTTTTTTTAGTGTCTGTATGCAGTGATGGCAGGAAGAAAGACTGTAGCAGACCATATTCGGGAGAACGGCCCAAGTTTCACTGTGTGGTGCGAGATTTGTGGAGAACCCCATCCAACTCAGTTCTGTCGTTATTCATCGGGGTACTCCACAGATTATTATGACAGTTATCACCCGCACTCATATGAGAGAGATTCAAGCGCAGCCTTGTTGGAAAGCCATAGAGCATTAATGGAAACATATAGTCGATACTACAGATGGCAAAGGATTGAAGAAGAGAAGCCGAAGGAGCTGTCCACTCTGGATATTCTTGAAAGACAGACGAAGGAACTTCTTCGTCAGATGGAAGAACAGAGGATCAAAGAAGAGAGCAAAAGGGCTGAGGCTGAAGCACGAAGAAAAGAGATGTTACAGTTAAATTGTGAAATAAATAATAATACTACTCAAACTAATTTTTTTCTTGTAGGTCTCTCTCATGACACACAAGATGAAGAAGAGATAGCTGAACATCTCACTCCAAAGCCGGAGACGTTAATGGACAATTCAGTCCCACCTCTGGTTCAGCAAGAAGTGAATTACTATTGGAGTGATGATGAGGGGGACAAAGAGGATTTTGATGTGATGGAGGGTCCCCAGATACCAGCTAGGTATATTGAAGAGGAGGAAGAGATGGAGGCTATCAGTGACGAGGATTTTCTTAGATATTTTTGTCCGCCTCAATACATCGAGCCACTTGAGGAGGAAGACGTGGCCATGGAAGATGAGCAAGTAGTTGAAGCAACCATTCCATCTCATCAGGTTGATGATTGCCGGCCCGTGCAGGCATTGGATGTTAGACTGCCACCACCACCACCACCACGGGAGAAGGCTAGTGATTACATGGGCAAAGAGTACACGCCACGATTCAAATTTGGCCCAGGTAAGTCAAGAATTAGGTGGCCCGACCCGTTTGAATTTTTCAAACATCTTTCTAACTTCACCGGTTGTTTCTTGATGAACAATGGTGAACGAAAAGAATTAAACGGGTTGGATATGGGACTGATAAAATATAAGCCACCTGATTGAAACTGAATGAAAACTTAGTTGTAAAGTTTGTATTATTGTTTTTTTTCTTTACTTGGTTTTTGTTATTATTTTTATTTTTGAGTCTTTTAGCAGGTTTTCGTGTTTGTTTAGGCATGAAAAATTACACCATGAACGGGTCCCATGTAGTTAATTATATATTTTACGATTGGGATTTTTGTTCGAGGTTTGGGTAATAAAAGATTTTTTTTTTCTAAACATTAAATTTGATTAACTTTCTGTGAAAAAAGGTTCTTCGTGTAATGCAGAGAGCCTGGGCTGACCTGTTCGTCTCATATGAACAGTAATTACCCCGGAAAGTTATACTTTATTCACTCGCGACGCGTGTTGAGATCACCAGTGTCCTTCACGTTGCGCGAGCTGATTAGAAAAAAAAATATATATTTTCCACCCTGTTTCCATTCACCGCCATTTCACCACATGTTTTACCATCATCCACCACATTCCACCATCTTGCCTTTCAAGTACGTTCCTGCATTTTTGTATATTGAGTCGGTTGAGTCTGTATTTTTTTTTTTTTAGAGTCTTTTATTTTATTTTGAGTCAGTTTTCTCTTAACCCACTTTGGGGATATCTTTCCTTCAAGTGTGGGGATGATGGAGAGAGTCAGTTTTGAGTCATTGGTTTGTCTAATATATTTTATTGCAGGTTTGGATCTAGCCACCCGTACTCAATCTCCATTCGGGTGGGGACGACCCAACAATCATTTAAGACAACCATTTGTTTTTATCTTTTCTTTTTAGTTTTTATTTGTCAGGTTTGAGTCAGAGGCCGCGAATGAAATGCTATACGGCCTGGTTTAGAAGGACTGCTTCAGATCGCTTGCAGCTATATCGCTTATATTCAGGGGAGTCTGTTCCTTTTTGTTGTATTTTTTTTATTTCTACTTTATTTTATTCCACTTTCACATTGAGGACAATGTGTCGTTCAAGTGTGGGGATGGAAACTTCGTTTTTATTTTTAGGTCGTTTGAGTCATAAAATTTTAAAAATCCAAAAAAACTTGAAAAAAAAAATTAAAAAAAATGTCCCTGATCTTTTGTGCATTTTATATGGAAAATGATAGAAAAATTAGGATTTTTGGTTTTCAAAATATTATACATATGAGAAAATAAATAGGTTGAAAGCCTGTTTGCTTAAGATGTGTCGGTAGGCCCAGCTAGCTTTGAAAGGTCGCATGATTGTCTTAATATACCTTAATAATCATGATATCTTGTGGGTTCTCATCTTAGGAGAAACGGTAGAACTGAAACCGCTGAGAGCAATTAGAGGTACCACTGTAGGTTGAAAGCCCATATGTATTATTAATTAAATGGCACATTTGATCCTTTTTATGAGAATAAATCCGGTGAAAAGTGGCGCCCGAAAAAAAAAATCCACATGTCCATCAATTGAGCTAGACCAAAAAAAAAAAAAAAAAAAAAAAAACTGAAGCCTCTGAGCGAAACTCCCTCGAGGCCAAGTTGAAAAAAAATACCGAAGCTCATGCTGTCGCTCTTGGGGATAGTGACTCTGATTGAGACAACCTCTGGGTTAGGTATGAAAAAAAAATGTGTCTAAGCTCATAAACTTCATCCATCATCCATCTTAAATTTAATTTCTAATACATTAGGGAGTTTAGTTTGCAGTGGTTGGTAAATCTTTATGGTTTAACCTTTGCTTCGAAAGCTTGAGGTGGGATTAGGTGAAGCTGGATATCTTGAGTGTGAGACCCATAGGTTGATTGTAATAACATGAACTTAATTGCTTCACATGATTGGGGTCTGATTAGCTAGTGGTTGGGTTTAGGTGGACAACAATACCGACAGTTTTGGTTGATGCGTAATTAGATCTTAATTAATGAACTTAAAAGTTTTTGAAACCAAGAGTCCTGATTATGATTCCATTGCAGTCTTTTTCGCGGACGAAAAAGGTTTAAGTGTGGGGATGTTTGATGTGTTGCAAAACACATCTCTTTTCCTATGTATTTTGTATATTATTTGGTCCTGTTTTTATTCGTTTTGTGTCATTTTTATTATGTATTTATTTATTTTATTATTTTATAGGTGTTCGTGGAAAATGAGCTCAAAACGAAAGAATTTTAATTGAGACACGAACACTTGAGAGCAGGTGTCATGGACGTTGGAGCGTAAACGAGGAATTTAGATCGAGCCACGAACACCCGAAGAGAGCTTAGAGCAATAGTACTACTACTACTAATATATATATAAGACTTTAGTATTAAAATAAATTAAAAAAAATGGAAAAGTCAATGGACTTGTTTTGTTTGGGTTGTCACAGCCCAAGACACAATTTTGACAATATCATCACATATTATAAACGAAGGAGAACAATATTATACGGAGGAATATCATAATCTTCGAAGACATTACATAACAGCCGCCAAAGTCAAGCTCGGAGATCGCACAGCAGCTTTAGATCAAGGGGGAGGTTAATTAAAGGCCAGGAAGGCTCGGGTCAAGACTAGAGCTACGGGTTCGATCACTAAAAATTTTAGTTTTTATATTTATTTACTTTGTGTTCATGAATATGGAGACCATGATTAATTTTTATGTTGAACCTTTGTTTTTATTATTTTTCATTACTATGAGTAGCTAAATCTTGAACCACTACCTAGGTTATATGATGAATGCATGTTAATTTTATAACTTTCGGTTTATGGATTATTTTTGAATGGTTAATGTTTTGGTAAAAGTTTGGTTGGTGTTTATTATGATGTGTGTGCATACTTAAGTCTAATTTATTATTTTTGAGAGTTCCATAAACGTCTTAGTGAATGTCTTTCATGTTTGGATGTTTATTAGGGTTACCTGCTTAGTGCTTGTAGCTTAGTTTATGGTTTTGGTACCAAAAGCCATAGGAACTTAATAAGAGAATTTAGAGGACTTTAGTATTCTTCCATTCTTGAGACCGGGAGGTGATGGAATGTTGGGTTGTCTAGAGCTTTAGGTGTTAGGTTTTGGGTGAGACCGGGAGGTGATCCTATCCTAGTTGTCTTAAGTTTCTTGCAATTCCAAGTCATAGTTAACCCAATTAAATTACTCATTTACATCTTCGGGTGTATTGTGATTAGAGAGACCGGGAGGTGATCGAGTCATTAGAGTACCTTTACATTCTTAGTGAGGTGAGACCGGGAGGTGATCCAAGCTAGATAACCAGTGTTTTATTCCTTAGGATTCTTTGGGTGTGTTGGTGAGACCGGGAGGAGATCTAGCACGTCTTAGGGTTTCTTGAGTTATTTTTAGAATCTGGTATCCATTCAGTTTTCCATTACCGAGAGTTGTGAGTTTGCATGTAGGATTCTTGGCCTAGGTAGTTGCCTTCCTATCCTGACATTTTCCTCAGTTATCATTGCTGTCTTTTTATCTTATTTATTTATTTATTTACTTTATTTATTTTATTTAATTATTAAAAAACCAAAAATCAACTTTTAAACCATTTATTTTAAGTCTTAGTCGAGTCTAGTTTTGTTTTCCATTAGTGTCCTGTGGGTTCGATACTCGGACTTACTTAGTCTGTACTGCATTGATAGGTACACTTGCCTGTCGTGTGGTCTAGTTTAGCTGAGTCTGTTTTATATTACTAGGTGTCTAGGTTAGTTTATATTTTTAGACCATACATAGCACATCACACACTCAGTCATGGTTTGGTGGATTGCAGAGTTGTCAAACTTTTCAGGGGCATTCACATCATTCAACCCCAGTCTGTTTGCAAGTATGGCCGGTGTGATGGCCATTTGTCTCCTTTTAATTGTTGAGTTGAGAGAGATAACTTCATCATCCACCATCACTGTCTCAGCATTAGCCCAGAACTCATTGAGAGTTTCAGGATGTATTGGTGGGTCTATTGTGAGAGCGGTGAAATATTGGGATTTGACGACGAGATCAATGATCTCATCGTATTGGGACCAGCCTTCTTGTTTTTCTAAGTAGGCTCTGAGATTGTGTCCCTGTTTAAGAACTAAAGCCATGTGGTTTGTGTGTGTGTATGAATCGAACAGTGTGTATGTTGCAGGTTCAGGGGTTAGAGAACTTTCTTGAGAGAGAAGGAGGGAATTTTTGTTTTGAATGGATAAGTGTTGAAAAAAGATATTTATCAGAAGTTTTTAACCGCTTAGAACTTCTTTATTAGAAGTTTTAAACCGCCTAGGTCAAAACCTCTTTATCAGAAGTTTAAACCGCCTAGGTCAAACTTCTGATGTGGGAAAAGTCTGATTTGCCCTTTTTGACTAAACTGCTGATGAAGAATTTATATTCATCAGTAGTTCCCACTTCCTCTTCAGCAGTTTTGAACAGCTGATGAGAAATATTTTATAAATACTTTATTCATAACTTCTGAAAGTTGTTTTATCAGAAATTAATCACTTTTCAGAAAATATCCCCATAACTGATGTTTTCAAAAACTAATCATCAGTAGTTCTCTCTTATTTGTTTTTCAGAAGTTTTTCAATTTGGAAACAGATGTAAGTGAAAAATAAAAAATTTGTGCAGAAAAATAAAGAGAAACACTTACAAATTTAGCATCCCTAGCACGGATACTAACCTCTGAAACGTTGATGTGTCAAGGGGTTTAGTGAATATGTCAGCTATTTGATTAGCTGTTGCTACATGCTTCACTTCAATCTTGCCTTTTTCATAGCAATCTCTTATGAAATGATACCTTATTTCAATGTGTTTAGTCTTTGAAAACTAAACAGGATTTTGAATGATGCTAATGGCAGATTTGCTGTCTACAAGCAATGGTGTCTTGGTCTCTTTGATTCCATAATCAAGAAGTTGATATTGGAGCCATTGTATCTGTGATGTACAACTTGCAACTGCAATGTATTCAGCTTCAACAGTTGAAGTTGCAACAGATGTTTGTTTCTTTGATTTCCAGGACACTAGACAGTTTCCCAAGAATTGACAACCACCAGATGTTGATTTTCTTGACATTTTACACCCTGCATAGTCACTATCTGAAAAAGCTGATAACTTGGTATTGCTTGAAGCAGGATACCAAATTCCAAGTGTTGGAGTTCCTTTCAGATATCTGAAGATTCTTTTAACTGCAATAAGGTGTGATTCCCTAGGAGCTGATTGATATCTAGCACAGACACATGTTGAAAACATAATATCTGGTCTAGAAGCAGTTAGATATAGAAGGGAACCTATCATACATCTATACATGGTTTGATCAACCTGTTTTCCTTGATCATCTGGTTCAACTTGTGTGGTTGGTGTCATAGGAGTGGAACATGATTTACAGTCTTGTAAAGAAAATTTGTATAATAATTCTTTAACATATTTTGATTGATGTATAAAAGTTCCATTTGATTGTTGTTTAATCTGCAGTCCCAGAAAGTACTGCAGTTCTCCCATTGTACTCATCTCAAATTTTGATTGCATGAGTTTCTTAAATTCATCACACCATTTTGTGTTTGTTGAACAAAAAATGATATCATCAACATATATTTGAACAAGTAAGACATGATTTCCAACGTGTTTTATAAAAAGAGTTTTATCAATGGCACCTCTTGTGAAGTTATTTTTGAGTAAAAAGGTTGAAAGTGTGTCATACCAGGCTCTTGGAGCCTGTTTGAGCCCATAAAGAGCTTTGTCTAGTTTGTACACCCACTCAGGATGAGAAGGATCCTCAAACCCAGGTGGCTGACAAACATACACTTCCTCTTTTATCTTTCCATACAAAAATGCACTCTTGACATCCATTTGATAATCTTTTATTTTGTTGGAAATGGCATAGGTTAGAAATAACCTGATGGCTTCAAGCCTTGCAACTGGAGCAAAGGTTTCATCATAGTCAATTCCTTCTTCTTGAGAGTAACCTTGTACTACCAGTCTTGCCTTGTTCTTTATTATCATACCAGCTTCATCTTGCTTGTTCCTGAAAACCCATCTTGTGCCAATTGGTTGCTTGTTTGGTGGTAAGGGACAGATTTCCCAAACCCGTTGCTTGTTGAATTGAAGCAATTCATCTTGCATTGCCTGCACCCAATTGTTGTCTTTGAGGGCTTCTTGGTACTTCTTTGGTTCCAACTGTGAAATAAATGCTGAGAATAGACAAAAGTTGGAAAGCTGGTTTCTTGTAAGAACACCTGATGCAATATCACCCATGATTTGATCAAGTGGATGGTCTTTGTGTTCGATCAGTTGTTGTAAACCACTGACAGGTGTTGGTGGCTCATGTTCTTCAAACAAACTACTGAGGCCTATTATATCTGTTCAGCAGTTTCAGTGTCTTCAGTAGTTGCAGGTGCTGAAGCAGATGTTTGAGTTTGTCCTTCAGTATTTGTTGAATCAGAAGTTTGTGAAACTTCTGATGGTTTTGAAGTTGACTTAATGACTGTTTGAGGAGTCCATGGTGCTGGATCCTCATCATCAGACCTTTGATCACCATAATAACTAGGTTTGGATGAAGTGACAGTCTTTTCAGGTCCAAAATGGAAGCTGTCAAGGTCAAAAAGTTCAGCAGGATGTGCTGGAATAAGAGTGTGTTTTGACTCATTGAACTTGACATTCAGTGTTTCTTCTACTATCCTGGTTCTTGAGTTAAAAACCTTGTAGGCTTTTCTAGTTGAAGAATAACCAAGAAAGTAACCTGAATCAACTTTGGCAGCAAACTTTGAAATAGATTCCTTAATGTTCAAGATGAAACATTGACACCCAAAAGCCCTGAAAAAGGAGATAAGGGGCTTCATGCCATGAAGAACTTCATAGGCAGTCTTTGAATGTCTCTTGACAATAAGAACTCTATTTTGAACATAGCATGATGTGTTAACTGCTTCTGCCCAAAAGTATAAAGGTAGGCCAGAATCAGCTAACATTGTTCTTGCTCCTTCTATTAAAGTTTTGTTCTTCCTTTCTACCACACCATTTTGTTCAGGAGTTCTGGGAACACTGAATTGTCTAATAATCCCTTTAGACAAACAGAATTCATCCAGAGTTTTGTTCCTGAACTCTGTCCCATTATCACTTCTAATGGTTTTGACAGGTAGAGAATATTGCTTCTCTACTTGTAGAATGAAGAACTTGATTATTTCAGCAGCCTCATCCTTGGAAAATAAGAAGAATACCCATGTAAATCTTGAGTAGTCATCAATGATGACCAAGCAGTACTTCTTTTTACCAAGGCTCATGATCTTTACAGGCCCAAATAAGTCCATATGGAGTAGTTGAAGACATGCAATTGTTTTTGATTCTTCAATAGACTTATAGGAGGACTTATGCTGTTTTCCCTTTAAATAGGATACACAGTGTTCTTGACACTGGTATACTTTTAAGGGTAGACCTATGACCAAGCCCATTTTTGTGACTTTATTTATGGTTTTAAAGTTCACATGGCCAAGTCTCTTGTGCCAGAGATCAGTCTCTGAAGTTGATGCCTTTGAGAAGAAACAGGCAGTGTTGTTCAGTACTTTGTCTTTTTCAATGTTCACTGCATAGACATTGCCACATCTTTTGGCTATTAACAAAGTATGATCTTCAATAATCTTCTCTATCAACTTCTGGCCTTCTGGTGATATGATCTTGCATGCTGTCTTTGTGAAAAAGGAAGAATATCCTTTATCACACATTTGTGACACACTTAGCAAGTTGTACTCAAGGTTTTCAACCAGATTGACCTTGTCAAACTGTATTTTGCCAGAGGAGACATTGCCATGTCCTAGCACATATCCCTTAGCATTGTTCCCAAAGGATACAGATCCTTCTCTTTAACTGATAAAATTGTTTATCAGGTATCTGCATCCTGTCATGTGCATTGAGCCTCCACTATCTACATACCAAATGCTATTTAAGCCTCTGGAAACTCTCTGCACAAGATAGCAAATTAGTTAGATTTGGGAACCCAAGCCAGTTTGGCTTTGGGTTTGCTCTTGAGAACATTTACAGTTTGTTCTTGACCAAGTTGAGAAATCCATGTCTTTTTGGCAATGGATTTTTCATTAGGAGCTATGGTGGTATCTTTTTGAGGACCACCATCAACTTTGGTCATCAGTAGTTGTACCATATTTATGAGATCTTTAATCTCAGCAGTTTGTGAAACTGCTGATGATTCAGGTCTAACTACTGAAAGAGAATTTTGAGAAAAAGATCTTTGTTGAGATGTTGTCTTTTTCTGAGAAAGGGTGTTTACTGGTTGTTGTTTCCTGGGTGAAAAAGTTTTTACAAAATTATTTTTGATTTGTTTTCCCACAACCAGTTGTTGATTTTTCTTGTTATACTGAATACCCTTTCTGTATCTGCTAAATTCTGTCTTGTGGTTGAACAGACCACAGATTTCACATTCTTTTGTCTTTTCTTTCAAAGACAAGTTTCTGACTGTATTGATTGGTTTTAGGTCATCAGTAGTTTTCAGGTTCTCAACTCCTGATGTAGTTGAAACTACTGATGGCATAAAGTCAGAATTAATCAGTACTTCTGAAGAACTTTCTTTGTGATTTTTAAGAAAGTTTTCATGAAAAGATGTGCATTCTTTCTCTTCAGAAGTTTCACCTGAAACAATTTTTCTCCCATTTTCAGTAGTTTTGGGGGAAAAATCTGTTGGTGTTTCAGTGTGATTGTACCCTATGCCAAACCTAACATTTGAAGCACTTTGTTTGTTTAGCAATAGTTGGTACCCTTACAAGATTCAACCCATTTTTCACATGTGATCCTGGTGTCAGCAAGCTCTTGTCTGACATTTCCCAGGTCATTTAGCATGATTTTAATTTGTGCTTGGGTTTCAATAGCTGTGTTAGTTAATTTAGAAACTTCTTTTGTTTTAGCATAAAGTTTTCTTTCTAAATCACATTTCATCTGAGTGAATTTTCTCTCAGAGTCATTTGCTTTTCCTTGTAAGTGAATATTGGTCTCTCTTATGAGAGCAAAAGATTCTTTGCATGAATTTGAACAAAGTTGTAACATCGCAAAATTTTCAGATTTTTAAAACGTATATTATTTCCATAATATGCCTAAATCTTTATTTTTCCTCATTCACAACTTATATATATATATGTATATATATATATATAATATTAATAATAATAATAATATTAAAAATAAATTGCAGATTTTATATGTTAAAAAAAAAAAAAAAAAAAACTGATCCTTATTAATTTAGAACTACTAAACCCAACCCAACCCAACCATACCTTTTGTTTTCCTGAAGCCCAACACACTAGCCCAACAACAAGCCGGCCCACCAGATAATCAGGCCCAAGCCTGCTTTCCCCTTCCCCTTAGCTGTTAAAAAGAAATAAAAAGTTGTTTCCCCCGGGTATCGAACCCGGGCCACTCTCACCACAACCAAACGGACTAACCAACTGAGCCACACTAGCATTTTGATTTCATTCTTATTCATCTTATATAAATACACGCATGACTCTGGTCTCTTCCTGCTCGTCGAACAGCGAGCAGCAGCAGTTGAATAGAAGGATTGAAATTTCAAAAATTTACCATGTTTAATAATCCCTTGACCACTGATACGTGATTATCGGCCATCAACAACCAAATTTACACGCGAATCACCATCAATCGTTGACCAATTTTAATTATTACGCGTTTAGACTTTAAGGTTTAGTCAAACCTTCCAATTAAACCCACAATTGATCCTCAGTATAAATAGAGGTGCTACGAACCTTAACAAATCGCTCACAACTCTCTCTCAATCTCTATATCTCTCAATTTCACTCTGTAATTGGTTTAATTGCTCGTGGTTTGACTTTCTCTTTGACCCGACCATCATCATCTATATCACACTGTGAGTCTAATATTTTTGGTGGGTTTAGTTCTTCGGCATCCCAGCAACAATAGCCCTAACATTAATCGGGCTATTGTTGTCTGAATCGTTCAATTGTTAATCTAGGGTTCATCACGATTTGATTTGGGGATAAAACTGAGTTAGCATATGATATTTATTTATTTTAAATCAGAGGATAACACAACCACCGGCCTAGGCCAAGTGGTTGTGACCCTTGTTTGACACTGAGGTCACCCGGGTTCGAGTCCGGCTCTGACCGGTTTTTGGTATTCTTTTCTTTTCTTTTCTTTTTAGCAAACAATTAATTATATATATATATTAATCCTTTTAATCATTTAAATTCTTTTTAAAATACCTAAACTATTTTATAAATTCTAAAAAAAATTATTATTGTTTAATCTGTAATAAAAGTTTTATTTGTAATTTTTATTTTTCAGAAATTCATTTATTTAATAATTATAATAATTAAATCATTTTTATACTAATATATTTATAAAAATCCATTTATATATCAAAACAGTTTTATTAAATTCCCCAAAAATTATCCTAACTTTTTATAAAGTTAAACTTTACTGAAATAATTTTTAATTCAGTAAAATCATTTATTTTATATTTTTAATCAATTTTTGTTAGATTTAATCACAATTAATTCATAATAAATCCAATTTTCATCATTTTTGCACCAAAATTTTATACAAATTATTTTTAATCATTTAGAACAGAAATATGATTTTTAAAATAAGAATTCTTTAACTTTAGTATTTTTGAATATTAAAGTTAATAATTGGCTATTTATAAATAAATAGATTTAAAAATCTATTTTAAATGAAATAATTTTATAAAAATTATTTTATTGCTTCAAACACTTTAATGTGTACGTTCAAAATCCAAATTTTATAAAAAGACTTTCTTTCATTAATTATTAAATTTTCTTTATTTAATTAACATTTTCATTTAAATTTAACAATTTATTATCCCCAAATCGAAACCCTAGGATACACATATAAATTAATTAGACTTAGACTTATTATTTATTACCTAATTATAGGGTAATATTTGGCATTATTTTGGGCAACACCATCATTTCATCTTTTCAAGAAGTTTAACACTTGCCAAGGTGAGTTTACATAGCCCCTTTACTCTATTTTCACTATTTTTGGGGTGAAACATGTTCAAATATTTTATACTATCATTTACTCATATTTACTTGTGATTCAATTACAACATCATCCTATCATTTGACTGTAACAAAAAGACACAGTACAATCATTAACAATGATCAAGCCGCCTGTTTAGATTATAGCGCTATAGGTCTGACAAACCCATCCCACCCGCATAGACTCAGGGATGATCGATAACAGTAATAACATTTAACTAACTTGCGAGTTAGTCATCAGTCGACACAAGGTTTGGTTGTACAAAGACGCATTGCTACATGTCGGTATCTTACTCTATCATCATACAACTTTGAATGTTGTACAAACTATCGTTACCATTTATTTTCACAAACCTATGTATTCTCACCAACAATTGTTGACCCAAAATATTTTCAACTTAACATGTTTCAGGTTCTACTTGTTTGAAGATTTGCTTGAAGATATGTGTATAGCTTTATTCAATTTGATGTACAAATTCTAGAACTATTGTATGTAAATCATTTAAATTATTCAATGGAATTTATTATTCACCATGAGCTACTGAACAATCATCAATACGTGACATCCCGATGTTTCCGCCATCGGTTGGGGTGTTACAGATTGGTATCAGAGCCATGGTTATAGGGAACTAGGTTATTAGAGAAATAATCTAGTCTATAACCATAGGATTTAACCAGTACTTGCTTCTTTTGTTTGCTATTCTCTAT
Organism: Ambrosia x helenae; assembly: GCA_030844895.1. Classification (NCBI taxonomy): domain Eukaryota; kingdom Viridiplantae; phylum Streptophyta; class Magnoliopsida; order Asterales; family Asteraceae; genus Ambrosia; species Ambrosia x helenae. The sequence continues at coordinate 9,108,628 of CM061224.1, read as the reverse complement.
TCCTCTCCTACTTCATATCCTCCCTACAAGAAGGTTGCTCTCCATCAGTGGATCTACTCATAGACTAATAGGACAAAATCCCCAGGTTTAACCTGAACCACCTTGAGATCTCGTCGAAGTTCTAGATTTTAATAACGAACACGTGCAATCTGGAAGGGTGAACGCCTGTATTCTGAGTCTTCTGTCTAGGCTGGCATTGCGCATATATCCCAATCAGACGAGGGACCCGGATGCCTACCTGGGAATTCTCGGGATGAGTGTTCACTTATAGGCTAAAGCACGTCTTCATATGTTATTAGAATTGAGAATCTTTGATAAGTCAACGTTTTCGTTTATTCGTTTTAATTAATTAATAAATGATTACACTCCTTATATAATCTCATTCATTTCATTGTGTCTATTACAGATCATGCCTCCTCGTCGCAGCACTCGCAACAGCAATGGTGAGAACCACGAAGAAGGTGGTGATAACCATAACCACAACCATGATCAAGTTCCTAACCACAACAACAATGGGGTTGATGCTCAACTGGCTGCGATCATTTCTCAACAAATGGCGCAGCAAATCGCAACTCTGGTTCCCAATTTACTCGCTCAGGTCATCCAATTGAACGGCAACGGGAATGGTCACAACAACGGGAACGGGAACGGCAATGGCAATGGAAATGGACCCCAAGCCTGTACCCTTAAGCATTTCAACTCTTGTAACCCTCCAAAGTTTAGTGGTGAAGAAGGAGCTACTGGACTCCTCCAATGGTTTGAGGGTATTGAGAATGCCTTCATCAACAGTGAATGCCCCAACAACTTCAAGGTTCGTTACGCCATGAGTGTTCTCCATAAACGAGCACTCACATGGTGGAATGAAGAAAAGCGTACTCGTGGGGCCGAAGTTGCTCTTGCTATGACATGGGACCAAGTCAAAGAGATCATGAAGGAAGAGTTTTGTCCTCGCAATGAAGTTAAGAAGCTTGAGGATGAGTTCCACACCTTAGCTCAAGATAGTGGGGAAAACCTTGCCTACAACACCCGCTTTCATGAGCTTAGCTTATTGCTGCCCCACAAAGTCACTCCCCTATCGGTAGCCATCGAGAAGTACATCGGTGGACTGCCCATGCAAATCCAGGATACGGTGTGGGGAAGGAATCCTGCCACCTTGGAGGAAGCCAAACGTTTAGCAGCTACGTTAACCGATAATCACGTAAAGAACGGGACTTTAGTTCGGAAAAGCAATAAAACAAGTATTGTAGCCGCGGTAACCACTGAGAACCAGAAACGTAAGACCAGGGATCCTGCTGCAAACCTCACTCCACAAGCTTCTAACAAGAAACCTTATACAGGAAACCATCCATTGTGCAACACATGCAACCGACATCATCCCACTGCTTCAGCATGTCGCTTGTGTACCAATTGTGGTAGGTATGGCCATCTAGTTAATACATGTCGCGAGACCCCAAACCCTAATGCCAACCAACCCATCAACCCTGCTCAGGCTGCTAATCCTAATCGATACAACTATGGTCAATGCTATGAATGTGGAGACCCAAATCACTTCCGTAACCGATGCCCTAAACTGAACAGAGATCAAGACCCTCCAGCTACCTAACCACAAGACTCACCATTTGACTATTGGTTACTTTTATCCTATGTATTGACGTTATTCGATTCAAGTAATAAAATTCAAGTATTATCATAACATCTGTGTGCATGTTTGTCTGAATGTAAACTAATTGCTATATCTATAATCATACTTGCTTGTACAACAATTAGTTAACTACCAAACGACCAGCTTAACGATTGGTAGAGATCATCATGTCATTCCAACAGTCGGGAGAGGCCCTACCACCTGAACGACTGACGGAGACTATCAGACCTGCTTAACAATCGGTAAAGTCATAAAAGGACGCAAAACCCTAATGTAAGGTAAATTGGTAATTACGGTCCGGAACGTAATCACGAATTTACAGGTACGTTAAGGTAGTGTGGAATTTTATCAAGGTTTCCGGTGGTTGACCAATTGTAAACCTAATGTTTCTCTTAACTTCGGGACGAAGTTCCTAAAAGTAGGGGAGACTGTAACATCGCAAAATTTTCAGATTTTTAAAACGTATATTATTTCCATAATATGCCTAAATCTTTATTTTTCCTCATTCACAACTTATATATATATATATATGTATATATATATATATAATATTAATAATAATAATAATATTAAAAATAAATTGCAGATTTTATATGTTAAAAAAAAAAAAAAAAAAAACTGATCCTTATTAATTTAGAACTACTAAACCCAACCCAACCCAACCATACCTTTTGTTTTCCTGAAGCCCAACACACTAGCCCAACAACAAGCCGGCCCACCAGATAATCAGGCCCAAGCCTGCTTTCCCCTTCCCCTTAGCTGTTAAAAAGAAATAAAAAGTTGTTTCCCCCGGGTATCGAACCCGGGCCACTCTCACCACAACCAAACGGACTAACCAACTGAGCCACACTAGCATTTTGATTTCATTCTTATTCATCTTATATAAATACACGCATGACTCTGGTCTCTTCCTGCTCGTCGAACAGCGAGCAGCAGCAGTTGAATAGAAGGATTGAAATTTCAAAAATTTACCATGTTTAATAATCCCTTGACCACTGATACGTGATTATCGGCCATCAACAACCAAATTTACACGCGAATCACCATCAATCGTTGACCAATTTTAATTATTACGCGTTTAGACTTTAAGGTTTAGTCAAACCTTCCAATTAAACCCACAATTGATCCTCAGTATAAATAGAGGTGCTACGAACCTTAACAAATCGCTCACAACTCTCTCTCAATCTCTATATCTCTCAATTTCACTCTGTAATTGGTTTAATTGCTCGTGGTTTGACTTTCTCTTTGACCCGACCATCATCATCTATATCACACTGTGAGTCTAATATTTTTGGTGGGTTTAGTTCTTCGGCATCCCAGCAACAATAGCCCTAACATTAATCGGGCTATTGTTGTCTGAATCGTTCAATTGTTAATCTAGGGTTCATCACGATTTGATTTGGGGATAAAACTGAGTTAGCATATGATATTTATTTATTTTAAATCAGAGGATAACACAACCACCGGCCTAGGCCAAGTGGTTGTGACCCTTGTTTGACACTGAGGTCACCCGGGTTCGAGTCCGGCTCTGACCGGTTTTTGGTATTCTTTTCTTTTCTTTTCTTTTTAGCAAACAATTAATTATATATATATATTAATCCTTTTAATCATTTAAATTCTTTTTAAAATACCTAAACTATTTTATAAATTCTAAAAAAAATTATTATTGTTTAATCTGTAATAAAAGTTTTATTTGTAATTTTTATTTTTCAGAAATTCATTTATTTAATAATTATAATAATTAAATCATTTTTATACTAATATATTTATAAAAATCCATTTATATATCAAAACAGTTTTATTAAATTCCCCAAAAATTATCCTAACTTTTTATAAAGTTAAACTTTACTGAAATAATTTTTAATTCAGTAAAATCATTTATTTTATATTTTTAATCAATTTTTGTTAGATTTAATCACAATTAATTCATAATAAATCCAATTTTCATCATTTTTGCACCAAAATTTTATACAAATTATTTTTAATCATTTAGAACAGAAATATGATTTTTAAAATAAGAATTCTTTAACTTTAGTATTTTTGAATATTAAAGTTAATAATTGGCTATTTATAAATAAATAGATTTAAAAATCTATTTTAAATGAAATAATTTTATAAAAATTATTTTATTGCTTCAAACACTTTAATGTGTACGTTCAAAATCCAAATTTTATAAAAAGACTTTCTTTCATTAATTATTAAATTTTCTTTATTTAATTAACATTTTCATTTAAATTTAACAATTTATTATCCCCAAATCGAAACCCTAGGATACACATATAAATTAATTAGACTTAGACTTATTATTTATTACCTAATTATAGGGTAATATTTGGCATTATTTTGGGCAACACCATCATTTCATCTTTTCAAGAAGTTTAACACTTGCCAAGGTGAGTTTACATAGCCCCTTTACTCTATTTTCACTATTTTTGGGGTGAAACATGTTCAAATATTTTATACTATCATTTACTCATATTTACTTGTGATTCAATTACAACATCATCCTATCATTTGACTGTAACAAAAAGACACAGTACAATCATTAACAATGATCAAGCCGCCTGTTTAGATTATAGCGCTATAGGTCTGACAAACCCATCCCACCCGCATAGACTCAGGGATGATTGATAACAGTAATAACATTTAACTAACTTGCGAGTTAGTCATCAGTCGACACAAGGTTTGGTTGTACAAAGACGCATTGCTACATGTCGGTATCTTACTCTATCATCATACAACTTTGAATGTTGTACAAACTATCGTTACCATTTATTTTCACAAACCTATGTATTCTCACCAACAATTGTTGACCCAAAATATTTTCAACTTAACATGTTTCAGGTTCTACTTGTTTGAAGATTTGCTTGAAGATATGTGTATAGCTTTATTCAATTTGATGTACAAATTCTAGAACTATTGTATGTAAATCATTTAAATTATTCAATGGAATTTATTATTCACCATGAGCTACTGAACAATCATCAATACGTGACATCCCGATGTTTCCGCCATCGGTTGGGGTGTTACAAAAGTTTTGTCAAAGATTCTTTAGATACCTGTGACAAGGCAGATTTTGAGGTGCATCCCTCAAATGCCATTAAGGTAAAGTTCTTCCTGCCATTGTCAGGTTCTCCCCAGTTGATGTCAAACACTTTGTTGTCTGCATCAGGATTACACTCTGTGGTGTCAAAAGGAAGACTGCTCCAATCAACATACCCTGAAGTAAATAAACTTTGTTGAGAGGGTTGCTGAGGCTGTGGAGGTTGTTGAGCAGCTGGAAAGGGAGGGATTGATTGTTGGCTCTGCATCTGTTGAGCAGGCATCTGTACATATTGTACTTGTGGCATATATTGGTGTTGTGGAGCTTGTGCCTGTACAAAATGTGCACTCCCTTGTGTTCCATTATTCCTGTTGTAATTGGGGTTAAAATTGTTTCTAGACTGAGATTGGTTAAAGCCAGAGCTTCTACATTCTCTAGCAAAGTGTCCCAACTTTTGACACTTGTGACAGCTAAGTTTAGATTTGTCAAAACCAATTTTTGTAGAACTGTTAAGTCCTGGAAACTTTCTTCCTGACCTTTTGTAAAATTTATTTGTTTTTAAACTTAACATGGCCAGTTGGTGCAAAATATCCATTTCTTCTAGGTCATCACTGCTGAAATTCTTTAAATCATCCATGATAAAACAAATGTTATCAGCAGTTTGACCAAAATCATTATTGTCATAACCTGGGAATGATCTTTCAGATGAGATCCCAGCAGTTATGTCAATATGGTCAAAAGATCCAAAACTATTTGAACAAGTTGGTGAGTCTTGTCCCAATAGTGCTGTACTACCTGGTAGATAGTCATCAGCAGTTTTGCCAGAACTTTGCAACTTTTTCTTTTGATCAATTTCTCTTTCAAAAGTAAGTAATCTCCCATGGAGTTTTGTAAGAGTGAGGGAGCTAAAGTCTGGTGAAGATCTTAAGACTATAGAGTATGTTTCCCATTTTTCAGGTAAAGACCTTAAAAATCTATGAAGCATAGATACAGTTGTGTAGGTCTGACCATTTAATTTTAGCTCAGATATTAATGAGGAGAATCTTTCAAATTGTGGTGTTAAAGTTTCCCCATTAATGTGAGCAAAAGTTTCATATTGTTGAGCCAAAAATTCTCTGGTGTTGGCAATCACCTCTTCAGTTCCTCCAAACTGTTCTTTGAGGCAGTCCCAAAGCTCTTTGGCACTATCACAATGTAATAGGCCAGAGTAGATTTCATTTGGGAGAGCCATTGCCAACATAGAGAAAGCTTTAGCATCAAGCTCAAGTTTTAGGAAATCATCATCTGTATAGTCTTTTGGTTCTTTTGGAATCTCTACTTAGTTTCTGGATTAATGTTTACTGGTTTATGAGGACCATATATCACAGATTTCCAGCAACCTGTGTTGGTCTGTGATAATGTATGTCCCATTCTCCTTTGCCGGATGTTATATTCATTTCTTACTAGCATAGCAGGTTTAGTGGCAGAACCAGTATTATGAGGATCCATTTTAAAGAGTATTGATTTGTCAGATATCTCTAAAAGTGATGGATGTTGATAAAAGTGAGCTTATAATCCTTTATTGAATATCAATAAGAGCCTGGGTCTGATTCTCAATGTGTTAGATTGATATGTTATCAGATAAACCAGATGCTCTGATACCAATTGTTGGATCAGTATATTGCTCTTTTGTATGAACTTGCTAGTGAACACTTAGGTGTCTAGCAAGTTCTTTGTGAGTGATAGCACAGCGGAATGTTATGAGTTTAAAGCTACGCTTATCAACAGGAGTTATTACTCCCCCTGGATGTTTGAGAAACTAATAAATGATAAGTGTTTATTGAGAACCTAAGTGTTGAATGAGAATGAAACACTTCGACAGATTCTCAATAAACGTGAAATGGAAATAACAATAATATGAGTTGAAGGATTTCTGTATTAAAAATCAATGTCTAAAACAGAGGGATGAACCCATCTATTTATAGACTTTACAAATACATGAACCTTGCCAAAAAGCAAGTTCAGAGTCAAGTTGCAACAAGTTGCAACATTGGAACTTGTACATAAAGTAAAAGTAATACTAAAGTAATAAACTACTGATACAAAAGGCGGTGGAAAAGATCTTCACATAAGTACTGATGAATGACAAACTACTGATGAGTAGTTTGTCTTTCAGTAGTTCTTCAGTAGAAGTGTCTGGTTTGAACTTCAGAACTTCTGATGACTTCTTCTTCAGCACTTGTGGAATCTCTTCTTCAGCAGTTTGATCTTCCTTCTTCAGCAGTTCTATACTTATAATATTTTGACAGAAGTGAATTAGACTAAGGTTTGCAAAAGTGGTTTCACCAATCCTTTTTGTCCTAACAATCTTGCACAAACACAAGTGGCAAACATAATGTCTGGCCTAGATGCAGTCAAGTACAATAAAGACCCAATCATTCATCTGTAATGTGTTTGGTCAACTAGTTCATCCTTGTCATCAATAGTGAGTAGCTTGACTGTACTCATGGGTGTACTACATGGCTTACAGTCATTCATCTCAAATCTTGTTAACAAATTCTTTACATATTTATTTTGATGAATGAATGTGCCATTTTGCAGTTGTTTCACTTGGAGACCAAGGAAACACTGAAGTTCACCCATAGCACTCATTTCAAACTCTGCTGTCATAAGTTTCCTAAACTCTTCACACATTTTGTTACATGTGGATCCAAAAATGATGTCATCCACATATATTTGAACAATCATTAAGTCTTTCCCTCTCCATTTCAAAAATAAGGTTTTATCAATTTTACCTCTTGTGAAACCAATGGATAAGAGAAAGGTGGAAAGAGTTTCATAGCAGGCCCTTGGTGCTTGCTTGAGTCCATACAAAGCTTTATTAAGCTTGTAGACATGATCAGGATGGAATGTGTCTTCAAAACCAGGAGGTTGACATACATAGACCTCCTCCTGAATTTTGCCATATAGGAAGGCACATTTGATATCTATCTGATACACCTTGATGTTGTGGTTGACAGCAAAGGCTAGAAAGAGGCGAATAGCTTCTAACCTTGCTACAGGAGCAAAGGTTTCATCATAGTCTATTCCTTCTTCTTGTCTGAAGCCTTGAACCACAAGCCTGGCTTTATTCTTGACAACAATACCCCTTTCATCAGTTTTGTTTTTGAAGACCCACTTTGTACCTATTGGACAAACATCCTTAGGCAGTGGTACAAGTTCCCATACTTGTTGTCTTTTGAACTGAAGGAGCTCTTCTTGCATAGCTTCTACCCAATTGTTGTCTTTTAGTGCCTCTTGGTACTTGACAAGTTGTGTGAGAGATAGGAACCCTGCAAAAAGACAGATATTGGAGGATTGGCTTCTTGTTAGCACACCCTCTCTGATGTTGCCAATGATCTGGTCTGGTGGATGAGCTCTTAGGTAGATTATATCTCCCTGATATGGTATGATGGCATTTTGAGGTGAAGGATAGAGGTTTGGTGACTCTGTTGTTGTAACATCTGTTTGCACTTTTGTAGTGCCATCAGATGTTTGAAATGGAAGTGGGGGAATGAGTCCAAGTGGTGTAAAACTAGACTGACTTTTGTCAACAGATGTTTGACTTTTGTCAACAGATGATTGTACAGTGGTTGTGAGAGGCGAGGCAGTGGTTTGAGAGTAAGACTGACCAACAGTGGTTGACTCAGCTGTGACAGAGTTTTGACAGTTGTTTTGAACAGCTACTTCCTCTGATGCAGAATAGATTTTATAGTGACTGGGGATCACAACATCTGTTCTGTAATCTTGTTGTGGAGATTGTGGAGTACCTGCATTGTTAGTTTTAACAGTGATATCTTCAAATTTGAATTTATCTAAATCAAACAATTCAGCAGGATTTGCTGGGATTTTTAGGGATGAAAGTTCATTGAACTTTACATTCAGAGTTTCTTCTATTGTCTTGGTCTTTGTGTTAAACACCTTATAGGCCTTGGCAGTAGAAGAATATCCCAGAAAATAACCACAATCTACTTTGGCTGCAAATTTTGAAATGGAATCTTTAAGATTTAAAATGAAACATGGGCAGCCAAAGATTTTGAAAAATGAAATTAATGGTTTGATTTTGAACAAAATTTCATACGTAGTTTTTTGATGTCTTGGGTTGATCAAAACTCTGTTTTGAACATAGCAAGCAGTGTTTACAGCTTCTGCCCAGAAGGACAGTGGCAAACCAGAATCTGCTAGCATGGTTCTTGCAGCTTCTATAAGAGTTCTATTTTTCCTCTCAACCACCCCATTTTGCTCTAGTGTTCTTGGGATGCTGTACTGCCTCACAATCCCTTTTGACACACAGAAGTCATCTAACTCCTTATTTTTAAACTCTGTTCCATTGTCACTTCTAAAGACTTTTACTGACAAGTCATATTGTTTTTCAACTTTGGTGACAAAGTCCTTCAAAATACCTGCAGTCTCATCCTTAGAGTGTAAAAAGTAAGTCCATGTAAACCTAGAAAAATCATCAACTATGACAAGACAAAATCTTTTTCTTCTTAGACTCATGATTTTAACAGGGCCAAACAAGTCCATGTGCAACAATTGTAGACATTGACTAGTTTTGGACTCATCAATGGATTTGTAAGAGCTTTTATGTTGTTTTCCTTTTAAACAGGAAACACAATGCTCATCACATTTGAATTCTTTTGATGGTAAGCCTCTGATAAGACTTTGTTTGGAGAGTGTGTTGATAGTTTGAAGGTTGGTATGTGTAACACCCCAACCGATGGCGGAAACATCGGGATGTCACGTATTGATGATTGTTCAGTAGCTCATGATAAATAATAAATTTCAATAATTGATTTAATTACATTATATACAATTGTTCTTCAAGAATTTGTACATCAAAATGAATAATACTAAGTACACATCTTCAAGTATTAACTCTAATCTTCAAGCAAGCTATAACCTGAAACATGTTAAGTTTGAAAATATTTTGGGTTGATGTGTGTAAATGTATATATAAAAATAACACAAGTTTTAATTAAAACGACTCACCTAAAAACTACACACGCACGACAAGTGTACCGGTCGCAAAGCAGTAAACAGATAAGACCGAGTATCGAACCCAAAGACGCGAATGCAACTCTAGATCACAACCTCTACCGAATACTAGCCTAAATAAATATATACTTAAATGGGGGGGGGGGTATTTTAAACTACTAATTATAAACTTAAAAGAAACTAAATATAAATAAAATAACCTCAGCTACTTATAGGAACTAGGGACTTGGAGAAATCGGATAGGAAGAAGACTGGTTACTTAGGTAAAATCCCTAGACACTAGCAATAAATCCTGAATCTGGTAATTAACTTGAGACCCTATTCTTATCTAATAAACCTCATGTCAAAGATAGCTCACTAGACTCAGGGCGGGACAAGTGTAGAAATGCTAAGATGGATCTGGATCGCCCTAGCGTACCAAAATCCCACAGAAATCAGATTAAAACCTCTCCTGGATTAAAACCCTCAAACTATGAAGCAGACTTAAACTCTAATGAAGAAAACCTAGGAAACCTCTAAACACGGACAAGTAGCGACTCCCGCCCTAACGCTTGCCAACTACCGAACAATGCCTAGTTAGTCACCTAGCAATCTCGAGTTAGATTTCTCACCCTCAAGAATGGACTGCACGTCTTAGTTAATTTATTATATTAGTTTGTTATACTTGTGTCGTACTCCAACTCCAAATACTAGCACGCTAACCTAAGTTGACGAACTAGATTGATTTCAAGACCTAGGGGGTATCTCTACATGCCTAGCTCCACAAAACCAATAAACAAACTTCAAATAAAATTAACACCAACACACATATATCAAATCCAACAATAAAATTAAAGTCATGTAATCCTACACATCAAAATTAAAAACCAAAATCATTAAATACTGCATAAAACGTGTCTAGTTCATAAACCTAAGCAACCATAAAAGTTTTAGTTCATCATAATAATTAGAAACATAGATTCAAGGTCTATAAAAAACAATTTCATCATGTCTCTAAATAATTAAAACAAATAAAACAAACCCCGGGTCTTCAAATAATTAATCTTTAGTGCACCCAGACCTTCCCCGTCTCTAAAAATTCTCCAAAATTCCTTAGGCTGCTCTTCAAAATTCCTTCTTGGAATTCACGTGCCAATGAAATGGCTGGTGTGAATAAATGATGATAATTATCTTCCAATCGAATGAATATATATATATTCCATATGCCGTCAAAAGTCCCATTAATTGTGCACCGACCTTTTGCAAATTTTGTGTGTTTTGTCTAGTGGGCCACGAGCCCACCTAATATTTATTTTGTTTTTTTATTTTTTATTATTATTATATTATTATTATTAGTAGTAGTAGTAATAGTAGTATTATAACTCGGCGCTCTCGTATCAAGTGTTCTTGGCTCGACCAAAGTTGCTCATTCACGCTCTAATGTCCATGAACACATGCTCTCTAGTGTTCGTGTCTCAATTAAAATTCCTTCGTTTTAAGCTCATTCTCCACGAACACCTATAAAATGATAAAATCAATAAATAAGTACTAAAAACTAATAAAAACTATACAATGATAAAAATAGACAAACCAACGAATACACGCCTAAAACTACTAAAAACTATATACAAAAGAATCAATTATAACTCAAAATACATAGGAGAATAGATGTGTTTTACGACACATCAAACATCCCCACACTTGACTCTTTTTCGTCCCTGAAAAAGAATTATGCTATGGAATCACAGTTAGGTTTACATCCAGTTTCAAAACATAGGTTACTTAATTAATAATCTACTAACGTATTGATTGCGATTGCAGGTATATTGATCCTCTTAAACCCACACCGGTTTCCAATCCCCTTTTTATTTATGTTAAGTTCATGTTGATTAGTCTATCTAGGGTCTCACTCGAAGGAAGCCACAGTTCCTCCTAATCCCGCCTCAAGCTTATGAAGCTAAAGGAACGACCAATTGACCATTTCCCAACCGTCTTATATAGAAAACCAAGATAATTTAAAATCACTTTTTTTTTTGCATACTTAATTCAGAGGGTGTGACCAATCCAAGTCGCTATCTCAGTGGCCAGGCACCTTAAGCTTCAGCATTTTTTTTTTCATCTCAGCATACTTAACTCAGAGGGTGTGACCAATCCAAGTCGCTATCCCAGTGGCCAGGCACCTTAAGCTTCAGCATTTTTGCTTTGATTTCTAATTTTTTTAAGTGATTAGAAATTCTAACGGTTTTCTACTTATAACGGTGCTTCTTATACTATTTTTGGCGGTTTTGGTCTCCCCGTTTCTCCTACATGAGAACCCACAAAATAGCCTAACATAATTAATTTATTACTTTTCAAATGAAACCTTTCTACCGGCCGAGCCTACCCACATATCCCAAATCAGACACGTTTTCAATCAATTTTAATCTCTTATTATACATACTATTTGAAAACCGGGCACCTAACTTTACCTATCATTTTCCATATTTTATATAATGCAAACTTCAAAATCAGGGACTTTTTTTTTCAATTTTTTTTTAATTTTTTCGTTTTTTTTTTCTATTTTTTTTTGATTTAAACGACTCTATATACAGACTAAACGACAGTTTCCCATCCCCACACTTAAATTCTACATTGCCCTCAATGTAGGAATAGAAAACGACACAAAACAAAAAATAAATTCCGAATACAAAATAAAAAAAACCGAGGGCAAATTGAAAAGGACTTAGCTAGTTAATTTTTCTTCGTAAGCTCTAGTCCAATCCAGCTCGATCGTATAGCATTTCATTCGCGATCGGCTCTAACACAATGGTAAACTCTGGGCTTGCCTTGATAAATGATAACAGCTCTGGAATCACCCGAATGGAGATTAAGTACGGGTGGTGCAATCCAAACCTGCTCAAAACGAAACAAACAAAACCCGAGCATAATATCGAACCACACAAAAATAAAAAGACTCAAACTACTAACTTAGACTCATAAAATAACAACAAACAAGAAGACGTACCTGCTTGGCAAATGGCGGTGAATGGTGGTAGAACCAAATGGGTAGAAAGAAGAAAAAAAATCTGGTTCTCGCTCAACGTGAAGGACACTGGTGATCACAACACGCGTTGCAAGCGAAAAAAAATATATAACTTTCCGGGGTAATAGCTGGTCGCATGAGGCGAACAGGTCAGCCCAGACTCCTCACATTACGTGAAAAGTCTTTTTTCAGAAAAAGTTAATTATTTTTTTTTTAAGAAAAATTCTCTTATTACCCAAACCTTTACCAAAACTCCCACTCATAAAATATATATAAAGATAATACATGGGATCCGCACATTGTGAAATTTCCTCTACCTAAGCAAACACGCAAACTTGCAAACCGACTTAAAGACACAAAAAACAAAGATAAAAAAAGAAAGATAAAAACCTACGAACCACTACCGAAGGACAGACCACAAATAAAAAAAATGAAAAGCTAGAAAAAAAAAGAGGTATAAATATAAATTTACAACCTCTACAGAGCCTCCCCACACTTAAACTTAATCAGGGGGCTTCTCTTTTATCTGGACCCGATCCAACCCATTTAATTCCACCCGGTCCATATTATTTAGCAAAATTACATTAGTGGAATTTAAAAATATTTTATCGAATTTAAATAGGTCGGACCACCAATATTTAAATTTACCTGGACCAAACCTGATTCTTGGCATGTAATGAGGGGACTTGTTGTCTCTACAACTCCTGACCCTCACCCTGTGTCGGTCCAGGTGCCTCTTCGCCTTCTCCCGTGGTGGTGGCCATGGTGGTGGCACTAGTAGCAGTGTAATATCCAATGCCTGCACGGGCCGGCTGTGGTGTTCTTCTTCTTCCACCACTGCTTCTTTCTTATCTTCCTTGTTTGGTGACACTTGTTCAAAATCTTTGTCCACTTCTGGAGCTGTCAAATCAACCAACTCGTCACCAAACTCTGCTTCCCCATCAGCTGCTTCTTCAAGCAGGTCAGTGGTGTCTTCCTCTTCCACCACTTCTTCCTCAAACAGCCAACCTGTGGATTCTGAAAAATCCATATCTTCCTCAGCCTCCCTCCAGACATCTGCCCCCCAAGGATATGTTGCTGAACTATAGATTTGGCATGGCTGCTCATCTTGCTGAACCAAAGGTGGGACTAAGGCGTCCATTGTGGTCTCTGGCTCTAACCCTGAATCCTGCAAAATATCATCCTCACAAGACAAGTGTAAAGAATCATATGGGTCAGTTAAATCATGCACAGAATCAGATGAGTAAGGATAAACAGTTTCAGCAACGGGACTAATACAATCAGGTAATGTAAGTGTTACCATCTCGTCTGGATCATCATATGTGAAATAAACCTGCTGAACTGGAGGTGGGACTTCAACGTCCATTATGGTCTTCAGTTCATCCACCTGAGCCTGTAGCCTTTCAAGTGCCGCATCTTGTTCCCTCAAATAGTCGGTGCGCTCGGATAGCAAAGAACGCATTTCCTCGAGCATGAGTTCTTGATTAGCAAGGAAGGTGTCACGCTTAGCAAGAAGGGCGGCAAAGTCGGGCCTAGTGTGAGACAAGACATCCCGATAATCGGGATGTGGATACAAATGTTGGCTAGGTGGATACTCTGACGAGCTACCACCATGCCTTTCCTCATACATCATAGCTTGTAGACGATCAAGCCGACTTGTTATTCTATCTAGTGACTCAGATGGTGCAGGGTTAAACCACCGGTTAGCCTGCGGGTATGAAGGCTGGTATGACTGATATGGCTGCGGCTGTAAATACTCGTTAGCATAATAATCCGTGGAATACCCCGATGAATATGAATGAGGGCATCTTATGGTAAAATGGGGTCCTCCGCAGATCTCGCACATGATAAAAAAAATTATATATTAAGAAAAAAAAATAATAATAAGAAAAAAGAAAAAAAACCAAAAATTATTCACAAAATAGTAGACTAGAAACGGATCGGATAATTCTCAAGAGTGCTAATTGCGTCCCCGGCAACGGCGCCAAAAACTTGATGTGTGTAAATGTATATATAAAAATAACACAAGTTTTAATTAAAACGACTCACCTAAAAACTACACACGCACGACAAGTGTACCGGTCGCAAAGCAGTACACAGATAAGACCGAGTATCGAACCCAAAGACGCGAATGCAACTCTAGATCACAACCTCTACCTAATACTAGCCTAAATAAATATATACTTAAATGGGGGGGGGGGGGTATTTTAAACTACTAATTATAAACTTAAAAGAAACTAAATATAAATAAAATAACCTCAGCTACTTATAGGAACTAGGGACTTGGAGAAATCGGATAGGAAGAAGGCTGGTTACTTAGGTAAAATCCCTAGACACTAGCAATAAATCCTGAATCTGGTAATTAACTTGAGACCCTATTCTTATCTAATAAACCTCCTGTCAAAGATAGCTCACTAGACTCAAGGCGGGACAAGTGTAGAAATGCTAAGATGGATCTGGATCGCCCTAGCGTACCAAAATCCCACATAAATCAGATTAAAACCTCTCCTGGATTAAAACCCTCAAACTATGAAGCAGACTTAAACTCTAATGAAGAAAACCTAGGAAAACTCTAAACACGGACAAGTAGCGACTCCCGCCCTAACGCTTGCCAACTACCGAACAATGCCTAGTTAGTCACCTAGCAATCTCGAGTTAGATTTCTCACCCTCAAGAATGGACTGCACGTCTTAGTTAATTTATTATATTAGTTTGTTATACTTGTGTCGTACTCCAACTCCAAATACTAGCACGCTAACCTAAGTTGACGAACTAGATTGATTTCAAGACCTAGGGGGTATCTCTACATGCCTAGCTCCACAAAACCAATAAACAAACTTCAAATAAAATTAACACCAACACACATATATCAAATCCAACAATAAAATTAAAGTCATGTAATCCTACACATCAAAATTAAAAACCAAAATCATTAAATACTGCATAAAACGTGTCTAGTTCATAAACCTAAGCAACCATAAAAGTTTTAGTTCATCATAATAATTAGAAACATAGATTCAAGGTCTATAAAAAACAATTTCATCATGTCTCTAAATAATTAAAACAAATAAAACAAACCCCGGGTCTTCAAATAATTAATCTTTAGTGCACCCGGACCTTCCCCGTCTCTAAAAATTCTCCAAAATTCCTTAGGCTGCTCTTCAAAATTCCTTCTTGGAATTCACGTGCCAATGAAATGGCTGGTGTGAATGAATGATGATAATTATCTTCCAATCGAATGAATATATATATATTCCATATGCCGTCAAAAGTCCCATTAATTGTGCACCGACCTTTTGCAAATTTTGTGTGTTTTGTCTAGTGGGCCACGAGCCCACCTAATATTTATTTTGTTTTTTTATTTTTTATTATTATTATATTATTATTATTAGTAGTAGTAGTAATAGTAGTATTATAACTCGGCGCTCTCGTATCAAGTGTTCTTGGCTCGACCAAAGTTGCTCATTCACGCTCTAATGTCCATGAACACATGCTCTCTAGTGTTCGTGTCTCAATTAAAATTCCTTCGTTTTAAGCTCATTCTCCACGAACACCTATAAAATGATAAAATCAATAAATAAGTACTAAAAACTAATAAAAACTATACAATGATAAAAATAGACAAACCAACGAATACACGCCTAAAACTACTAAAAACTATATACAAAAGACTCAATTATAACTCAAAATACATAGGAGAATAGATGTGTTTTACGACACATCATGGGTCAACAAAAGTTGGTGAGAATACATAGGTTTTTCGAATATAATAGATAACAGTAGTTTGTACAACAATCACAGTTGTATAATGATAGAGTATGAGTCCGACATGTAACAATGCGTCGTTTGTACAATCAAACCTTGTGTCGACTGAGACCTATCTCGCAAGTTAGTAAAAGTGTAACTGTTATCGATCATCCCTGAATTTATGCGGGGGGATGGGTTTGTCAGACCTATAGCGCTATAATCTAAACAGGCGGCTTGATCAATGTTAATGATTGTACTGTGTCTTTTTTGTTACAGTCAAATGATAGAATGAGTAAATGATAGTGTATAAAATGTTTATAATTGAATCACAAGTTTCAACAATAATAGTGTATAAAATGTTTAAACATGTTTCACCTCAAAATGTAAAACAGAAAAAGGGGCTATGTAAACTCACCTTAGCACAAGTCTTGAATCCTTTGAAATAGTCTAATGTGGCACAAACGATTCCAAGTATAACCCTAAATTCAGGGTAATAACATAAGTCTAAGTTTTCTAGTCTAAAGGTATTCTAGGGTTCCTAATTTGGGGATTAATAATTGATTTATGATTAAACTTGAATAATTTAAATAAATAAAGAAATAATTAATAAAAATGTTTTCTGACCAACCTTAACTAAAAATAGTTGAATTATAATGTAATAAATGTGAAAATAATTTTTATAAAATTATTTTCTGAATATTTGTATATAAACAAGTTGACGCCAACCCACGCGTTGCGGCGGGATATTTATTATGAATGTGTTTAGTATCATTATATGAGATACTAAAATTCTCAAGTGTATGCAAAACATTCTTTCTATTTTGCTTTATCCCCACACTACAATCCTACGCTAAAGCAATTTACTTTCAAAAAAACATATTATACGGGTCTTGGTTTGGTAGGTTGAAAGAACAAACTGGTTATCAGCTAGCCAACTTTTTCAGACCCGGATATTTCAAGCTTAAACGTAAAACTAAAAACGGATCCATATAGGGAAACTGATACCAACCGGTTTCCTAAAGCTATGAAAACAATAATTTCGATTTTGGTTTGGTTTTAGCCAAATTTATTCCGAGAAACTATCCAAACCAATACATCCTACCTGGATAATTTGTTCAAGAAAAATATATGTAAGTTGAAAGTCCCAACATCCACATGTGAACGTGTGATCAAATACAATCCAATCAGCATAAAATCAAATTAATTTGTGTATTTCTCGATTTTTTTCAAAGTTGTTCTATGTTTAGGTACCCAGGTCCTATTGACAGATCTTTGTTGGCGGTTGTGGCAAAATATCTTGGTTATGGGGTTCTAAAAGAGAAATCTAAAGTAAACCATAAACGATTCTCTTCAAGTAAAGTAATCTATATTATTAAAAGCAAATTCACACTTCCCTTTCAATAGTGCTTTGGATTTGTGGCGAATCACTTCCCAAGGTAAGCCGATTGAATTTACCGATTTTCAAAGATTCAAAGTAATTAATAAATCATGCCCGGATCTTAACACGGTTATTTAGCAATCTGGTATAATAGAAAAAAAATGTGTTTCCAATTAATTAGGTGTGTTGTTGGAGAGAACCATTTTTTTGAAACCTGATCGTACAACGAACCGGATGCTTGACTGGTCTGGCCAAACTTAAAAACATGATTGACATAATAAATAACTTAGTTTATCAAATAAACTTAGTTTATTTGATATAAAAATGGAGTACGGAACTTATCAAATAAACTAAATAAAACTAATAATTTATAGTTTTGTTCAAATTCACAAATTTAAATGTCTTGAAAACATAGTATGATATTTTTTTCTATCGTAACATAACTTGCATAAATATCTGACCAAATAACAAAGTAAAACTAATACAGTAATATACATCAATTATTTATATGGTTTTCCCCCTTTTATATCATATCCACCATTGCACAACCTGCAACGTCATTGCCGCTCATGTCCAAATATACATCATTAACGTCAATCCATTTGAAACATTTCTTTGTCTTCCTTTATCTACATCTCGATCGGATGCAAATCCTCAGATCCTATCGCCGAGTCTTCCTCTTATCTACTACGTGGATTATATTTAGTTTATTGCTCAGAAATTCGGTGACGGATTTTTCGGTTCTTCGGTTGGATCCGGTTGATACCGATAACAGATTGATTGATGAAACAACCCACGTCTGTTGTGGTATCGGCTTTAACAATTTCGCGTCAATTTATTTTCAATAATCCTTCGTTGAAAGTTATGTTTGATTCCGATTTTGTTGTTTTGATTGTGTTGTTCACGACAGTCCTTCGCCGTATATGTTTTCGGAAATTTGATTTTCAAGTTTTGCAATGACAGTTCTAAGATACGGCGAATTTCAACTTCGATTCGGACAGTCCGTCGTTGAAATCGATTGGAGAATCCGTGAAAGGAAGAACGATTGCCATGGTTTTTGTGTATGATTACTGCGTTGATAATAGAATGAGAGACCGATTGAAGATGGAATGTGAGAACGGTGTTAATTTACTTAAGAAAACGGTTGACCATTGAGAAGAAAACGGTTTAACATTGAGAAGTAGTTTGAAAAGTGGAGACAGACGGAAACCGTGACTTTGAGAAAACTAATAACACGAAAATGAAACCTACCGTTAAGTTACTTTTTGTATGATATATAATACTTATTTGACAAAATATAGACTTAATATTTAAAAAAAATATTAAAAATTATAAATTTTGAATCAAAAATTTATATTTCTGATCTAAATGATTAATAATAATTTATGTGAAATTTTGATGTAAAAATAATGACAAATGAATTTATTATGATTTATTTATGATTAAAATAACAAAAATCGATTAAAAATATTAAATAAATGATTTTTCAGAAATAAAAATCATTTCTGGAATGTTTGATGTTTTATAAACTTAAAATAATTTTTGTGGAATTTTATAAAGTCGTTTTGATATATTTATAGAATTTTATAATTATAATTGAATAAATTTGTAATATTTATTATATATAATAAATAAAAGATTTTTGAAAAACTAAAAATTGGATAATAAAGTTTATCATTTGAATAATATAAAATAAATTTTGTAGAATTTATAAATCATTTTAAGTATTTTAAAACTATTTTTTAAAAATAATAATGAATATATAAGTAATAAAGGTTTTTTTTTAAAAAAAGGTTGCATATGGTAGGGATCGAACCCGCGTCAAACCCGGGTCGGGGTTTTAAATCACAAGTCCAGACCATCTGGTCTGGACCCTGAGAACAGATAACTTTCGATATTAATTGTATATATATGTTTATTAGGATTAATTTATGTTTATAAGAAAAATAAAAATTGGTTCGCAGGTTCGAACCCTTGACCTGGTCTGAACAAACATACCAAACACACCACTTGATCTGTACATTAAATCTGAACTAAACATGATTTCGAATTCTTTTAAACAGACAGTAAGTTATATCATCTCCCCAATTTAGAACATAAACCCTAGAATCCTAATAAACCGAATCAACGATTAATAACGAAATTAACTATGGGGTTAATGATGTATAGGGGCCGATTAACATATAGGAATGAAGAATTGAATCATACCGGTTGCTAGAGCCTTCGATTTGTGAGTCAAACGAAAAGTCAACAAGCCTTGTTTTTGAGATGGTGTAGGGCGATTAGGAGGAATTATGTATATGTGATGTTTGTTCGGCACTGTTAGGTGGTCGAGGATGCTTCAATTTATATTGTGATAGCACGGTTTGTTAAATTGGAAATTTGACCAAGGTATTAAAGAGGGACGCGCATAATCGAGTTGTATATGGAATTATTGATCGAATTCAATGCTAGCATTAACGAGGAAGATGATTTCGGCCACAAATCAGTCAACATTGTTTCCAATTACAGATCCAAGGCGCGTGAATTAGAATTCAAATGAGAAAGTCAACTGGGTGTTTGACTTTGGTTCTTTGACTGATTAATTAGGGAGGGTTTAATACTAAATGGATCTGGAATATATAACAAAAAGGCATTGTGGCAGAGTGGTTTGTGCTTGTTGTTGAGGGAGGTTGGGTGCTGGTTCGATTCTGGTCAGCATCAATTTTTTTTATATATATATATATACATTTATATATATATATATATATGAGTTGTGAGTTAGGAAAATAAAGACTTAGGCACATTTGTATAAAATTAATGATAAAAATGTATAAAATAAGGGCTTTTACGTATTAAAATTTGGGGAAAAATTTTGCGATGTTACAGTCTCCCCTACTTTTGGAAACTTCGTCCCGAAGTTTATTGAAAACACAGGGTTGGTAGAAATTAGGACAAGTGTGGTTTGGGAAGTTTCGAGTTAAGGCACGACATAAATTTATAGGTAACAGAATAAACTGTTTCGAATAATTTGGGATAAGAGGTTTGATATGTGTGAGTTGTAAGGGTTGGATTAGGTTTGTCTTGAAATCGCAAGGAGAATAAGAGTCTTAAGTTTTAGGAATCCTAAAATAAATGCATGAGCTGATGGACTATAGAAAGACTAAATGAAGTACCAGGTAACTAGAGTTTATAATTGGTTATTTACCGAAAACCTTAATAGAATTTCACACTACCTTAACGTACCTGTAAATTCATGATTACGTTCCGGACCGCAATCACCAATTTACCTTACATTAGGGTTTTGTGTCCTTCTATGACTCTAACACACTTGTAAGTAATGCAAAAAAATAATCCTGTGGTTGAACCTTCGTATTAATGAGTCCAACTGTTGAGCAGGAAAAAGACTCCTCTACCAGTTAGTGAGTAGGAACCTCTACCGATTGTTGAGCAGGTTCGATAGCCTCCACCAGTCGTTGAGCAGGTTGTAGGGCCTCTCCTGACTGTTGAAAAGGCATGGTGACCTCTACCAATCGTTGAGTAGGTTTTTTTGATACTAACTGTCGAGCAAGTACTTCATCCTTTATCGGTTGTTTGATTAAATGTAGTATTTATTGCAAATTGATAGTATGTTTATGTAAGCAAGCATAGTATGTGAGTTGTAGTCGTATAGATTTAGATATTGGTATAGCAATTAGTTCACATTCAAACAAGCATGCATCCAAGTGTTATGATCATACAAGATAAATGACTCTCATGTAAAGGACAAAAATTTCGATACTTGGATCAATAAGTGTCAATACATAAATTTTTTAGAAAGTAAATAACATCCAAATGGTGGGGTTAGCTGTTAAGTAGCTGGAGGGTCCCTAGCAGGATTATTTGGAGCAGCAAGGGCATTTGCAGCAGGAATTCGACAAACATTCGCAAGATGCCCATACCTTTGGCAATTGGTACACTGACGACATGGCACTTGGATTGGGTGGTGATACTGACAGGTGTCACACTTAGGTTGGTTCCCGATATATTGTTTCTTGTTGGGTGGAGGAGTGGTGCCTATTGCGAAATTCCTGGCCTTGCGCCTTCCATTGGTTGAGGACTCAGTTTTAATTTCAACTGCAGGTTGGGGAGTATCCTTCGCAACAGTTTTCTTTTCCCCTTTCCGAGTCAGGGTTCCTGCTTTCACATGGTTATCTGTTAGGGTGGCCGCCAAACGCTTTGCTTCCTCGAGAGTAACAGGGTTCCTTCCCCACACCGTGTCCTGTATTTGCATAGGTAAGCCACCGATGTATTTTTCGATCGCAATAGGCAAGGGGGTGACCTTATGTGGTAGCAATAGACTAAGTTCGTGGAAACGAGTGTTGTAGGCAAGGTTTTCTCCACTGTCTTGGACAAGATCATGAAACTCACCTTCCAACTTCTTGATTTCATTACGAGGGCAGAACTCCGCCTTCATAATGTCTTTGGCTTGTTCCCAAGTTAAGGCCAGTGCGACTTCAGCTCCACGGGTACGCTTTTCCTCATTCCACCACGTGAGTGCTCGTTTTTGAAGAACACTCATAGCATAACGAACCTTAAGGTTATCGGGACACTCACTATTAATGAAGGTATTCTCAATACCCTCGAACCATTGTAGGAGACCAATAGTTCCTTCATCCCCACTAAACTTAGGAGGATTACAGGTATTAAAGTGTTTGAGATTGCAGAATGGGAGACCATTCCCATTTCCATTTCCGTTCCCATTGTGATTTCCATTGCCGTTTCCATTTCCATTGCTGTTTCCATTCATTTGGATGACTTGAGCCAGTAAGTTAGGAACCAGAGTTGCGATCTGTTGCGCCATTTGTTGGGAAATGATCGCAGCCAGTTGGGCATCACCTCCATTGTTGTGGTTAGTGTCGTGGTTATGGTTGTGGTTGCTGCTCCCTTCCTCATGATTCTCACCACTGTTAATGCGAGTGTTGCGACGTGGAGGCATGATCTGTAAGAGACACAATGAAATGAATGAGGTAATATAAGGAATGTAATCATTTATCCATTAATTAAAACGAATAAACGAAAACGTTGACTTATCAAAGATTCTAGATTCTAATAACATAGTGAAGACAAGTTTTAGCCTATAAGTGAACACTCATCCCGAGAATTCCCAGGTAGGCATCCGGGTCCCTCGTCTGATTGGGATATATGCGCAATGCCAGCCTAGACAGATGTAACACCCCAACCGATGGCGGAAACATCGGGATGTCACGTATTGATGATTGTTCAGTAGCTCATGGTAAATAATAGATTTCATTAAATAAGTTACATACAATTGTTCTAAGAATTTGTACATCAAATTGAATAAAACTATGCGAACATCTTCAAGCATCAATTCAAATCTTCAAGCAAGTAGAACCTGAAACATGTTAAGTTGAAAATATTTTGGGTCAACAAAAGTTGGTGAGAATTACACAGGTTTTGATAATCGAATAAAATTGTTGTGCAATTCATGTGTCATGGCAATCTAGTCCATATGTGAAAACATACTAGAAGTAAATCGAGTGCATAATCAACCATTGTGACTGTTGTATTGTGGTACATCCCATACGCTCATGGTTCACTCGTTTATATTGCAGTAACAAACACCCACGCAACCTTTGTAGGAGGTACGTATCCGGGTGGGATTGTCAGTCCAATAGATCTATCAATGTATACCGTTTGGCTGATGAATGTTTATGCTAGAATTGTGCTTACCCTAGTCATGTTCAAGACATAATGCAACATAGAAATACACATAGACACATTGATGATTGAATTGCATAAATAATGTTGTAACATGTTTCACCCCAAAAATGGTGATAAATAGAAAAGGGGCTATGTAAAACTCACCTTAGCAAATGTTATACTTCTTGAAAAGATTGAATAAGGGTGTTGCCCAAACGATGCCAAATATCACCCTATAATAAGGTAATAAATAAGTCTATCTAGTCTACAAATGCACACGTTCTAGGGCTTCGAATTTGGGGATAAATGCTCGTTTGGTTAATATTAAAATTGTTTGATAATTGAGAGAATATTAGTAAATACATAACCAAAAATCTTTTTATGAAATTTAAATTTATGATGGTCACAATAATGTGTTTAAAGTGTAAAAATAATTTTTACAAAATTATTTTCTTTAAAATAGAATATTAATTCTATTTATAACAAATTGTCAAAATTTAACTTTAATATTTAAAAATATTAAAATTTAAGAATTATAAATTTAAAATTCATATTTCTGTTCTAAATAATCAGAAATAATTTGTATAAAATTTTGGTGCAAAAATATAAAAAAATTGGAATTATTATGATTTAATTATGATTAAAACTAACAAAAATTGATTAAAAATATTAAATAAATGATTTTTCAGAAATAAAAATTATTTCTGAGATTTTTATTGTTTTATAAGTTTAGGATAATTTTTGTGGAATTTAATAAAATCGTTTTGATATTTATATAGAATTTTAAAATTATTAAGGAATAAACTCATAATATTTATAATATATAATAAATAAATGATTTTTGAAAAACTAAAAGTTGGAGAATAAACTTAACCATTTGAATTGCATAAAATAAATTTTATAGGATTTATAAATTTGTTTTGGTATTTTAATATCATTTTAAAAAGAAAATAACAATAATATAAAAGAAAAAGAGTTTTTAAACAAAAGGGTAAAAAGAGTTGTGGTGGCTGGGACTCGAACCCGCATCAGACTCGACCCCCATGACTTTAGCAAATGCCTTGATAACCATCTGATCTACATCAGATTTGTTGATTTGTGTTAATTCGAAAATCATTTAAGTAATATGTCTGCGAGTCATCTTCCCCATATTATACATAAGAACCCTAGATATCAACTCATTCAATTCATCACAGAGATAAACAACTACTAAAGGGCTATTGATTAGGATATAGTAAACATCAAAAATGGAACGTTGAATTTGACTTACAGCTTTGCGAGTAATCGCATGAACGAGTAAAAAAAAAAGAATCAAACTTCTTGATATTGAACACGAACGTGCAATCTGGAATGAAGAGCTGCTGTGAGGTTTTAGTTTTGCGATTAAATTAGAGTGTAGTGGTGGGTTTATATATAGCTTTCTTGCGAAAAAGGAAGGTTTCAAGTTTTGACCAAAACTTGGTCAATGACGCGGCTTGTGGCACGATTTGGAGGAGTTTCAGGCGTAATTCACGCAAATGAATTATGGAACATTGTTTGTCGGTCAATAATTGATGAAATGAGGCCTATAATTGTGGAAATCGAACCGGGTTTTGGCTGCGATTCGGGTCGGGTCTGGGTCTGTCCTGGGGCTCCAACAGGGTAAAGGGGAAAGGAGGGAAAGGGGCTGTTGGGCTATTGGGCCAGCAGATTGGGCTTGATCCGAAATGGGCTAAGAAAATTTAAGGTGGGTTTGGTGTTGTTTTGGTCTTAAAGGAATGAGCATTGTTATGGACTAAAAATAACTCTACAAAAGAAAATCTGATTTTTAGTGTTATATTTATTATTATTATTATTACTACTACACACACACACACACATATATATATATATATAAGTTGTGTGGTCAGAAAATAAAACTTAGGCACATTATGAATGATAAAAAAAATTAAAATACGTAATAGAATTTGAAAATTTTGCGATGTTACAACAGAAAACTCAGAATACAGGCGTTCACCCTTCCAGATTGCATGTGTTCGTTATTAAAATCTAGAACTTCGACGAGATCTCAAGGTGGTTCAGGCTAAACCTGAGGATTTTGTCCTAAGAGTAGATCCAGTGATGGAGAGCAATCTTCTTGTACGGATTAAAGTATGGATAAGAAGTAGGAGGGAGATAGAGAATAGCAAGTAAAAGGAGCAAATACTGATTATAATCCTATGGTTATAGACTAGATTATTTTTCTAATAACCTAATTCCCTATAACCATGGCTCTGATACCAATCTGTAACACCCCAACCGATGGCGGAAACATCGGGATGTCACGTATTGATGATTGTTCAGTAGCTCGTGATAAATAATAAATTTCAATAATTGATTTAATTACATTATATACAATTGTTCTACAAGAATTTGTACATCAAAATGAATAATACTAAGTACACATCTTCAAGTATTAACTCTAATCTTCAAGCAATCTATAACCTGAAACATGTTAAGTTTGAAAATATTTTGGGTCAACAAAAGTTGGTGAGAATACATAGGTTTTTCGAATATAATAGATAACAGTAGTTTGTACAACAATCACAGTTGTATAATGATAGAGTATGAGTCCGACATGTAACAATGCGTCTTTTGTACAATCAAACCTTGTGTCGACTGAGACCTAACTCGCAAGTTAGTAAAAGTGTAACTGTTATCGATCATCCCTGAATTTATGCGGGGGGATGGGTTTGTCAGACCTATAGCGCTATAATCTAAACAGGCGGCTTGATCAATGTTAATGATTGTACTGTGTCTTTTTTGTTACAGTCAAATGATAGAATGAGTAAATGATAGTGTATAAAATGTTTATAATTGAATCACAAGTTTCAACAATGATAGTGTATAAAATGTTTAAACATGTTTCACCCCAAAATGCTAAACTCACCTTAGCACAAGTCTTGAATCCTTTGAAATAGTCTAATGTGGCACAAACGATTCCAAGTATTACCTTAAATTCAGAGTAATAACATAAGTCTAAGTTTTCTAGTCTAAAGGTATTCTAGGGTTCCTAATTTGGGGATTAATAATTGATTTATGATTAAACTTGAATAATTTAAATAAATAAAGAAATAATTAATAAAAATGTTTTCTGACCAACCTTAACTAAAAATAGTTGAATTATAATGTAATAAATGTGAAAATAAATTTTATAAAATTATTTTTCAAGTATTTGTATATAAATACTTATTTGACAAAATATAGACTTAATATTTAAAAAAAATATTAAAAATTATAAATTTCGAATCAAAAATTTATATTTCTGATCTAAATGATTAATAATAATTTATGTGAAATTTTGATGTAAAAATAATGAAAAATGAATTTATTATGATTTATTTATGATTAAAATAACAAAAATCAATTAAAAATATTAAATAAATGATTTTTCAGAAATAAAAATCATTTCTGGAATGTTTGATGTTTTATAAAACTTAAAATAATTTTTGTGGAATTTTATAATGTCGTTTTGATATATTTATAGAATTTTATAATTATAATTGAATAAATTTGTAATATTTATTATATACAATAAATAAAAGATTTTTGAAAAACTAAAAATTGTATAATAAAGTTTATCATTTGAATAACATAAAATAAATTTTGTATAATTTATAAAGCCTTTTTAGTATTTTAAAACTATTTTTTAAAAATAATAATGAATATATAAGTAATAAAGGTTTTTTTTTTTTTTTTTTAAAGGTTGCATATGGTAGGGATCGAACCCGCGTCAAACCCGGGTCGGGGTTTTAAATCACAAGTCCAGACCATCTGGTCTGGACCCTGAGAACAGATAACTTTCGATATTAATTGTATATATATGTTTATTAGGATTAATTTATGTTTATAAGAAAATTAAAAACTGGTTCGCAGGTTCGAACCCTTGACCTGGTCTGAACAAACATACCAAACACACCACTTGATCTGTACATTAAATCTGAACTAAACATGATTTCGAATTCTTTTAAACAGACAGTAAGTTATATCATCTCCCCAATTTAGAACATAAACCCTAGAATCCTAATAAACCGAATCAACGATTAATAACGAAATTAACTATGGGGTTAATGATGTATAGGGGCCGATTAACATATAGGAATGAAGAATTGAATCATACCGGTTGCTAGAGCCTTCGATTTGTGAGTCAAACGAAAAGTCAACAAGCCTTGTTTTTGAGATGGTGTAGGGCGATTAGGAGGAATTATGTATATGTGATGTTTGTTCGGCACTGTTAGGTGGTCGAGGATGCTTCAATTTATATTGTGATAGCACGGTTTGTTAAATTGAAAATTTGACCAAGGTATTAAAGAGGGACGCGCATAATCGAGTTGTATATGGAATTATTGATCGAATTCAATGCTAGCATTAATGAGGAAGATGATTTCGGCCACAAATCAGTCAACATTGTTTCCAATTACAGATCCAAGGCGCGTGAATTAGAATTCAAATGAGAAAGTCAACTGGGTGTTTGACTTTGGTTCTTTGACTGATTAATTAGGGAGGGTTTAATACTAAATGGATCTGGAATATATAACAAAAAGGCATTGTGGCAGAGTGGTTTGTGCTTGTTGTTGAAGGAGGTTGGGTGCTGGTTCGAGTCTGGTCAGCATCAAATTTTTTTTTTATATATATGAGTTGTGAGTTAGGAAAATAAAGACTTAGGCACATTTGTATAAAATTAATGATAAAAATATATAAAATAGGGGCTTTTACGTATTAAAATTTGGGGAAAAATTTTGCGATGTTACAGTATGACCCAGTCTCCTATGCCACAATTCTGTCTCCTTTGTGGAGGCAGCAGAAAACAAACAGACATTTGCCATAGGATTGCCCTTTAACATATCAACAACATACACATTGCCACTTCTATGAGCAACAAGTTGTGCTTTGCTCTCAGCAATGATGGTATCAATCTTTTTCACCACTTCTGGCCCAATAATCTTACAAGTTTTCTTAGTGAAGAATGAGCCATAACCTTTGTCACTCATTTGTGAAACACTAAGGAGATTAAACTTAAGATTATCAATAAGATTGACATTTTCAAACTTGAGTTTCCCAGCATGAATAGTCCCTGAACCCAACACCTTACCTTTTGAATCATTACCAAAGGATATATCACCCCCTCCATGAGCTAAGAAGTCCAGAAGAAGGGCTCTACATCCTGTCATGTGCCTGGAGCCTCCACTATCTACATACCAAAGACTATCTAAACAAGCAGAAGCTCCCTGCACAGCAGTAATGAATTAGTTTTGGTGAGTGTCCAAAGCCAGGTTGGCTTTGGATGGGTCCTCAGACTTTTCAGACTCAAGCTTTGGAAGATGATCAGTGGTTTGAACTAGTTTTTTGAATCAAGTTCAACAACTGTTGCTGACCATTTGCAAGTGCTTGAATGTCAACACTTGGGGCAACAGTTGTTTGATCACTTCCAGACAGATGATAGTACCCATAGGGATTTCTGTTCACTCTTGGTTTAGAATATCTTTTTGGCTCCTCATAAACATGTGACAGATTATGAAATGGTGGTTCTCCATATCCTCTTGGGTACTTGCTTGTGGGTGGAGCATCCGTTACTTGGACATCCCTGGGAGCAGATGTTTCAAGACTTTTAGTAACATATGTTTGGACAAGAGTGAAGGTCTGTTTGGGCTTTCCTTTTGAAGTACTCACCACCTGACTTGCAAGAGTTTTAGCTTTGTACTCTTGTATATTTACATCAAAATTTTTGAGATACAAGCACTCTTTGGTTTTGTGATTCTTTTTCCCACATATTGAACAAGTGGCTTTGGAATCACATGCACTTGTTCCTTTGTTAATATCATATGCTTTTAGAAGAAAACAGTTTTTAGTGACATGATTCTTCTTTTCACACTATCACAGAACAAGTGGACAGTCTTTTCTTTCTTCTTCCCTTTTTCAACCTTCTTTTCAGCAGATGTTTGAGCATCTGCTGGAAGGTTTTTCAAGGGAATGATCTTTGCCTGAGGTGCTGTCTTTCCTTCAGGAGTTTTGAAATCAACAGGTTTAAAGTTCTCAAGAGTACCACACTCATCAGACCAAGTAGGTTTAAATTCATAATTTTCAAGTTCAGTGAATGATGAGGAACCTTCTGGTTTTTCTAGAACAATTTTCTTACCATTGGGTTCAGTGATTTTAATCTCTTGACCCTTCAAATTTGTTGGTACTATCTCAACTAACTTTTGATCCCTTTTGTCAGTGTTTTCAAAAGCTGGAGCAGTGGTTTCAAAACCAAAACCAAACTTCACATGACTTTTGGTTTGTTTGTTGAGTAGCATTTCAAAACCTCTACATGATTCCACCCATTTCTGACATTCAACTTGGGTGGACTCAAGCTCACTTTTACAACTCTGATATTTTGTTATCATAGTTTGGAGCTGGTCTTTGGTTATGGTTGCTTCATGTTTTAAGCTGCTTATTTCAGATTCTTTTTCAGTTAAACTTGTTTTTAATTCTTTTGAAAGTTTCTCAAATTTAACTTCATCATCTAAAATTTTCTTTCTAAGGTTTTCATTCACCTCTTTGATGTTAGCAAATGCTATCACACATTTGTCAGAACATAAATCCTTAAGAATTTGAGGAGATACCTTAGCAGCAGCCATCAATGCACAATCACACTTGCACTCACAATCATCAGATGCACCCCAGGGATCTGAGAGATTCACAACCTCTTCTTCAGGTTTTTCACCTGCAACTACTTCATCAACAACATCATCAGTCACAACTTTAGATTCAATCACCACCTCCTCAGATTCAACTTCTTCTACCATAGCCATGAAACAAAAATTTTCTGGTTCATTTTCAGCTTTGGCAACTAGTG
The DNA here is from genome assembly GCA_030844895.1 of Ambrosia x helenae. NCBI lineage: Eukaryota > Viridiplantae > Streptophyta > Magnoliopsida > Asterales > Asteraceae > Ambrosia > Ambrosia x helenae. The sequence continues at coordinate 9,078,263 of CM061224.1, read as the reverse complement.
CAAAATTTTCATCTGTTAACTCATCTGGTAGACTGCTCCAATCAACAAAGCCTTGTGTGAAGAAGCTCTGTTGACTGGTCTCTGCCGGAGCAGAGGATGGAGCAGCAGTCATTTGCACAGGTGCCTGAGCAACAGGTGTTTGCACATAGTGGATCTGAGGAACAGTGGTTTGGACATACTGGACAGGAACAGTGTTTGAGGACTGTGCAAAATGAGCAGTGTTTTGCACATTTGGTCCAGGGGTATTATAGGAATTTTGATAAGTTTTGGTCTGAGGTCTTTGATTTGGATAGGTGATTATAGGTGTACCATGTTGACTCCTACATTCCCTAGCAAAATGACCAAGTCTATGACATTTATAACACTTTATCTTTGATTTATCCAACCCAACCTTTGATCTGCCAGTTAACCCTGGAAACCTTCTCCCAGTTTTCTTGTAAAAATTGTTAGTTCTTACACTGAGAAGGGCCAATTGGTGCATAATGTCCATTTCTTCCAAATCATCAGGGTCAAAATATTTTAGGTCATCATACTCAAAGGATATGTTATCAGATGCCTGGATATCACCACCACTTGCTGTAAAAGCATAGTTTGGTGAATAAGAATCAGAGTTAAAACCTGAAGTTATGTCAATGAAGTGATCATAACTCTGATCCTTAGTATTTCCAGGCACCTCATCATGACCCAAAAGTGCTGTATTACCAAATACATAATCATCAGACACTTTTCCAGAGTCCTGGAGCTTCTTTTTCTGGTTAAGCTCTCTGTCATAGGTCAAGAGCTTACCATGAAGTTGGGTCAGTGATAGGTCCTTAAATCCAATTGAGTTTCCCATAACTATAGCAATAGTGTCCCATTTGTCTGGTAATGATCTTAAAAACCTATGGTTCAAAGTTGAATGAGGGTAAGTTAGACCAACCAGTTTTAGTTCACTAATGAGACAGTTAAACCTCTCAAATTGTTGAGTTAATGACTCTCCCTTAACATGACTGAATGTTTCATATTGTTGGTTAAGTATTTCACGATTGTTTTCAATAACCTCTTCTGTCCCACCAAATTGTTCTTTCAGTGCATCCCATAACTCCTTTGCACTGTTACAGTGTAACAGCCCAGCATATATATCATTTGGTAGAACCATGGCCACAATACTGAAGGCCTTAGCATCTAACTCAATTTTCTGAAAATCCTGGTCGGCGTAGTTTTCAAGTTTCTTGGGCTCCTGAACCTTGGGATCTTCGGTACTCGGCACCATCGGAACATGTAGTCCGAAGATAACCGACTTCCAACACCAGTGTTCTGTTGAACTAGAACATGGCTCATCCGACGTTGCCAGATATTGTATTCAGATCTGACAAGCATCGGTGGCTTGTTGTTCGTGCCAGTGTTATGTGGATCGTGATTGATTGAAGCCATTCTCTGATTTTTCAAAAACAAAGTCTGTTTATAAACGGTTGAATCGAAAATAAACTATTACTCTGTTTTCAATCCGACAAACAAACGATATCAATAATTGTGAGCTGATCTGTTTATATTAAATTGATTGATTAGATCGAATTTAATTGACCAAGCTCTGATACCAATTGTTAGGATCTGAGTTTGATTGTTTTGATATGTTTAGAATAAGATGAGAATTGAATGATGTAAGTATATATGGAAAGTGCAGCGGAATGATAAACAATAGGAATAAATGTTTTCTTTAATTGAAAGCTTTCATTAATTGAAAGATTACAATCAATACAAGTACTCCCCCTCAGCCTGATCACACAGTGATTGTTTGTCTGAGAGAATGTTTGTGTGTGACCAATAGAACAGTACAAGCACTGTTCTATTTATAGACAAATCTAAACCACTGGTGACCTGTGCTGACGTCACCTAAGATAGTGACCTCTAAAAGAATAACAACATAAAACATCTGCCCTATACAAACTACTGTTGTATTACAAAACACTGTAAGATAAACTACTGTTGAGGGAAAACTCTGATGGTCTTGCAACATCTGTTGGAGTCTAAGTGCTGTTGACTCCAACAGACCTTTAGTCTTCAGTACTTGATCAGCAGTTGTTTCTTCATCAGACCTTTGGTCAGCAGTTGTTCTCTATTGTGACAACCTGCACCCTTCACTTTTCATAAATGTGCGTAATTGGTTCCTCAACTATTTCAAAATTTTCATTTTTAACCCTCGTATTTTAATAGGACCAAAATTCACAATTTAATAAAACTTATAATTTTTATAAGTAAAAGTATGCACGTTTTATACTCACATCTACACCCAAGCACGTATGTTTCAGACCTTGATACTCAAAGCCCTTAATTTTCGGTCCTAAAACAACTTAGAAACAGAAGGAAACAAGTCTATAACTTAAACTTGATTAAATTAGAAAAATTATTTTTTTTAGCCCTCGCGGTCCGCTAAGACAGTCTCAGTCAAAGTCCCAGTCAAAGTCTCGGTCAAAGTCCCAGTCAATGTCCTAGTCAAAGTCTTAGTCAAACAGTCAAAGTCCTAGTCAAATATTCAATTCATCATAAAACCTTACTTTATGGTGTTGACCAATTTTAATGGCTAATTGAATCCAAAACTAGTATAAAAACCCACCTATGACCCATTACACTTTGCACCTCTAAGTTAATTGTTTCAATTCGATTAAACTCTCCCTCATACCTTTCTTCTAGAGTATATTACTTCTACATTTGAAGCTTTGATTATAAGCTCTTGTAATTGGCGAATTGGAAGCTTGATATTTTTTCCTATTCGGTTTCTTTTCTTCTAAATTGGACTAGTTTCGTTGTTGAACCTTTGGATTGCTCGCATTTTCACGCTCGCTTAGTCATCTAGTCATTTGGCGAATGTGGGTATTTCCTATCCCCTTTTTGCTTTTATTCACTTTTGGGGTGTTACATGTACACTTATACAAATTACAAGTTCACATTTTTACAATACAATTCTAGTACTATGTGCATTTTCTTACAAACGTGCTTTATGCTTAGACACTACATGTAGAATACATTTGTACTTAGTGAAATCATTAACATTGTACAAGCCGACCTTAACATTGGATAGCGCTATTGGATTGACAACCCGCCTAGGTTGATTCTCCCCCGTCTTCATCGGAGAATCCATGGTCATTTTTAAGTTATTATCCAATTATTTGGATAAGTACACCGCCGTTCATTTAGTACATTATACAGTCACAGGATTGATTTCGCTCATTTGTATGTTACATAGTTTACATAATTGCACTGTAGCTTTGCACTTGAATTGTATACCATTTTTTTCCAACTTACTATATGTATTAAAACTAGGAATGCTCACCAACATTTCTTATGTTGACAAAACCTATTTTGTACATGTTTCAGGTGCCGTTTGATCTTAGTTCTATAGCATTGGATTTTAGTGTTTGCTTTTAATAAGTTATTTCAATTTTCATGTTTCGTTCAGACTTTTGTATTTTTTCCCATTTCATCTATGTAAGACAATTAAAATTATTCAATAATATATTTACATTTTAGTACCATGTGCTTTTGAACAATCGTCACTACGTGACACCTCGATGATTCCGCCATCGGTTGGGGTGTTACATCTATCAGTTGTTATCTAGCAGTCCTTTGTATCAGCAGTTGTCATAGCAGTTGTTTGGATGGAACAGTTGTTAGGTTCAGCAGTCTTTTGGGAAGAGTATGTTGTAAAGACTGTTTATTTGTGTGGATCAACTGTTAGTATATTTTGGCTTTTCAATCATCTGTTCTTCTTCAGGTCAGCAGACCCAACAATATCATCCCTAATTTGCAGATTAACTTTGATCGATTTAAACAATGTTTTATTAAAGCCATTTGAAAAAATAATTTTTGAATGTGTATTAAAGAGAAAGAAACAGAGAACCCACTTTTGTTGTCGTTAACCATTCAATTGCTTGCATCAAAATAAGGATTTACATATCATCGATTGTTTGTTAGTGACTTCAAAGTAAAGTTCGATTTTTTACATGCTTTCTTTTACTTTGTTTGACATTAAGATCAGTAGTGACTTGAATTTGTTTGACCTTTTTATTTTCAATTTATATTTTGACATTTTTTAATGTTTGATTAGCTTTGTTATGCTTGCTATTTCATTGTTTAAATTTATTTGAGATGGATCATCAAGCCTCTGTTAGGCTTGGGTTAATTGAAAAAAAAAATTGAATTATACTGTGTCGGTAATAAATAAAAGAAAGATAAAAAAACACTAGAATTGGTTTGGTTGAAAAATAAAACAAAATACAAACATAGGATGAATTGAATAAAATGAGAAAACAATGTATAATATAAAAGAAAACATGAAGCCAGCGAATGTCGCCATTTTTTAATTTTCATAAATGAATGAGTAAATAAAAATTAAAAAATTAATAAAAAAGCAAATGAAAAAACTAATTTAATAAACAGTTTTAAAAAAAACACCAAAATGGTAAATACTTTTCTCTGAGTTTTTCCTATAATGGTGTTGATGAAAAAAGTATTTACCAAACTAGTGTTGTTAGAATAATATTTACCAAACTAGTGTTTTTGAAAATCTATTTGTTTCTCTCCTAACCTTATTGGATAAATCCAATTTATTAAGTAATCGGTCTCTAACCTAAATATATTTTTTTAAGGATCTGAAAGAAAATATTTTTATAAAGTCTATATACTTTGAAAAAAAAACATATTAATTTATATATGTATATATGAACCCTACGTGTGACACTCTAATAACTTTAGTTATAACATCATACACTGTATTTAATAATATATTAACAAAACATGTACAATATTTGACGTACTATATTGTTTATTTCTTTAAACAAAGAATTTTTTGTTTAAAATATCCTAACGTAATGCACGTATTTTTTCAAATATTGTTTATTTCACTAATGTGTAATTGTGCATTGATTTGAGTCAGAATTTGTGTTTATCAAAAAGACGGTGGGTGACGTCAGCAATTTCTATTTTATTACTGTCTTGGAGAAAAATAAATCTTTTGAAATAGAACCGTTATGTATAAACATTATTCATTGCTTATTTAAAACCCTATTTATATAGTATTTTAAAATAACTAGGTTTTTTTCCAGCCGCGCGTTGCGGCGGCGTCAATCTGATTTATAAAATAATAAGCTAATGACATAGCATTGAGACATTTCAAATTACAAATCAATCGTAAATCAATTTTCATACAAAGGTCACATATAAATAATGAAATGAATGCTAAATAAGTCATACTTATATAATGAGTGTTTCTTTTGGTTTAAGAATAGTTCCAATAAGGATTTGTCTACCTGTCGTTCCAAACTCTAGTATACAACTATTGTCCCAAATATTGTTGTGGCCAGTTTGCTGTTGTTGTCCATTGACACCAAAATTGAGCTCCAGGATTTCGGCTAAACCTACAAATGATCAAACAACAGAGTGAACGGAAGATTCACAGGTAATCATTGTTCTAGCAGATGTGAACATATAAAAACCTACACCTATTGAACAACTAATGTAAACACACACACAAAAATACATGCCAAAAAATAAGAAACACAAACAGCCAAATATTACATGCATCCGGCAACAAAAACAACAATGACGCCGTACGCCAACAAAAGTGGAAATCCAAGCTGATTAAATAAAAACAACCTGTAAATTGCTCGAAACATGTAGCCGCAAGTCCCACCCAAAAACAAACAACTAAAATATTCAACAAACAACAATAGATACACATTTTGTCTACCAACCAACAAGTAAAAAAAATTAAAAACTTTCATTATGTTTGACTTTAAAAGGTCAAACTGGTTGGGATGGGTCAAATAGATGTTCTTGGGATATATGTTCTCTGGCCTCACATGATGGCTTATCACAAACCACCTAACCTTGTTTTCTTTTATTGGTAAGTTGTGTCAAATAAATATATCTTTGTAACGGGTCAACACATGTTCTTTCTTTTGCAGCCATGATGTGCAGGTTCATTGTAATGAGTCAATAAATGTTATAATGTTCAACCAAGTTCATAGACTAAAAGTTACAGCCATGTGCAATCAATTCCCACATCAACATGCTACACTTTGTTTGATGTGCAGGTTCCCACATTAATATAAAAAATATCCAATATCATGAGTTTTTTTTTTTTTTTTTTTTTTTTTTTTTTTGTGGAGCCATATGCAGGTTCCTAATTCGTTTGTCAAACTATTATTCCAACCAAACTACTAAACTACAACAGTTCCATCTCCAAAAAGGGCCACCAACCCAACCTAAACACCATGCTTGCTATTAGCAGCCTTGTTCAAATTTTTAGACCCATATTTAATGCAGTCACAAACATAGTGCGCGCTTTTTACTAAATGCCTAAACAATAAATCACCTAAACAATAAATCGGCTAAACAATAAAACGTCTAAACAATAAAATGCCCAAACTATGAATCGCCTAAACAATAAAACGCCCAAACTATGAATTGCGGCAATCGCCTAAACAATAAAACGCCTAAGCAATAAATCACCTAAACAGTAAAACGGCTAAACAATAAAACGCCTAAACTATGAATCGGCTAAACAATAAAACGCCTAAACAACAAAACAATAAATGGGAAATACCCAAAACGTCCTCAAATCGTTGTTCCAGTTGCACGAAATGACCAAAACACAGCAACCTGATGGTATAACTCAAATCTCTAGTAAAATATCTGAACCAAGTATGATTTTCATGTTTGTGGGCATAGACGTATAATTTGCATATTTAAGCATACACCTATAAGACACCTTACGACACCATATAATAAGTTGCCTAAAGTATGAAGCACCTAATGGCAAAACGGCTAAACAAATTCCTGATAATTGTTCATGTACAGGGTAGATAACCCATAGGGGTAGAATCGTCATTCGGCATTTGTTTTTTTAATCAGTTAGCAAGATCAAATCGTTCATGCTATGAATGATGTCAAAACCAACATTAGATTATGCACACAATAAATTGTTCATATAATAAGTTGGCAAAAGTATGAAACACCTAAACAATAAAACGGCTAAACAAAGTGTTATGATCAAATGAGCGGGAAAACATGATGAGAAGCCCTCATATTGTGCCATATTGTGCTATGTGTCCCATAATTACTTTTATCTATACTTACTACCCGGGACGAAGAACCAACCTCAAATGAGGAAGGTAGTACACGACGCCTTTTAGGAGGCTACATAACATTAAAACTAAAAAACGCGTAAACAAACCCTACTGCAGACACATGACTAATCCTAAAGTAGCAAATCCTTAATAAGTTTCTGAAATAAACTAAAGAACAAAAAACAATCAATCTTCATGAATCATCTAAAACGCAAAAAACTAACCTGCATCCAGCAAAGACGAACACTCTGAGTAGCCTGCAGTTTATGGGACAAAAACATAAACACAAATCAGAAACTGGGACAACCACCAATCTTTTCCTAAAAACTAATAATAACAAAGACAAAAGTTTAGTAACAGACTAAAAAAGTTTCTTCATTAAGTCACAGAAACAGCCTGCTTTAATATACCAACAACAGAGTAACCCAAGTTCCATCATAAATCTTTAAATCTAAACAGAAACATTTGGTACAAAAACTGGCATAACAGGACTGTTGAAAATTTGAATAACATTGTTGTAAGCATTTAGCCCTTACAACAAACATGCTTAGGAAGACAATGTGTTCAATTAACTTACAATAACAAAACATACAAACATTACTTTACAATTCACTTTCTTATAAACAAAAAGCTAACACATTTTAAACAACCAGAAGCTGAATTAAAACAATTTACAACAACAAAACATGAAAACATTACTTTGAAATTCAGTTTCTTATAAACACAAAGGTAACACATTGTTGTTACCATTTCACATTTTAAACAACCATAGGCTTGATTTATTAAAATTTCATCCAACACTTGTACATTTCAACAAACATCCTGAAATCATCAGCAGCGCAGGCCTAAAATTTTATATACCCTGACACCAAAAACACAGTCCAACATACTTCACAAAATTCTTTGAGTTTGTTAAAAACACAAACCGAAGACTTTCTCAGAAGCATTCCACACTATAAACAAACATAAACTGATTTTATTAAAACAAAAAAAATTGAAACCTTCATATAACAGTTATAAAACATACTTTAAAATTTTAATTGAAACATGTTTTAAAGAAACACCATTTGCAAAATAAATAACAAAATTAAAGCATTCTTAGGCTTCCACATTTCACAAACAAACATGCAGCAAAAAATCGATGAACATTTCACCTCTGAAAATCTCCTGCCAGAAAGTGATATGTGGTATTAGCAGAAGGGTATAATAGTAATAAGCCCTCAGGGGGTAATTGTGTAATAATCAATAAGTAATGGATGTATTGTGTAATTGGATAAGAATAATATGGGCGGGAAGGTTAGTTAAATACCGTTAATAGTTGTTAATAGCAGTTGAATGTAATAAGCTGTATAAATAGATGATAAACTGAATGAGAAAGGTTGTTGAGTTGTTGAGCTTATTCTTGTGTCTTCTTCCTCTATCTCTCTGTCGTCTCCGGCGATCAACCTCTCACCACCACCATTACACCATTAATAACCATTCATCCATTTGTCACTCATCAATGGTATCAGAGCATTTTCCTGGCTCTTACCTGTGATTTCCACCATTATTAATCTTTCCATTCCATCTCATTCATAATTCCTTCTCCAATTGATTCTGCAACATATTGATAATAATAGTAACACCATAAAATTCATTTCATTCCAATACAATCTATAATAATAATAATAATTCACAATAAATCATGGCTAACAATACTCGTAGTCAAACAGAACTTGAAAAAACCATTAAGGATCATGCAACTTCTTTACTGAAATTTGATGCTTTCGTGGAGAAAGCAGAACAGTCATTTCTTGATATTAGACAGATTCTTGATAAAATGACAAATAATCAAACTCATTCAAGCAGTTCTTCAGATAATTCAAGAAATCATCAAGATCTGAATAATCATGCAAGAGTTGATCGACTTTTTCGTTTAGGGAAAATTGAATTTCCAAAATTCAATGGTACAGAGGTCGAAGATTGGATCTGCAAGTGCGAGCACTTTTTTGATGTGGATGAGACACCAGAAAACTTTAAAGTACGTTATGCAGCAATCAATCTGGAAGGGAAGGCCATGAAATGGCATTCAGCCTTTGTTAAACAATTGGTTAAGCCAATTAATGATGTCACTTGGTCTGAATATTCAAGTAGTATCATTGACAGATTCTCTACATCATTATTTAATGATGCTATGGGTATCTTGACAGCTACTGTTCAGACTGAGGAATTGGATGATTACTGTGACAGATTTGATGAGAATCTATTGAGGGTCACCATTTGTGAGGAGTATGCAGTGAGTATATTTTTAAATGGCCTTAAGCCTGAATTGGCTGGTCCAGTCAGGATGTTTGAACCTAAGAATATGAAGGAAGCTTACAAAATGGCCAAGAAACAAGATGCTGCAAATAAAACCATTTCTTTTAAACCAAAATACTCATCTAACCAACTTGCTAGACCCTATTCATCTAACACTTTTAACCCTAAACCAGTTTCTTCTTTTAAACCACCTATTAACACTACTCACCTACCTCTTTTACCAACACCTCCCAATTCTCAAAAACTGAACCCAAGAAACAAACTGAATTTATCTACCAAAGAAATGGAGGCCAAAAGAATGAAGGGGGAATGTTTTTGGTGCAATGACAAATTTTCATCCACTCATAAATGCCCTAATAAGCAGCTTTTTGTTTTGGAAATTGAAGGTTTTGATGAAGAATGTGGAATTACTGATCAAGAACAAGAACAAGAGACTGTGATTGATACAACTATGACTGATCCCTTGATTTCAATTCATGCTTTGACTGGGGTACCTTCTTTTTCCACTATGCAAGTAGTAGGTAATATTGGTACCAAAATTTTACAAATCTTATCTGATTCTGGTTCTACACACAATTTTATGGATGAGAAATTAGCCTATAAACTTAATTGTCCTTTACAAGAGGTGGGGGCAATGAAGGTTGGGGTGGCTAATGGTGTTCCATTAATTTGTAATAAGATGGTTAAGAATTTTGAGTGGCAGATGCAGGGTTTGTGGTTCAAAGCTGATATGTTTGTCATTCCCTTGGCAACATATGATATAGTTTTGGGGGTTCAATGGTTGTTGCCTTTGGGGGATATAATTTGGAACTTCAAGGATCTCACCATGCAGTTTAAGGTGGGGGATAAAGTGTACCAATTGAAAGGCAGTCACAATAATAAGTTGTCATTGTGTTCATTAGAAGTAATGAATCACTTATTGACTAATGATGAACAAGTGGTGCATGGCCAATTGCTTAGTTTGACAACTGAGGAGGGTGAGGATAAGTTCCAACATAGTGCAGTGATTTCTCAGGAGGAGAATAACACTATGGTGGACCCTATACTTAAAGAATTTGAGGATGTTTTTCAAACTCCTACTACCTTACCTCCTATCAGGGCCTATGATCATAAGATCATTTTAAAAGATGAAAGCCTTGTTATCAGTCAGAAGCCTTACAGGTATCAAATGGCCCAAAAGGATGTCATTGAAAAAATGACAAAGGAGTTGATGGAAACAGGGGTCATCAGGGGCAGTACTAGTCCTTTTGCAGCACCAGTAGTGTTAGTTAAGAAGAAGGATGGGACATGGCGAATGTGTATTGATTATAGGAAACTTAATGATGCTACAGTGAAAAATAGTTTTCCTATACCATTGATTGAGGAGTTGTTGGATGAATTAGGGGGTGCTACTGTGTTCTCTAAGTTGGATCTCAGGTCAGGTTATCACCAAATTCGTATGAATCCTAATGACATCTATAAAACTGCATTCAGAACACATGAAGGCCATTTTGAATTTCTAGTTATGCCATTTGGCTTAACTAATGCCCCTGCCACTTTTCAATCCCTTATGAATCATACATTCAAACCATTTTTAAGAAAATCAGTGCTAGTCTTCTTTGATGATATCTTAATCTATAGCACATCTTTAGATCAACACCTTATTCATTTGAAAGAAGTTTTGGAAATAATGAGATCTCAACAATTATTTGCCAAAATGTCTAAATGCTCTTTTGCTGGGAAGTCTGTAGAATATTTGGGGCACATTATCTCAGGGGAAGGGGTAGCAACTGACCCTAAAAAGATAAATGCTATCCAAGAGTGGCCTATTCCAGTCAACATCAAGCAGTTGAGAGGTTTTCTTGGTCTCTCTGGTTACTACAGAAGGTTTATTAAAGCCTATGGTGTTCTTGCTAAACCTTTAACCAGTTTATTGAAAAAAGACAGTTTCTTATGGACTGATGAAACTACTGTGGCCTTTCAACAACTTAAACAAGCTCTTTGTTCACCCCCAGTCTTAGCCCTACCCAATTTCTCTAAACCATTTGTGTTAGAGACAGATGCTTCATCCAAGGGCATTGGTGCAGTATTAATGCAAGAGGGTCATCCATTGGCATTCATAAGTAAGGCTCTCTCTTCTAGACAACAGGTGTATTCAGTTTATGAAAAAGAGTTACTGGCAATCATATTTGCTGTAAAACATTGGCAGCATTATCTAAGTTCAGGGCATTTTATTATCAAGACTGATCAAAAGAGTCTTAAACATCTGATGGATCAGAAGTTGACTACACCCCTACAACATGTGTGGCTGTCCAAATTAATGGGGTTTGATTATGAGATTAGTTATAAGCAAGGGGTGGAGAACAAGGTAGCAGATGCTCTATCAAGAGTTCAAGGCCCTACTTTATTCACCATCAGCTTGTCTACCTTAGATAACACATTGTTGTCTAGGATAAAGGACACTTGGCAACATGACCCTAATGTCAAGCAGAAATTACAGAAACTCATGCAAGGTGAATCCATGCTTCACTATAGGTGGGATGGGTCTCTTTTGACTAAAAAAGGGAAACTGTTGGTTGGCAAAAATGAACAAGTCCAGAATGACATCATTAAATTGTGTCATGATAGTGCTTTGGGGGGCCATTCTGGATTACATGCTACTGTTCAAAGAGTTCAAAGTATGTTTAGATGGAAGGGGTTGCATAAACAAGTAAGGCAACACATTAGACAGTGTGATGTGTGTCAGAGAACAAAAGTGGAGAATGTGGCTTATCCTGGCCTGTTGCAGCCTTTACCAATACCTAACTATGTGTTTTCTGACATTTCAATGGACTTCATTGGAGGTTTGCCTAAGGTAAAAGGGAAGGATAGCATCTTGGTAGTCATTGATAGACTTACCAAGTATGGCCATTTTATTCCACTAAGTCACCCTTACTCTGCTGAAACAGTGGCTCAAGTTTTCCTTGATAACATTTTTAAGCTACATGGGTGGCCTCAGACAATTGTGTCTGATAGAGACCCTATTTTTCTAAGCAAATTCTGGAAGGAATTCACTAATCTACATGGTATCCAATTAGCCATGTCCACTGCATATCACCCTCAGTCTGATGGACAGACTGAGGTTGTTAATCGTTGCATAGAAGCTTATTTGAGAAGTATGACAGTGGGGACTCAAACCAATTGGCTTAAATGGCTATCTTTGGCTGAGTGGTGGTACAATACTAATTACCACTCTTCCTTAAAAATGACCCCTTTTCAAGCAATCTATGGGTTTCCTCCTCCATTGTTCATTCCTTATGTTCCAAAAGACAGTCCTAATGATGCTATTGATAGGTTGTTCTGTGATAGAGAGGAAACCATTCATACACTAAAGCAGTCTTTGGTCCAGGCTCAGAATAGAATGAAACAAATGGCAGACAAGCACAGGACAGATAGGGAATTCAAGGTGGGTGATTGGGTCTTCCTAAAATTACAGGCTCATGTTCAATCATCACTCAGGCAACAAAAATACTCTAAGCTCAGCCCTAAGTTCTATGGACCCTTTATGATAGTGGAAAAAGTGGGGAAGGTTGCTTACCGGTTAGATTTGCCAGAGGATGCCCAAATCCATCCAACTTTTCATGTATCCCTGTTGAAGCCAGCTCACGGTTCTCACACTAACATCATTCCAATTCCTACTCAGCCAAGATTCAAATTTGTTCCAGCTGCAGTAATTGATAAAAGGATTGTGAGGAAGCGGAATCGAATGGGTGTTCAAGTTTTAATCAAATGGGCTGATTTACCTGCTAACGAATCATCGTGGGAAGATTTGGAAGAAATGCAGCTTCGATTTCCTGATTTTGACTTTAATTTTGGGGTCAAAATTGTTTAGAAGGGATGGGTATTGATATGTGGTATTAGCAGAAGGGTATAATAGTAATAAGCCCTCAGGGGGTAATTGTGTAATAATCAATAAGTAATGGATGTATTGTGTAATTGGATAAGAATAATATGGGCGGGAAGGTTAGTTAAATACCGTTAATAGTTGTTAATAGCAGTTGAATGTAATAAGCTGTATAAATAGATGATAAACTGAATGAGAAAGGTTGTTGAGTTGTTGAGCTTATTCTTGTGTCTTCTTCCTCTATCTCTCTGTCGTCTCCGGCGATCAACCTCTCACCACCACCATTACACCATTAATAACCATTCATCCATTTGTCACTCATCAGAAAGCTTTGCTGAGAGAAAGACGAACGAAGACGAAAGGTTTAATTGTTTGAGAAAAAAGGTTTATAACAAAATGTGTGGGTGACTCACCAGAACTAAAACGTGGAAACGGGTAAACCTGACAACTGGAAAGCACTAACAATTGTTTATTAAAAAAATAAAATAAAAAAAAACCCGACTAACATAGAGATAGAATCGAACCGGCGACTACACACAACAAACTTTCACCCAAACCACCACACCCATGAGGACAATATCTGAAATCAATTCAGAAATAATTATACTTATTTGGTTCCAAAAAACACAAAGCTTACATTTACTGTTCAAACCCGAAGGGTTATTATTATAGTTTAATTAGATCTATGTTTTTAAATACTATTCGATATGTTTGGGAAAAAAATATTATACTTGGCAATAGTTTATTATCATATTTAGTATTTAAATACCTCTGAAGAAACAACGAGTTATAATGAGTATAATACTTATTTCACAAAAAGGTACGTGGAGTGTCGACTCGTGTTTGCTGCAGAATATAATTCTTCACTCACACCGAGACTAGTTTTTTTATATACTCATTTTTTTTGTAATAAAAGTTAAAACCCGTATATTTTTTATGTAAAAATTCACAAAACCAAAGAAAAATTTTATTTTTTTGTTTCTATCTTCCTTTTGAAAATAACTTTTTTAGAGCACATCCATATTAATAAGTTTTATTTTTTTTTATTACTGTTAGTGTATGTAATATACACACTAAGTCATTAATAAACAATAGATAAAAATAATTACAAATACATAATTAACTTTGTATACACGAAATAATTTCATATAAAAAATGCAAATTAAAAAAATTCAAAGACCAAATAATATTAAAAAAGTAAAAAAAAAGTTTTAAAGAAGAAGAAAAAAGAAATGTTTATTATTAAAAGTAAAATAAAATAACTAAAAAGTGCACTTTAACCTTTTTGAATTAATGGTGTGGGCCATGAGTGTACGTCTCCTAATATTAATGGGTGTATATTTCCATAATCCCTATACACCACCTGACATCAGCATGATGTCATATCAGAATTCACACACCCCTTAACTTTATTGGGAACTAGCATTTTTAGTGCCTTCATAATACTGCACCCCCATCTTTTACATTATTACTTTTCTTACCCTCCTTAAATGTTCTCCATAATAATTACCATCCTAATAAGCCCAGCTGTATTAGTTTGTTGTTTCCAAAATAAAATTTTAATTAATTCATAAATTTATTTAATTACGGTAGAATTTAATCATAAAAATAATAAGAAGTTCTATTTTTATTGTATTATATCCTTCGTAAATGTAAGTGAAGTTAGATTTATATCTACAAGAAAAATTAAATTTAATATTTTGTATTAGTTTTTACTTTTAAAGTAACAGTTATATAAGTATCTAAAATCAAAATTTCTGATTAGATCTCTTTCATTATATATTTATATTTATATTTAATAATATTATCAAAATTTGTCCACGTGGCTAGCGCCCACGATAACACAACCACGTGATCTCTGACGCGAGCGACCGTATGTGAGCCAGCTCACGTCCGTTAGCGGTCTGACAATGTTTGAATTTCAAAAAATTTAATTTTTCAACAACCAAAATTTATTACTCCCCTATTACGTTAGTTTTTTTTAATGTAATCGTTTTTTTATTTTAGTGTAATTTTCTTTTATTTTTAGTTTAATGTTTTTTTTTATAAAAAGATGTGGTAAATATTTATATATATTTGATAATTCGGTACTTATTTTAGCTAAGATTATCCAATGACTAATACAAAAACCTATGGACGCTAAAGAGATAAAGCAGTGCAGACGGTTGAGAATATATTTTGAATCACGTCAAAATATGTATAGAGATTGGGTAGCAAAACCTTCTGAATTTGTAAATATAGATTAAAACTTAGTAAGTATTTGTTGTTATTTTTATTACTAGTTTTTTAATGTATTTTTAAGTGGTTGAGAGTTAGAAGTGGGTGAAAAATAGTTTTTAATGTATTTTTAAGTATTTTCTTTAAAATTAATATGAAAAAAAGGCTGTAAAATACTATTGTACATTGATTTATTAAGAAATGCCCTAATTGCTTAATACATTATCCCCAATCTATTTCTTTTTTTTTTCATTAAAAAAAATAAAAATTAAAAAGAGGTCAAACTAACAATTTTTTTTGAACGGCCAACAAAATCGTTTTATTCACCCAGGCTAGCGGGATATTAGCAAAAACGCCCAAAATACAATAAAGATTATATACGTACATCATCCAATAAGAAATACAATTATACAACAATACACTACCACTTAATATTGGATAAGTTAAAAGTCCCCCACTTTCCCAATCCAAGTCTTGTTGCTTCGTCCGCGCCTTTAACCAACGTAGACTCATCGTTTTGATTTCACCCATAAGATTTATAAAGAGCATTGTTTTTTATTTGTTTTTGATTTAACACCACCTCGTTGCGGCTCTTTCATATGCACAATACCGTAGTCAGAAAAACCACATTAAAAACCTTTTTGTTTTCTTGAAGCCGCTGACTTTTCAAAGTGATATGTCAAATAACTACCGTTCCCATTTGTATATTATTTTCTGGACATGGCAAGGATAGGTTGAATGATCTTGGGAGGTGAGGGAGAATTTGAGAGAGACCGATGAAAGGCAGTAGCCATGTCCATATGAAAATTGAAACAAATATAAATTGAAAATTGTAGAAAAAAAACAAATGAAGAGAGAGGAGAGAGAGAGAGTGAGTGGAGGAGAGAGAGAATGAGTGGTGATTGTTGATTTTTAGGCATAGTGGGTGTATATCTCCTAAATAGGTGGGTGTATATTTCCACTACCCCATAGAAAAAACTCCTATTATTTTGCTTACCACATTTACTATCCACATTAATGTTAGAGTTGACCAAAAATGATGAATTGCCAATCAAGTCTTCCATTTCCTTTTGTGGGACCTCATTTTTGAAGGTTCTTTAATCTCATTAACCTGCCTACCAGATATAGGCGCATCCTCCATAATGTCTTCCGAAAGATTAGCATCTTCCAAGTAGATTAGCACCTTCCAAGTTAGATTTGAAATTCAAATCCTCCGGTGCAATACTAGTTACATAGACAAAGATTATCTCATTTTCTTATAAATATGTGAAGAATGTAAAAACAAAATAATTTTTAAATCAAACGTTACAATTTTTGTTTCTTTTGGTGTTTGATCCCTCAAATTGTGCCTTCAACTTCATTACCCTGCATTTTAACAATGAAATATTTTATTTAATCTTATACTTTTTTAATAATGAAATATTTTATTTACGTGCTCTTTATTTTCTAAATTACTTTTTTTTAGAGTTAATTGCCAAAATGGCCCATGAGGTTTGGCCCAAATTGCTTGTTTGGTCACTTTTTTGAATTTTCTGCCAAAAGCACCCCTCACAGATCGAAAATTGCCAAAATGGTCCATATTTAACTGAGTTTTTAACTGAAATTTGAAAGTCATTTAAGTCACATGGGCAATTTCGTCATTTTGGCAATTAGCTCTATAAAAAGCCTCCTCAATCTCTAATTTAGTTCAAAACAAAACCTGTCCTCCAAACCTTATTACCCTCCACCAATGTCATCTCCTCCACCACCCAACCCCACCACCACCACCACCGCCACCACCGCCACCGCCACCACATCAGACTTCCTTTTATCACATACCCGTCAACGTCCAGAAAACACACCAACCCCTCCATCTACCAATCCCTGTACACCCCTCAACACCACCAACAACAATTACACTCCACTAATTCAAGAATAACTTACCCTGTTGCTTCCTCTGGACGAGGCTTTATTCCCAAACATAACCATAATCAACAACACCCTGGTTCTCCCTTCCTTCTCTGCACACAAACTCACGACACACCCTTTATGTGTGTGAGATGAGCTTTTGACCGGAGACGACCTCCGATGACCGGACAGCCGCCACCACCATCTTCGGCCGCCGTCTCCTTTCCTTCTCCCCGGTAAGCATAGCAAACCTTCTCCTCCTCGTCTGTCCCTGTTTTAAACCTAACCGGTGGCTGTCACCGAATCTATAACCCGAACCATTCTTCTGTTTCTAAATATCAGAACCAAGGCAGTCACCGGTATGGTGACTGTCGTCTGTGACCACCGAGTAACCGACAACACCCCCTTTTGTTATTATCCACCGATCTGAAACAAACCCGGAAACCACCTCTGTTGTTAGCCGGACAGTCACCAAGTTATGGTGACTGTCGTAAGCTTTGTATAATCCTTACTGATCAGTACTCGATAACCTTATTGTTAGCCGGACAGAGTTATGGTGACCTCTGTTGTTAGCCGGACAGTCACCAAGTTTGGCCGATTATGTTTGTTTTGGATGGTGTTTATGGTCGTGAGATGGGATTGATTGTATGTGGATGTTGGTTATTATGTTTGAGCAGAGGGTATATATATGTGTTCATCCATTGTTCGTCACTGTTCTTGAGGATTCAAGTTTCTTGGTCCTTCATAATTGAAAAAGGATGTTAGTGGAGTCTGATCGAGATTGGATGGGATATGTTAGTGGGTATCTGTTTTTCGGTTTTATGCTTTGAAGGGTTGTCGGAGAAGATGAAGTTCAGATGGGGTTAAAAGGGGTTTTAAAACGTTTACAGATGAAAGGACGAAATTGCCCCTGAGACTTAACTGACTTTCAATACTCAGTTAAAAACTCAGTTAAATATGGACCATTTTGGCAATTTTCGATCTGTAAGGGGTGCTTTTGGCAGAAAATTCAAAAAAGTGACCAAACAAGCAATTTGGGCCAAACCTGAGGGGCCATTTTGGCAATTTACTCTTTTTTTTATTTTATCGTATTGTTTTTTATTAATTAAAATTATTTTATTAAAAAATGTCACTACTCACTAGTGTTAAGACTTAAGAGATGAAAAGGAAGAGAAAGATCAACACATTGTGCTTTTGATAGTGGGGCTCTATATTGTAATATTGTATTGCCAAAAAAAATGGTGTAAGTGTGTAACGTCCCACTTTAAAACTCATGTTGGCCCAACCGAACCCACTACAAATACCCGAGCTGGTTCAGTTTGGTTTTGACCCGTTACCAATAAAATGGATACTCTCAACCGAAGAAGGACATTATTCGAGGCATTATGGTGATAACGTTATGGCGGATTTGGAAGGCTAGAAATGAGATTATCTTCAATAATTCGAGAGTGCTAGTCAATCAAGTTATTTCGGATGTGAAGGCGCTTAGTTTTCTTTGGTTTAGTAGTCGAACTAAGGGTGATGTTGTAAAATGGGAGGGTTGGCGTTTTTTCAATTTTGATGTCATGTAAGTGATTGGGTTTTTGGTCTTTCTCCGCCTTGGAGATAGGCCGGGTTTGTTTTTTAATGAAAGTCGCATTCCAAAAAAAATCTATACATATAATAAACCAAAGTCATTTTAATGACATGACACTCAAAGAGGCATTCTCTTCTTTGAGTGTGTCATGTGTCATCCCATGTGGCATTGAGATATTTTAGGAAAAAATAATTTAAAAACAAAATTTGATTTTTCACCCTCATGTTTTCTCCCATAATTTTTAAAAGTTAATATCTTTAATATACGAGATTTTTTAAAGAAAAAAATTACACCAAATTAACGAGCGTTTTATTATCTTTCTAACGAGTACCATAGTGCTATATAAAAAACAGAGAAATTTTTTTGTGGGGTTTTGTTCATACAGGAAAAAAAAAAACACAAAGTGTTCAGGTAAATCATTAATCATGTATAGACAAGTCACTAATTATGTTTAAATCAGTAAATATGAATTTTTTTTCAACCAGAGCCGAATAGGTTAATAGAGGTATACGTTGTTTTAAGTTAGGTATCAATATTAGTATGTTAGAGTTGTACATTTGTTTAGTCTTTAGGATAGGTGCTAATATTAGAGTTACATTAAAGTTCTACATTCTTTTAGGTTAGGTGTTAGCATTGGAGTTGTACATTGTTAATTTGTTTTAGGTTAGATATTAATAATATTAGAGTTATACATCAGTCTATTTTATATGTAAAATTGATGTATCATATTAAATTTCTCAACCCGGGACGCTCCCGGAGTATAATCTAGTTTATCATGCTTGTGAACGGAAAAGAAACATAATACTCAATAGATGGAGAATGACCGACACATGGTCTAGATGTACATAGAAAACCCTATTTGGTTTTACCACACACAACAGCCCATCAGCAGCCCAATCCCCCTTTCCTTTCCCCCTGCATTTTCAATACCGCCATTTATTTTTTTAACTGACATATTATGGAAAGCTGTATCCACTCCCATTTTAATTGACATATATCCACTCTAATTATACGTTCCAATCAACCCAACATTCCAATTCCTATAATTTAACCACACCTCTATGTTCATAAACCATCTCATCTCTGCACACATAATACACTCTACATTCCAACACAATAATAACCCTAGCTAAACTCATTCAACATGTCGTCACTATCAAGATCGGCAATGGAGTCCATGCCGATAGTTCGAATAACCGAACAAGAAGATTGTTCGATATGCTTGACGGACTATAGCGACACCGCGGGAGAAGCAAAAGAATTGCCATGCAAGCACAGGTTCCATGCGTATTGTATAAAAAAGTGGTTACGTACGCATCGAACATGCCTGATACGAGATACCGATAGTTAAAGAGAATACGTGTCCTGTAAGTGAACCTGCAGCTCTGATTCATGATTCAGACATGTTTGAATACATGGATATTGATAGCGAGTGGGGTACTGAAGGTATGGATATTGATATAGATAGCGATTCGTGTGACTATATGATTATTAATAACGATGAGAGTGAATATATGGCTATCGATATAGTGATCGGAATCAAGAACTCAACAGGTTCGCATAGCCCACCTTCGTCTACATATTGTAATTGTTAAGTTAATTTGTGCAATATTGTAATTTATGTTTAGTATGTGATGTGATAATTGTTAACTTAATTTGTGCAATGTAATTATTTCTCAGAATACGAGTGGTACACAACCAGCAGGGGGTAGAACTAGTTTAAAAAATGGTGAAAGCTAGCGAGAGTGAACAGTGGCGAAGCTTGACCCGAAGGTTCGGGGGGTCGGAAGTCACTAGTTTCGGGGGGTCGAAAACCCGTTTCGGGGGGTCGAAACCCTATATTTTCAAAATTTTCTATACGAATACTATATAATCGGAACTTCTGCGCGAAAATCCGGGGGGGGGGGGGGGGGGGGTCGGCCGCCCCTCCCCGCCCTTACTATGCTCCGCCAGTGAGAGTGAAGACGAGGCACCAAGGAGATGGTGAAACAAACAAGAGGCGTGGAGGCTCGGACAACAAGGTTTGGTTTAACCGATGCCTGAAGCCAGTGGCGAAGCTTGACCCGAGACTTCGGGGGGTCGAAAGTCACCGGTGGTCGGAAATCACTTGTTTGAGTGTTTCGGGGGGTCGAAACGTATATACCAAAAAAATTCTATACGAATACTATATAATCGGAACTTCTGAGCGAAAATTCGGGGGGATCGGCCGCCCCTCCCCGCCCTTTAAAAAGCTACGCCAGTGCCTGAAGCTAGCTTGTCAGGTCCTCAATGGGAACTTCATATATATGACTGACTGTATTAGTGATGTTTTTTTCTAGTAACAAGATATCTATTGGTTTTATGTTTCTTAAAAGAGTATGTACATTAGCTAGCTTCATATATATGACTGACTGTATTAGTGATGTTTTGTTTGTTTGTTTGTTTAAGTTTAACCGAATACTTAAGCGAACTCGGTTTTTGCTCATGTTTGTTTGTTAAAGAAAAAAAATGTTTATTTGTGTTGTTTGTATAAAAATATATTTCATTTTCATTCAATTTATCTATTATATGAACATAGCGAGCATACGTGAAGACATAAATTACTACCAGAAAGAAGTAACCAACCTATCATAACAAAATTAAAGTTTAAATATACAACATGCATCTATAACGTTATTGCTCATGTTAGTCTGCTTATCAACAAACATAATGTTTAAAACTATGTACCAACAGTTTAATAAACGTTTACACACATGAACCAACAGTTTAATAAACGTTTATGCTCAATAACGTTGTTCGTCTATGTTCATTTAATCAAAATAAACATAAAATTTTGTTGATGTTCGTAAAGTAAATAGACAAACTTCCTGAACAGTGCGTTGAACGCTTTGTTCGTTTACAACTCTATAGCAGCTCATAAGCAATGACGATGCCATTGATAAAACTCGTTTGGTGAATTATAAGCGACAAGACGAAGGCAGGCTAACATCAACCCGGTACGCCATTTCTTTCCTGTCTGTAATTTTGTAAATAAATAAGCTACTCATGATTGAAAAATAATAAACATTTGTATAAAAATAAATAAATTGCTCCCTCTAAATCGGATCATTAACAAACGCCTAAATCAACAAGATTTATAATAACTTATTAATGAAACTTTAGACATCAGGAATCTTTAGTTTGTAAAGGAAGGAGCATAAAACATTTTTAACATACAAACATTTGGTAAGAGTGTCTTCGAATGCAAACCGAGTCATCAGAAAACCATTTTCAGGTGACAATTTGGTGTACCAACAGGAGGGAGAAAGAATCACTATCGCTATTTCGACCGTATGCCCCATCAATAATGTACATCATTAGTCTGAATTACACATAAAAAAAGTCTAGCATTTTTCCTTGTCCTACAACCAGAACGATGCATTCATTCGAGGTTTAAAAAACTCTCAGCTAAATCCCACCCAACAGATTCGCTTTATTACTCTGGTGGGCTTACTCCAACGTCGGTTTTGCCACCACTGTCAGCCACCACCTCCGGTTTAGTGGCAGAAGATGGCGGAGAAACCTCCACTATTTTAGGAGGATCAGTAGCAATATCATCCAATGAGTTAACTTCAAGATCACCATTGGGGAGGCTATTAGTGGCAGCTTGAGATGTTTCAGCAGGCTCGGTGGTCATAGCCGATGATTCTGGTTCGACCGCTTCTCTCCATTCGATCCATTCAGGTGGCTTATCGCTCTCACTTGGTCTTGACTCGTCAGTTGCCTTTCCGATAGCTGCATCATCAAGGTCCTGTTTTGACTCGGGGACCTCAGATGTTGCAGAATCAACCAAGTCATTGTCATTTTCATTGGAAGTAACCACATCACCATCACCACCATTGCCGCCAGTAGTATCGTCGGTGTTGGGCGAGGACGAAGCTACTGCACTGGTTGATTGCTCGTGAATCTCCCTCTCTTCCTCAAAAGCAAACCAGTTTGAGTTTGTGAAAAGCGACCCACTGAAACAGACGTTCAAAAGGTTACAATAATTATTTTGTCATTCAGACCGTGTATCCAAATCACATATGACGTCCAGTTTTATTTTCTACTTAGCGACTTGAACTATGCTAACTTTTTTGTTTTGAATTTTAACAGGCTCCATAGAACAGGATAAATAGCGTACCTTTCTTGATCATCTCCCAGTCGAAGTGAGGATATCACCACTTCCGCAGATTCATCATCAAAGTAGACATCCTGCAAAAGTGCATGTCTTTCATTTAGCGTAAACTTTTTTTGGTGGGATAATTTCATATATTCATGTCCCAACAAAAAACAATTAATATCGAATAAACCCATTTTCATTTTTTTTTTTTGTGACATCTGTGCCCACTGCCCTCCACTTATAACTTGCATTAGGATATCGAGTTTGAAAGCATAAAAAAAACAGAAGGGCATGATGATCCTATTATAAATTGTACTTAATGAATAGGTAAAATATGAAATGTTAGTATTTTGAATGGGTAAAGTTGATATTGGTATATTTGAATTGGTAAATATAATACCATGCAAGTTTTCTGGGGCATATACATCAACCGAATAGGCTAATATGGAAAAAATATATATGATATTTGTTGTCACTTGTCAGTCTTCACATAACCTAATAAAAAGCAACCTATGTACGTCTTGTTTGCCAAAACAATTATTCAAGATCTTGGCTTGAAGTAGCAACTTATTTTACTCTATTTCATAACACCGAAGATGTTACGTAACCAACTGTGCAGCCTGTGCTTCACTTCCATAACGATAATACTGGTTAATTAGAATTCCGGACATGATATCATATTATCATACACTAATACAACTTAAGACACACGTACCTCATCGTCTCTTTCCAGGGAGCCATGAGCCTGGACACGTCAGAAAGTTAAAAAAAAAAAATGTATCAGTGACCAACAATCAAATAAATATCATGTAAAACCTTTATCAAAAAATATATTTAAGGACATGAATTACAAATATAGTATACGACCATGGTTTCTCCTCCTATTACAAAAATTATCTGGTATGTTAGGAAAATAAACAAAGTAAAACCCAATGCAACAACTTGACTAATTTGAGATAATACCTCATCATTATCATCATTTTCATAGATACCATATCTGAACGCCTGGCTTAAATTATTAGCTAAAGCTGCCACGTCGTAGTCTCTATCTTGGTAATCATCATCATCACTATCTCTACACGATCATGAAGTGTAGTAGGTCTCCTGTTAATTTCATTGGATAGAAGAACAAACTTAATAACACATAAATTGTAACATAAAATTCATAGACAGCTAGATACTGAAACAGTTAAGAACCATAATACTGCCCTGACAAAGACTCAAAATAATACTAATTAAATATTTTAACGTAATTAAATAAAAATCAAATACGATTTGGCAAGAACCGATCGTAAAATACCCACCCGCATGCCCACTGGTAGACATTTTCAAGTGTGTTGCGTTTAGTAAGTACATCTGTATGCCACTCTAACCATTCACTATCACCCTGTCAAAAAGAAATTATTTTAAATATAAAGCAAGGATGTAGTGACAAAATGTCAAAAATAAATAAATAAATAAAAATTCAATACAAATCACAGAAATGAAAAGACATGAGAAACCTGCAAATATGACTGTATGTAGCTGTTATTAGCCCCTTGTTCAATAAGTTTGTTTGCAATACGTGTCATGTGTCCAACATTTCCTATCCTAGGTGGTATTCTTCCTTCTGCAGGGAGTGTTGGCTGTAACATTCACTCAGCTCAGTTAACTATGGAACAATATATTTCCTTCAAACATGATAAATATCCATAAAACATATCAACTTAAAAAAATGGCACATTACATTCTTTGGGTCTGAGTTCAATACACAATTCTTCTCAGCATCAAGAATTTTCCTGACAAGATGACAATCTTCAAGAATATGCTGAATGAGTGAAGTGTTCTTGCTCTCAAGACAAGAATCTAATATCTGTTCAATGTGGTGATGAATGAAGTTATTGTATGGATACCTAATTTCATCAAAATAAAGTTGGATTAATACAGATTTTTCATAGAATAGTTCTGGAGATAATACGGCAAAACGGAGACTGGAGAGATACTTACTCAAAAAATAATTCTAGAATACGTTTTAAGGCACCGAGGTGGATCAACTCCTTCTCAGCAGCTTCACTACTAACAGTCATCAGGACTGAGATGAATTCAACAATCTAAAATTTTGCATTTTTAGATACCAATAAGTTAGATCATATGCTTTAAAATGTTGAAAACCATGAAAGAGAAATTAGCTTCAAGATACCAAAATTACAAATAGCCACTACTGACTAATTCTTACAATGTGACACTTTAAATCAGTTATTTTACCATGCGAGTTTTAGGGCATATGTCAAAACCCTGTGGAGTTTTGCTGAATTCTCACATAAATCCTTTTACTTTTGCATGCAAGGGTCCTATTTATAAAGTTTTAAGGACTTAATCATGCAACAAAAGAACAAAATCGTAAAACTGTTTATAAGCTTATAGACTTAATTAGCTCGAATGAACCTATTTGTTAAAATAAAGTCTACCTTTCTGTTGAACTTTTTTAAGGATTTTAATCATGCAAAAAAAATAGATTCCAATAACTTGTGTGCAAATTTAATTCCATAGGTCGTTTCTCGACATTTGCCCTAACTTTTGCTATAACATATACGCAATCAATCACAGTGAACAGACAATAATGAATACTACCTAAAGCTAAAGTACAAAGATAACCTTTAGGCGATTTTTCCCAAGAGGTGGCTGCAACTTCCCATATGTTGTAAGTAAAACATTTTCTTCTGCTGAAACATCCAAGAGCTTTAACAAACTTCCTGTATTTTTTAAAACCAGAATCCTCAATATGTTTCAGGCCTCATAAGAAACTAGCTTATAACTGAGCAGATGACAAAACTTATGCCATGAAACCAAATGTAATGAAAAATTACAAAAGCTACCTCTAGAATTTAGAAAAAATGAAATTTTATTATAAGCATGACAATACCTAGGCTCTCCAACATGCCTTCCACAGTCTCAGGTTTGGCTGTTACTACAGATCCCTGTGTCGATTGACGATTGTAAACGTAGAATGTTCCAGAGGTTTGCCTCTTAGGATCCAACAAAGATATGCATACAGACAACGAATGAACTAAAACTGATTTCGGCCGTGAATCCTCCAAAGCATGGCGAAATAATCTCGTTACAAAACTGAAAAGATATATATGAAAATGTTATATGTTCATTTGTTCATCAAAAAATGATATAAAAAAGTAGATTTTACACTGCAAACTGATCTTCAAAGTAAGAAAGTTAGATGCTAACCTTGGGCTGGATATTTTAGCAGCTAGTCCTGGGGGAGCATATCTGGTTATAGCACAAAGTGCTTCTGCTGCATTGGCATGCACTTCAGGACAATCCTTCAAAAGTTAAGTTGTAAACTTTGGTTATTAGTTCATAAATCCAAACCGCCTAAAGAATATAAAACTAACTGTAATACAAAAAAAAAAAAAAAAAAAAAACAAAGACAGCCGCATCCACCAATATATTGACAATGGAGATTACACGGTTTCAACATATATTGCAATGTTGCCTACTGTACAAACAGAAAATATTAACATTTTGTTTTAGTGTATTAGTATCCACAAAATATCAGGAGCATTTGGGGTGTAGTGGCCTCTATTTTTCTTCCTCTTTTCCAGCTTGAGGGGAGTGTCAAGGTCTTATGACTGGATTCTATTCTTAGCAAGCTACAGATTCATAAAATTTGATCTCTATTTGATAATTGGTATGTTGATACTTTAAATGACGGGAATCTGGATTACTATTTTCTAATGTAATATGAACTTAGAACAAGCAACATTCAGAGCCTACACATAGCCAACTGAAAAAGATTCTCAAACGTGTCTATTGTCAAACAATTGAGCGGATAACATGAGTTGCTGTTAACACTATTCGTTGTAAAGAAATTAATATTACCGAGGAACTGAACTTATCAACAATCATCTCCAACACATCTGTATCTTCTAGCCATTGCATTGATTCTGAATAGCTTGTGTAGAGGTGTTCATCAGCACCGATCAGACGAATAAGAACCTGTACAAAAATAAGAATTAGATGGGACGCAGACACAGTGGTTAGAGATAGTAGTGTTAAAATTCACCTCCATGATGGACGTAATTCCTATTAGGTCAACCAGTTGTTGGATAATATCCTGACGAGCCTGCCCACCAAACCATTAACTTGGATACTTGAGCTAACCGAAAATAGTATACCAAAAAAAGAAAAAGTATACACTTATATAGAGTTTGAAATACAAATTAACTTGTAACTTACTTGAATATAGTTCATTAAGGGAACTGTCTTTCGCAACAGCAGGCATACAACAACCTATAGAATGAAAAACAAAATTAAGAAGGGAACATTAAAAGTACAGGTTTCCGCCGTAATAAAAGAGTAATGTACCATAAAAAAAAAGTCAAAATGACCACCGATGAACTTACTTTACTGAAATAGCCAGCAAGCTGAGTACTATGAGGGTGCTCTGGGTTAAGGAAGGAGAACAGCAGGTTCATCAACTACAGCAAAATATATGAACAGCTTATTTCAAACTTCTAATTTTCAACTCAAAAAGTTATAAATAAAAGAAAGATCAATTATCTGTACCTCATCATCCTCCACCAAGGCTTTCAGAATGATATCAACTTCACAAGTAAAGATCTCACAAGCAATAAAAGGAAACCTAGAACATAATAATACTTTTTATTTGACTGCTAACGCTAATAAGCACAAAAATACAAGAATAGAGGGACATCAGACTCTACTAAGATGAAAGCATATGAAGAAACTTATTTTACTTAATTGACCAAAAAAACCTACTTGAATGTTCGCCCCTTTTCAGCATCCTCAGGAGGTTCTTCAACTATGTACCGAACAAGTTGTTCAACTTGAGTTCTTTCCCTCAAACTGCAATTGACAGGCAAAGTACACTTTACAAGCTACAAACTCGAGAGATGGTTATTATTTGGATATGACAAAAACTATTAAACCAATAATCAAGTTTTTGTGTGAACTATATGCGCCATTATGCATATATCACAAAGAGGTTCTCCCCTCATCGATGAACAAGAGAGCAGCACCTAAAAAATCCTTTAAAAAACATAAAACTTCATGTTTAGAAAATTAAACTGGCAAATTGCAAATATCTGTTCATATCCTAATATCTATCAGAGAGTGGAAACTGGAAACAGACCTTTAACTACCCTTAATTATGACTGTGCAGCACAACTACAATAATTTGGATTCATATATTACATTACATGTGCATTTATACATTATATAATTAAATAAATGATGAGTGATGACTCAAATATTGCTGACAATTTACAAACGCAGTAAGTTGTCTACCATGTAACAAGGATAGAAAATGATAGCTTAAAAATCATGAAGCAAAATTAACATCTGAGCGTCAGAACCATTATATAGGTGCCATGACACATTGACACCACATGTGAGCACTAGATACTAGAAGTCTATAAGATACCACGGAGTCAAATTTATATGGGACTTACAAATTGATAAGTCGGTTATTAAGAGCTTTGCATTCTTGTATTATTTCATCCTCATCTAGAAGCTCCTCCAGGGTATAATTTTCCTTGTCCAAAATTGTCTCCACCTGGAATGATAAAAGTGTGATCTCTTTAGACTATTCAAGACAGCGTCCACGGCATAAAAACTTATTATTGGTAAATGATTTGGATCACAAGAAATATAATATGGCAATCACATAAAGAAAAAAAAAAGATATGCACCATCACCACTTATTACTAATCACAAGGCCAAAAGGCTAATTTTTAGCCTCTTGAACCATTCACTCATCCATCCCTTGCACCCTATGTAAGTCCAAAACGAGCATCTTAAAAAGGTTACCAACTTATCCTCTTAAAGCATAATCCACTCAGTGACTAGGCATGTGCTTTATAAAAGCTGTCTAGGTACAAAAATGTACCATACTACCATCTACGACAACAAGTTCAGAAACAGTAACACGTTTTACTCCTCCAAACCTACAACAATGGTTGTCTGATGGCAATTTATGTAAGGTGCTACCGTACTAAGGTGTTGCCGATGTTGCCATTCATGTAGCGGTATATGCATGTTAATAGGTCGTTTACCTAAGGGCAATGTGCAGCAACTATTTTCAGCTTTTATAAAACATAAATGTACATGGATTTATAAGCCATAAAAATCACATTTATTTATCTTAATTACGGTACCAAGACAATGATGAAACATGGACAATCAAGTCTTTTGGATTACTTCACACTGATATGATATATAGTTCCTCACTCGCTGTTTTCACTTTTGGATTGCCGTCCATAACAATATAGACTTCCTTTACCCAACATAAAAAAACCACAACAGGTCCAGGATTTGTTAATATGACACATGAACAAGGCCTAGACATAGACTAATGTCCTTTGTGAACAATTACACCATCTACCACTTAATATCTATCTATAATCACAATTCCCAATTCCAAACCATCCACCGTCTACACGAACCAACGTGATCCCTTTCCACTCAGTTATATAAAAACCCCAAACCCCCAATGACACTAGAAAACTCAGCTTTCCAATATAATCTACAATTCTACCCTGCATCTGCCATCTAGCTCTCCAAAAACACACAAAACCTCCACAACACTAATTTCCCTAAATCATCATCATATCCACGTCATCTTCTTCCATTTCCTTATCAACCAACCAACTAACAAACTTATAAGTTATAACTAACCTAAACAGCAACTAAACAAACACAGGATCTAATAATACCTCAAAGCATCTAACCAATTCTTAAATTATAAACAAATAAACAAATTAAAAGTGTATAAGATGTACCGGAGACGTAGTGGAGAGCCCGGTCATACGCCAAAACATCTTGTAAGCGAATCCGGACCGTTGAATTTCAGATCTGCAGCGTAGGTTATAGATCACCGCAACAAGGTCCAAAACCTGCGAATCGAAACCCTAGAAATCGAAAATTTTAACAAAATAGAAGCGAAGGAATGTTTAATCGGTTGATTTGTAATTAGTTGATTGATTAGGGATTTGAGAGAGAAGGAAATGATGATTGCAACCTGTAATCAAAGGGATGGTATGTATGTATTTATGTATAATAATAATAATAATATCTGTTGTTGTTTGTTGCAACTATTTATGTTATCTATTTCTACCTATGTATGGTATGTTATGTTTTTAGTGGATCTATTTTCAAATTCCGAAGTTACATCTACACTACAATTACTCAATTAGACTATCCGGAGTGGTGGAGAAAGAGGGGATGAAGCGCCATGTGGTACTTGTTGGACCCTTTTGGGGGGAAAAAAATTGTGGGGAGTGGAAGGGGGGGAAGAAATAATATTATATTATGTTAAAGTTAAAAAAAAAATCTGACCAATAACAAAGCGCCACGTGTCCCAAGAATTTGCCCCACGCCAAGTGACTGCCCCCCACGCCATAGCGGCGGTGGTGTCCCCCCCCCCCTTCCCGCCCCTCTCCCGCCCCCACTCCGGATAGACTTATGGAATGGGATGGAGTTGTCAGATCAACAAACATAAGAACTAGACCACGTTGTTGGAATCCGAGCCGGCATGAGTTTTATCTGGTTGACAGGGTTATCTTAGGGACTTGTTCCTGATTGGGCTCTAAATGCGTCTGTTGACGAGTTAAGATACGGTTCTCGTGGAACGCCAAGTTTCACACTGAAGTCAACGTGGACCCGGTTAAGACAACATAACCCACTAATCTAATAATTATATGGGAAGACTATGTATCTAGTTTTTTTTTTTTTGATTTTAAATACAGACATGTGTATAACGTTGCTTTATATATATATATATATATATATATTGTTTTAAATAAATGATTTACATCATATATTTATTTGTGATTAAAAAAACATGTATTTATCATGATAAATTGATTAGTTTAGTGGGTTATAGGTTCATGTTCGGATTATGTTGTAAGATTTGTCATTTTGTCTACAGTATACCGAGAATTGGATTTTATCTCTCTAACACAAAGTGGCAGGGTTACATTGTGATGATTTTGGAGCGTGACCAAGTTTTAACGTGAGAGTAAGGTGGTGTTTGTTTTTTTGGTTAGAAGAGCTTCTATCCTCTTATGTCTGCGCCGCGCAGACGCGGGCAGACATTTGAGACAGGCAGCTCGTTTGATTTTTAGAAAACATATGACATGAAAACCTCTTCCTCAGCTCTTCCTCGTGACATAATCCATCATCTTCACACCTCTTCTCAAACACTTTACACAAAACAACCCCTTGTTCCTCTCCTCCTACTCAAAACCCTAGCAGCCCACAACTCCTTCTCCTCCATCTGCACCTCCTCTCTCTCCCTGCACGAATCGGACCACAGCCGCCGCCGCACATGTATGGTTTTCTTTTCTTTTTTTAATCCGTCTCTTCCTCTCTCCCTCCGTGATTATTCTTTTTCTCTCCTCCGTGATTATACTTTTAGATCTGTTTGTTTATGGTTAAAATGATCATAAGTTCACTTTTGGTTTTAGGATAACACTATAGTTTATTTTAGTATTAATTAGTATTAGATATTTCCAAACTTCGATATCTTCAGTTTGTTATTATTATAAAACTTGAATATTGTCAGTTAATGCTTTATTGGTTGTGGTGTTCATATGTTTGTTCATTGAAGTAACAGATTTGATATTTTTTTTGTTTTGGCAATGATGTTTTGGTTCATAATTTTCTTATATTTAGATTTGTTGTTAATTGTTGATGATTTGGTTCATAATTGTTGCTAATGATTGTTGTAGTAGTTCATGGGTTTGTTAATTGTTGCTCAGATTGTTGTAGTAGTTCATATATTTGTGGTGGATTATGGTTATGGTTTTGGGTTATGCTGCAGACGTTAATAAACAAACAGTCTTCCTCTTGCAGAGTGCAGACCTTTGGTCCACCTCTTCTTCTGCAGATGTGGTCCGCAGACTGCAGACCTTTTACCTCTTCAAAAACAAACACCACCTAAGCGTTTGCGTATAATTTAGGATATTAAATGTGTGGGGGGAATTGGTCTTGTACCTAATTGTTCATGTGTATGTGTATTGAAGAGTGAGGCTCATAAATATGTGATGATTATTTTTTTATTCTTTTATATACAATTTTGGGGTTTGAAACATCACAGTCGTTCATCACAAGTCACAGCCCCTGCTCTAAACCCTCCCTTCCCTTTTCCTCCTCACCGCCGCTCTCCTCCTCAGACCTCAGTCCTTACCCTGATTCATAGCACATCACAGCCCCTTCTCCTTCCTTACTCCACTCGTGATTCACAGCAGCCACCCCTCTCCACTGTAAGCCCACGTTTTTAGTTAAGATTTCTAATTGAACAGGAACAGGCAATATCCCTGTTCAATAACTCCCTTTTTAATTTAAACAAGATTCTGACTGACTTTTTAAGCATATTGATTGGTTTAGTAACTTATCTGGCTGGGTGTGATTAGGTTGGTTGGTTTTGGGAGTAAACACAAAAATATACCAAAATTGAATGAATATTTTTAATCATCGTTGTTGGTTCATTGTATAAAAGAATAAACAAGTATATTTTCTACTTTATTAACACATTGCTTGACAAACCAAACCCTACTATCTGTCTTGGGGTGATTGGAGTGAGTTTAATGTTTCTTGTTTAAGCGTTTAGCCCATCTCTTTCTTGGTGTTTTGTTTTGTTATGTTTCGTGGTCTCGTAAGATTAATCGGTTTCTTGGAATAAATATTTTTGTTTGCTTGATGAATGCATCATCGTTGTTGGTTTGGTTGTCATTAATTACAATGTTTAGATGATATAGTAAATCGCTCGCAGCCTCATGAAAGATTAGATTTATTATTTCCTATAGCAATACATGAATGAATGTAGGCCTTCTATATTAACCAGAATTCGAACTGGCACTTTTATATATATATATGTGTTATTGCTTAGGTGAATTCTTACTGCTAGCTAAGATTAAGAAACTAACTCTAAACATAGTGTTTGAAAATTTACAGTTTATCTCAAATAGAGCAAAACAGAACAACTACCTTAGACAATAGAAGAACCCACGGGTGGTGGTGTTACACTTGCATACACTTGGTCACTCTCTTAAGTATCTTAAACTAACTCTATTTATGGTCCGTATGAACTATGAATCTAGGGTCTAATAATTGGAAAGTGCGATTATTGTGAACATTAGTTTTACCCGACCCAATTTGACTTGACCTGCCTTGACTCACCTTGTTTAACCGAGCTATTATGTGTCCCCTGTAAAAAAAATAAGTTTCGCCACTGTATGTGATGAACTTTACCCGACCCGAACCGCCAAACTGACCCGAAATTTTTTATGTTTGGTCATATGGAATTGGAGTATTAAAAAGTGAACCCCCTGAAAAAAATTCCTGGATCCGCCACTGTGCTCCACTGAACATGTTTCTACTTCACTGATTTCTACCAATCCTGCAATGCCACATCACTTCACTGATTTCCTTCACTGAAACACTTTTTTGTAGGCAACACTCTACTGATTCTTTACCCAGCTATTAATTATTATTATTATTATTATATATAATTGACTATGATGCTAATTATAGTGATATAATACCTCATTGATTATTAATTTCCTGTGTTTTTTTTGTTGTTATTTTCATAGCCTTGGCCCCTCAACTCTCAACATTAACATTTACACCTCATCAACTTTTTAAAAACTTTGTAAAATTAATTTTAATCCCCTAAAATTTATGTTACATGTCGACATACATTCAAGTTGGTTTACATTTTGACACATTTTTTTTTATAAACGAGTCATGTCAAATATAATATGCTTTCATGCTAATTTTTATGATTGGTGCATCTTTTGACGTAAATTTTGTTTGAAAACGAATCAGATCAAATATAATATCCTAAGCAGTTAATGTCGGAAAATATCGGTTATCGGTCGAGGACCGATATTTGATATATCGGTTTTCGCGGTGAGATATCGGTGGGATATCGGTAATTTTATATCATGCAAAATCAATATATATATAGAGAGATTTAACACTAACAATTAAATATAATCTCCTACAATTAACAAATTGACCTCTTGCAACATGCAAAACAATAACAATTGTAGCAGGTAGGAACTTATTAAGACTTTAAACACTAATATTTAACACTGACAATTAACAATTAAGACTTAAAACACTAACAGCATCAATAAGAAGCAAGACAAATAGAAGAACTAATAAGAAAGATACCGATATCGGGAATATCGGTGATATATCGGTCAAATATCGATAAGATATCGGTCAAATATCGGTCAATATCACCGATAATATCGGTAGAAAATATCGGTCAAAATATCGGTATCAATATATCGGTTGATGACCGATAACCGATATATCGGACCGATATAGCGGATATATCGGTGATATTAACTGCTTAGATAATATCTTTAAAGTCTAAACTAGCCCAATTGAATACCCAATTAAAAAGCCCAAGTGACTTCCACCTGCCCAAGTCGATGTTTTTACCCTAGAATCGCTCAGCTGCATCCTGCTACCGTTACCGGCGACGGTGGTTCACCACGTTACAGCCTCTCTCCGTTATAATCAGGTATCAAACACTAATAGATCATTAATAATAATAATAATAACCTATCTGCTTATATTATATTATATTATATGCTAACTTTAAAACTCTCTTATTCTAAGCAGTTAATTGCGGCGATATATCGGTGATATATCGGTAGAATCTCGGTTATCGGTGGTCAGGGTCTATATCGGTTTAAAATCTCGGTGATAATATCGGGACCGATAATATCGGCCGATATGACCGAGATATCGACCGAGATACACATTTCAAATATCGGTCTTATCACCGAGAATATCGTTTTCTGTTTTGTTTTGTGGCCCATTTGATATATAACTCATATAACCACTAAACATTTAAATCAGCCCAATATAAACAATTAACTATAGCCCAATAGAACCCCTAAACTCCTAAAACCCAGCAACAGATCAACAGATCGATGTACTGCTGCATATTGTTAACACACAAAAAAAAAACCCTAACCTAAAAGACCAAGAACAGAGTCGAACAACTGCTCTGCCCAACAATCAGCTGCTGCTCGGCTCCTTCTCACTTCAGCAGCAAGCTCGGCCCCTGTCTGTTCCCCTCTGCTCCTCAATCGGCCGGCCCCTATTCTCAGTAAATTCAATTGATATTTTATAGTTTGAAAGTTTGATATTTGACATTGTGACAATATTTGTAAGTATGGTTGATAGTTTGGTAACTTTGTATTTGATTATTTTTATGGTTGTATATTATTTAGAAGAAGTTCAAATGTTTGATTAATAGAATCAGTTAATGTTAATTATTTGTATGACTGAAAATTGTATATATACAAATCTGTTAAACAATTGGATGATGTGGACTCGGAGGACGATTAGTTTATGTTGACACTTTTAAATTTTAAGCCTCTTGAGTATTGATCTCTATTATTATTACTATATAGGTTTTAGTGTTTTACATTATATATATATATACACACACACACACACATATATATACACACATATTATAAAACTACTGATATCCCACCGATATCTCACCGCGAAAACCGATATATCAAATATCGGTCCTTGACCGATAACCGATATTTTCCCGCATTAACTGCTTAGCTCTTATTTAGAACTAATTTTATGATGAGTATTTTGGCCCTAGTGAATCACAAGGATGTTAGTACAGGAATATACCTAAACCTAAGATGACTAAAACAACAATTTGATACCAGTAGTGATAGTACAAAAATACCGAAATCGAAAACCATAAAAATGAATACCGGTACTGATGTTGTTAGGTCAGTGTAGGTTCGGTACGGTACGGTACCTGTACTCGGTAAAAAAATGCTCATCCTGTTGCTTGGTACTTTAAAGTTAAAATAGATCAGTGATGAGTTTGTTTTTAAACAACTGGCCATATCGTCGAGCTAAGATATATTTGAGCGTGGTTGCACCGGCTTTTTGGTAATCGGTTGTTTATTAAGTGAGCTTAAACTGAGATAGTTGCTGATTAGGAAAATGTGCAAATAGATAACGAGGATCAACCGACTAATAAGTTCAATTACATTAGGAGTAATGATTCTGAAAGTATATATGTATATATGTATATGTATGTGTGTGTATAAAATTCACGTTAGTGGCGAATTTCTCAGGAATTGATGCAAAACAAGGATTATTGTTTGAAAGGCTTTTTGCTGTTTAGTTTATCGTATTGTGTTTAGATTTATTGCCATATTGGTTAAGATGGTTAAACCATAGTTGTTGAAGGTGCAAGGCGCTCTTAAACAACGCGGGTTTCATAAGCGAGGCGCGTGATATAAAAGTACAATTTTTAGGGGTGTTAGACATGTTTTAGGCTTGTTCAGGAGTCAGGACTAGTTTAGGCTGCTTTAGGTTGATTTCATGTTTGTTTAGGGCTGGTATAAATTTATAATTGTTTCAGAGTTGTTCAAACGATTGTTGGCTGGAGTCTGGCATGATTAATGCGCCTAAGGGCCTGATACGGGGCTTTTGAAGCCGCTGGGCCTGAAAAGTGCACCTACGCACGCGCCCTGACAATAGAGGGTTAAACGCATATGTTCAGACATTTATATTTGTTTACTTCTTAAACAGTCTTAATGATTCTGCATTTAGATTTCAAAAGTTACCTCGTAATATTCAGACATGGTTTTCAGATTTCAGTCCTGAACACCTCAAAAATAAAATCATGTTGAAGTTTTTGTCGAAAGTAAAGATCGAATTTAACGCCCTAGACCCACGCACGGCTGCTTGCATGGAATTCTTGGCTCAATGCAATGCTCGAACCGCCAAGGAGTCAAACCCTTCGTGCCAACTGCTGGTCAAACGCCGTACCGATAGCTTCGCACCCCAGATCTCAGTGACATTTGTGAATGGGGTGGAGGAGACTTTTGATGCCACCTCAACACCTGCACAAACTATCCGGAAGATGATTCTAGAAAAGGGTCAACAACTGGAGACCGAACAAATGTTTCGTGAAGCCGGAGAGAAGTGGCCTGTTATTATTCCAGAGGAAGAGCTCCATCAATCATTCCCTGGTACCAAGGTTAGAAAAAAGAACCACTTTATTCTTTTTTTTTTTTGGTTATTACATCACCAAACTAATGTAATGCAATGACCCCCATATCAATTGAAAATCATGTTGGAGGTTACTAGTGAATGGTCTGTTAAAATTGGTCTGGAGCCTGGACCATACTTTTTTTTAACAAAAGTTATTAGGTAGAAATGTACAATCAGTCACATTGTAAATCGAATAATATTAATGATAGATTAGTTGTTGACTTGTTGTAGGATAGGCTAACCGCTAACATAAAAATGACTTTGTTTTCTTTCAGAATGTATAGGCTGAGTGGTCTTGCTTAAGTTGACTGTGAGGTTACTACGATGCCGTAGTAATTCAACGCCTTAAATAATATTAGTTGCATATAAATCTTTGTTAGTATTGCTGTTTCATTTCAATTCTGACAATAAGTATATGAACATATATGTGAAAATGGAATTTAAGATTGGACAGAGTCGCAGACAGCCCGCTGTAGAAGTCACAAAATGGGTGGGTCGTGTGGGTTGTGTCATGGCTAGAACAAGCAACTTTTTGGTATGGGCCAGGTTGACCTGCAAACATTTCTTTGCCCATTTTATGATTGACATGTTAAAACATGATTACAATAACTATAATTAGGAGATTGTATGCAACTATGCATTCAAAATGCACCATGTGCGTCTTGTATATGTAAATGGCTCAAAAGCGCCACCTCTATTAGTTTCACAAATAACGGACGGTTAATCATGCATCATGTGGTGGCGTGGATAGCCAAGAGACAAAGGGGTACATGCACCGATCGGGTTTGTCCCGATTGCTAAGTGTTCTGTGCCTTATGTCCAAGGCTTGATACCAAACCACATCCAGCCGGAGGTCTCACTGAAAGCAGCCTCTCTATTCTTAGGGGTAGAGGTAAGGCTGTCTACATCTTACACTCCTCATACCCTACCTTAGCTTTGCTATAGGTGGGATTAACTGAGTATCATGATGATAATGATG
The DNA here is from genome assembly GCA_030844895.1 of Ambrosia x helenae. Classification (NCBI taxonomy): domain Eukaryota; kingdom Viridiplantae; phylum Streptophyta; class Magnoliopsida; order Asterales; family Asteraceae; genus Ambrosia; species Ambrosia x helenae. Next base: position 9,040,142 of record CM061224.1, on the reverse strand, counting down.
ATGATTTTACGGTTTTACCTGGCATTTAAGTTAATCAAATTTCTTATGTTTATTCTCTCTTTTTTCTCACAGCCAAGGAAAGCAGAAGATAAGAAGCAATAGCTCTCACAACTTTTCTTGTCCATGGTATGTGGATGGTGCTTGCTTTATTTAATCTTGCAGGTTAATTAAATTCAAAAAGAGGTTTTGTATTGAACTTGACATAAACGCCTTTTTGTCGTCAACTTCTATTACAATACTTAACTTGATATTATTAGCCTTTTAGAACCTTCATAGGATGGATGGTTCATTATTTCTGGTATGTTACATACTCATATCATAATAATAGAATGCGTTTATTTGAATGGCGCGTCAACTGATGAAAACGGAGCCACTTGTGTCCTATTGAAGTATGCACCCGAAGGCCCATTATCCGGCAACAAGGCAGCCATCACAGGGCCCTTAGCACCTTCTTCCTCTGTGATAAATCCTGTCTGTGACGTCATTTCTGTTATAACATACCCAGGATGTACGCAGTTTATCATAATATTTTCATACTTTCTTGCCATTAGCCTTGTGTAAGCGTTAAGAACAGCTTTTGAAACTTTGTAAGCAGAAGTTGTTAGTGGCCATCCATTCTTCTCCAGGTTAGCAGTCTTGAAATCCATCAAGAACATTCGAATAATCTCATCAATCCGCCCTTCAGTTAAGTTCTCGATATCTTGCAGCTCTTGTTTCAGCTTTTCATTGTGAAACCACTAAAGAAACAATTAAATGTAGTTATTGTTGTGTTGGGTCGGGTCGGTAGGTTGAACTTTTAAACCAGATACGACCCATATGTTTATTCGTGTCAAAGACATCAACCTTAAGTCCTTAACCCAATCACACTTAAAATTTAAAAATTTGTTACCTGAACACGACTTGTTTAACTCATTGATTTAAACAAGTCAATTGTATTTTGATAAGTTGTACTTGTTTGAAGCGTATTGGAGGTTCGTAATAATTTAGTTAAAAAGGTCAACCTTCATAAATTAAAAAATTAAAAACATATCAACCCAAAATGACCCACACCACTAGTTAAACAAGTTACATATCAGTTGGTTATAGACATGCACAAACCGGTTTTTTTGGCCAAACCGGTCCGGTTTATAAATCGGATCGGTTTTTTTTAATGAAGATAAAACCGGTTTTTATTCAAACCGGTCCGGTTTTGGAACCGATTTTTAGCACCAAACACTACCATCTATTGGAATCGATTAGGACCGGGTTTAAAACCGGGTTTTTTTGCCAAACCGGTCCTCCAATATCCAAAATACCTTGCTTATACCGGTTTTTTTTTTCTTTCTCAAAAACCGGTTTTTTCTCCAAACCGGTTTCTTCTTACAAACCGGTTTTCAAACCAAACCGATCCACGAAACCACAAACCGTTCATAGGACCGATGTATAGGGTTGGGTTCGGACCGGTTTCTCTCCAAACCGGTTTTTTCCAAACCGGTTTACCGGTTTTTTTATCGGGCCGGTTTTAAAAACCAGTTGTTTTGTACACCTCTAGTTGGATATGACAACCCATGACCTGATTATCTTTATGACATCATCACCTCTAATATATTTTAGTTGATTTGATTTTAGTTCTCCTTGCACTTGGAAATGAATTACTTACGTATAGGTCTCCATAAACAGATGTAACATTAACGATTCTAGAAGATTTTGAGAGTTGGAGAAGAGGAATAAGCGCCTCCGTAATTGTTTTGGTCGCATAGTAATTTGTTTTCAGACATTTTTCTCCCAATTCGTAAGGTTCTTTGACGATGTTGGTAAGAAGATGTGCCTTCTCGTCGACCAATTGTAACTAACACAATAAGTTATTAAAATCAGTAACTTGATTTAATAATCACTTTTTTTGTTTTCTTAAAATTTTTTGACATAAATTACTACTAGGTATCAAATTTGAAAGTAACATGTTTTTCTTATTTTAATAATTTAAGTTTTCTAATGATCAACAAAAATAAATATATAAGGTTTTCAAATTATATGAATTTAGGTTAATGCATACGGTTTTCAAATTATGTGTGTATACCGAACTAAGTAGATCGGCTCGATTACAACCGAGCCTAAAATCGAACAGGTACAAGCGGAGGGCTATGCTCTTGTGTTGCGGCTATTTCGATTTGAATAAAATTTAAATCGAAACATAACAATACATAAGCAATTTACACCATTATACTCGTAAGTCATAACTTTATAAAACATTATATGTTAATAGATTCAAAATATGTTACATCGACTGATATAAAATGAATATTAACACTCGTTCCGATAATATCGAAGGCACTACCGACGTTCAGTATCCCCTCAGTTCATTACCGATGCGGTACCGCTAATCGTTATACTTTATGACACAAAAATACATTATTCGCAACACAACACAACATAGTTCATTTAGGGCATTGATTCTTAGAATACGGTAAAATAAAATATGCAGTTACGATTATTTTGTTACACAAAAGTTGTTATATTTAGTCCAATATTTCCGATAATATAGGTATCGCTGATTGGTTGGTGTTGGTTTTGTTTGTTAAAATACCAGTACCATATAGCTTATGATACCATAAAATACTCTATTTCGGAAAGAAAAAAAACCCTCTGCTTTTAACAAAAATTTATACGGGAATGTTGAGAGAAAAAAAAAACAACGTTGTGTATTCAACTTTTTTTTTTTTAAAATATCGAGCGCAAGTTATAAAAGAAAAAACAAACTAGTATAAGAGGTGAAAATGAAAAAAAGATTTGGATGGAAAGAATTCGAAGTTTGGTTTGCATGCTGCCCAAATTTGAAAATTTCAAAACTATATTTGATATTGTAAATTGGGAAAATGACCAATATAGCCCGTTGACCGGGCGTTTTGCACAAATAGCCCTCTCCACCGTTTTTTGGAGAGACGGGACACGGCTCCCAACCAGCCTGAACCGTCTCGGAGACCGTTTGGTTTTAGAGCCAATTGGCAACCAACACGTGGCGTCTCTGATCCCGAGGCTGTACCGTCTCTCTCCAGACGGGTCAGAGATCTCTCCCAGACGGTTCACGTCTACCAATGCCGGTTGACCCTTCGTTTCAACCGTCTCAAAAAGACGGGTCACATTTCCCAAGACGGCTGGCCCTTCGGTTCAACCGTCTCTCAAGACGGTTCACATCTACCAACGCCGGTGAGTCCCGATGACCGGGCGACGCTTCGGTTGTCCAGCTCAGCCCTATAAATACCCGTCTCCCGTCCCATTCCCGTCATCCAACCCCGTCTTAACACTATCCACCACCGTGCAACTCCGTCTAAACACTATCTACAACCCGACGACCACCGTCCAACACCGTCTAAACAATATCTACCACCACCACCGTCCAACACCGTCCAACATCTTCTAAACAATATCTACCACCCCACCACCACCGTCCAACACCGTCCAACACCGTCCAAAATCATACAAAAATGGCACCTCAAAGATGGACGGAAGAACAAGAGATTGCCTTGATTGCAGCATGGCTTCACGTTGAAGAAAGCACCCACCTTAACAACAAATGGTTCCGGATACTACATGAATACAACCGGCTCGTTGGAGGGTCAGAACGTACCACCGAGTCCCTAAGCCGGAAGTTGAGTGATTTGACCACAAAGTGTCAAATCTTCAACGGGCACCACAACCGGACTCTTTACGACGTACCCTCTAACTTTCCCGAAGACTTGGCAATTAGACACAGTCTAAGACAGTATAAAAACAGGGAGCGTAAAGAGTTTAAACATGTGTCCGTTTGGCAAATGATAAGACATCGTCTTAATTAATTTGTAATTTATTAACTTTTTATTTAATGCAATTAATGGTTATATTTTTATTAATATTAATGCAATTTTGTTTTTTTGTTTTTATATTAAGGTAAATATCTCATTAAACGTACTATACTATTACAATCACAAATAAACAATAAATTCTATTACAACAACAATTAAAACACTACACTATTACAACAAACTTCCCAAATTTACCTCCAGAACTAAGAAGCAACAAGTAAAAAACTACACTATTACAACAAACTTCCCAAATTTACTTCCAGAACTAAGAACTTTGTTTGAAGTAATAGTAATGTCTAACCAACTATTGAGGACTACATCTTAGTGTTAGATGTTTTGTCCTCCACAGCGGCGGTAGTAGCAGTGGTCTACATAGACGTTGTTTCGAATGGTGTATGTGCTTTACATAGACAAGTCCAAAACGTTTCCTCGTTTTATGTAACAATAGTTCTCAGTGAGCACACGTCGAACATCGAGACATAAATTCGGAAAGCGAACGAACTTGCCTCAAATGTAGACCACCACATCATCGATCCATTACACGGGTTGCAAACCACGCGCAGATGGAACAACAATCCAAGTAGCCGTACGCAGATGAAACAACAATCCAAGTAACCGGGACATATTTTCGTAAGCCGGTAGGCTTCGGCTGGGAAAGTAAAAAAACGTCATTGGATTGGAAGATGAAAGCTTAGAGGAGAGGGGTGGGTGCAAATTTCGTTAAGTGAATTGGGGTATTTATATACACTCGTGAGACGGTTCAGACGGTATCACAAAACGGCTTAAGACGTCTTGGGAAATGTGACCCGTCTTTTTGAGACGGTTGAAATGAAGGGTCAGCCGGCATTGGTAGACGTGAACGGTCTGGGAGACGGTTGAACCGAAGGCAGCCGGCATGGGGGCACGTGAACCGTCTGGGAGAGATCTCTGACCCGTCTGGAGAGAGATGGTACAGCCTCGGGATCAGAGACGCCACGTGTTGGTTGCCAATTGGCTCTAAAACCAAACGGTCTCCGAGACGGTTCAGGCTGGTTGGGAGCCGTGTCCCGTCTCTCCAAAGACGGTGGAGAGGGCTATTTGTGCAAAACGCCCGGTCAACGGGCTATATTGGTCATTTTCCCTTGTAAATTTGTAATTCAAACTCAATTTGCTTCAAATCTCTAGTAGTGAGACCCCATGAAATGTAGAAGTGAAACCACTATGTTCTAAATGACATGATTAATAATGTGTAGAGATTAGAGAATCTATACTTACGAACTTCTAGTTACAAATTCTTTATTGTATAATAACATTAGATACTTACAAACCCTCCTCCAGCTTTAAATTCTTTTTCGTTTATAAAAATAACTCCAAGTTCTGCTGCATTATTAATCTGTAATTAAAAATCACACAACACATCATAAGACTTACTTTAATTACCAAGATATATATCAAGTAAAGGTGTTTTAATGTTTTTATATGGGACATGAAATTTGATTACCAAGATATCGAGTTTCCCAAAGTGTGTTTCAATGAATTTGACTAAAGGTGCAATGCTCAAAGGATCATTGATGTCTAGTTGATGAAAAACAACATTGCGAAGGCCCGAAATAGAGAGTTTTTCTGTAGCTTCAACCCCGCGACTCTTGTTTCTAGATGTTAATATCACATCAACTCCATTTAAAGCAAGTTGACGACATATTTCAAGTCCAATTCCTCGGTTTCCTCCTGTGACAAGAGCATACCTAGAATTTCGAAAACGAACACGAGATATGTGGTGAGATTTTGAATATAAACATTTATGAAATAACATGAAATATTAATGGGTCATGATGTACCTTTTGTCCTCCATGATCACATACGAAATAGAAGAAGAAAACCACCCCTTTTATAGCCTAATCACAATATATTTATTGTTTTATTTATAGAAAATTGTTTGGAAAAGCTAATTTAATATCCCAAATTAAATAATACGAAAACATAGATAGAGTAAAGTGCAATTTGCGTTAATATGTACGTGGTTTACATTTCTTACACTCTAGACTCCTCTCATTTACAATGTCAATTAATGCACCAAAAGGACTAATATGCCCTCATGTGCCCTTGCATACATGTGATTTACATTTTTATTCTTTCACACAATCACACCAACTCTTAAGATTTCAAATTTCTCATTTTCCTAGACTACACATTCATATATTAAGTGTTGGTCGGTTTAACAAACATTTTAGTAAGCTATCTCTCATTGTGTGTGTGTTTTTAATGTCTTTAAGTTTTCTAGGGAATATTTGGATGTTCTTCTATTCTAAGTAGCTGATTTTTTATCCACATTTTCATAACCAATGGTAATAGAAAAATAGTGCTGATTGTGATCCATATCAACAATTTATTTGATTTAATATTTAGCATCATGATCTAGAATCATCATCATCATACTCAGTTAATCCCACCAATAGCAAAAAATAAGGTAGTGTTTGAGGAGGAGGCTAAATGAGGCAGAGATTCTTTTAAGGGTGAAAAGACAAAAATGTCCCCCATTCTGTTAAGTCAGTAATGAAATATGCTAACAGTGTGAATCATATAGGCCTATATGAGCAAATATGAGGTGTAAAGCAGAAAAAAAAATCTATTAGTGAATTATTTGGGACGGGTTTGAATCAAACTAAGTTTACAAGTATAACCTTAACCTTAATAAAGCTAGATTAATAACATGTTTATAAATAAAACAATTAATAAATAATAAATAAGTCGAGCTCGAACATGAAAAGTTATTCACGGTTCAAAACTCATCGACTAGGCTCGTTTACTCGACGCAAGAGTTTAAGTTTAATAAGTCAAAAAATAAATTTCACTTGTATATTAGCCGTTAAACTATAACAAAGTTGTTTATATTAAACAAACTTAATGTGTAAAAAATTCAAAGTTTGTTACAAGTTACAATCAATATTGAATAAAATAGGAATGCTTTCACGAAAAGGCAGTGGTGTACCAAGATGTTGTGTTATTGTCCTTATCCTAAAGTACTGAAGGTAGGACTGTAAACGAACCAAACGTTCGGTGAACGGTTTGTATATTGTTTGGCGGGTTATGTTCGTTCGTTTAATAAATGAACGAACACAAACAAGAAATTCCGTTCGATTAACTAAACAAACAAACACAAACAAAGGTCCCATTTGTTCGATGGCCGTTCGACAATGTGTTTGTTTATGTTTGTTCATTTATATCCGTTCGTGTTTGTTTGTGTTCCTTAGTTTTAGTTTTCTAATATCCCTCCTAACTTTTATTTCCACCTTAAGATTAATTATTTTCCTTACCTAACTTTTATTTCTCTCATAAATATTTTCCCTCCTACCCCCCCCCCCCCCCCTACATTAATTATTTAAGTAAATGCTGTGATTATTCTTGCATTCCTGAAACATGAATCCTTTTTAGTTGTTGGCCGTATTAAACTAATGGAAAACCTAAATCTTTCGTTTTGATTCCTTACTAGGCAATTGAAGATGCTATTGCTTTTTACCTTCATGGTTATTATGCAAATTTATGCTACTGGTTTTTACATGCATATGAAGGAATTAGGCATTCAAGAATCAAACATATTTTGAGATAAGTATGAGTTTATGAATTATGATTATCATGTATTCATTTCTAAGTAATTTTGGATAAATATGTTTAACTTAGTATAGTTTGACTTATCGTTTAGTGGATGTACATGTCTAATAGTTAATGTTAACAATGTTGTTTAAGTTAGTTGCATGTTGATTGTTTATTTGTGTTCAAAACCCGTATTCATGAACAGTTCGCAAACAACTAAAATTCCTTAACAAACAAACACAAACATAAAATTTTGTTCATTATTATGTTCATGAACAGTTCGTTTGTCCAAAAAACCTTAACAAACAAAGCCTTATTGTTCAGTCTTGTTGAAGACAAGTGGTATAGTTTTAACCGGTAGTGTAGTTTGACATTAAAAAAAGATATGAATGCTTGAAACACTTTGAATGCAAAACAAATTTAAATAGTCATTTTATATCATGCGCGTTTATATAATATTCATTTCTCTATCTAGAATCTATATCTATATCTGTATCTGTATCTATATCTAGGAAAAAGGTGTGACATGGTGGCATTAGGTGAGACTTTCACACCCCTTGATTTCCTTCCGAAGTCCTTGTGTTCGGGTGGGCGCAGGCAAACACGCGTGCGTTGATCTCACAGGGGTGTCTCCTTTGGTGGGACTTCGGGATTCGGGGTTTGTGGCAGGGCAAGCAGTTTTAAAAGCTGAATCCAAGAAAGTTGACAAACATGAAGCTGCTTGTCTTGAAAACCAACACGTCTTTGTGCCATTCGCTTTTGACACATTTGGGGGCCTTGCTCCCGATGCAATCCGGTTTTTAGATCGGGTGCAGAAGGTGGTGCAGAGTAACTCTCCTGCGGCCAAGGACACAAGATTTATATTTAATAGAGTAGGCTTTGCTATTCAAAAGGGGGTTGCGGCGCAGCTTGTTGCCCGTCTACCCACGCCTCACTTGTAATTCTTGTTGGTTTTAATAATATATGTTTCTTTTGTTTAAATAAATATAATTATTAACTATTATTTTAAAATTTCAAATATTTTAATTAATATTTTTATCTTTTCCTTATCTTCCTCCACATTTTTAAACGTTAGTAAGTTTTATATACGACATTTAAAAAAATACACTTAATTAACGAGTGTTTTATTATTTTTCCAACGAACACCATATTGCTATATATGTCTACGCAAGTCACTAATCATGTTAAGATAATATATATGTTGTTGAACCTATTATTATATATAAGAACCCACTAACTACATATATATTTATAGATGTAGTCAGTTTGATAAGAATCTATATTTTTTTTTATTGGTGTTGCTAGGAACATTGATTACAAAAGTTGCTAAGCCAGTTAGATGTAGCCTATGATTCTTAGACACCAGGTAAATCTTTAGGTAAATCTTTAGCTGATAAGTGATAATTAATCATCCCACCATGCACACCTCTTAAATCAATCATCATCATGATATATCATTTGATACCAATTTGCTTTTTTCCCAAGTTCACATCACAGCTTTAAAATGTCTTGAGAAAGTGACAAAGTTATACAGAGACTTCACTCGAGCAAGATGCGCACACCTAGAATTAGAAGTAGGTTTATGAGTTATCAAGTGTTGATCCTTAAAAAAATTCAGAAAAGATGACATATTCTTTTTATGGTACACACATTTTGTCACTTCATATTATATTTGTCTATCCCAGAAAGCATCCGGGGAATAATCTAGTTAATTATGTACTAAACAGTAAACAATATTATTATCAATGACGTATAAAATAACCTAAAAACATTTACCAACTTACACAAATCACATCATTTGTTACAAATCAAATAATAAACGTTTCCAATATGAAGTTGAGTGTCAATATAAACTCCTTATTGATACATATCAAATAAAACTTTTCTACTCTCGAACTTGAAAGTCAAAAAAAGAACTGTTTGGATCGAGAACTACAATAGTCACAAATTAGGGCTATTTTTATTGCAACATTAATAAAAAGATACAATATGGGCCAAACATGGATATAGAACCATTTGGGTAATAACTTATAAATATTAATATTTGGGTCTAATAATGACTGAGCTTATCTTGCCTTAAGATGGGCTTGTTTACTTATGAGCTAATTTTGAGTTAGCAAGTGCCCCACCTCAAATACATCCTTTTAAAAAGGGGGTAACTTTGTAAAATAGTAACCGACTTTCAAAAGTGTTCCAATTAGGTCACTCAACAATTTTTTTTGTCTCAATTAGGTCACTCAACATTCACTTAGTATGTAAATTAGAGGTTTTTTCATCTATTTTGTAGGTAACTATGGTAATGTGGCTTTTTGTTTATTTTTTCCTATCTATTAATGCCGACGTTAAGTGATGATGTGGATTTAGCATATTTTTTTTAATTTTTTAATATAATTAACATGTTATTTTCTTTTTTTAATACATCTACATATATTTAAAATCCTGACTCCAACATCTTCTCCTCCATGTCATTCTTGACACATACAAAATTTTACAAGACTCAATTTGAATGTTTAGTCATTTAATTGGGCAAAAAAAAGGATGAGTGACCTAATTGGAACACTTTTGAAACTTGGTTACTATTCTATGAAATATTCCCTTATGATTTTTGTTCAGCCAAAAATACAAACTGTACCAGGCACAAACCAAGCCAAAGCGAAGAGATTTGAACGCTCTACCTCTTGAAGGCAGGCACCTTATTACCACATCATGTCTCTTTGGGGACTAATAGTTTAGGGAAGTTGAATTTTAACACCCTAAACTATTGATTATTGGCCGCTGACACACTGAACTATAAAATTGTTCACCACCACACTATACTTTCAACTTCTTGGTCTATGTCACACTCGGACTAACCATAGTTTTTTTTTTTTTTTTTTTTTTTTTTTTTTTTTTTTTTTGCTGACGTGGCCATTTTTGCTGATGTACCATGCCACATCAGCAAAAATGGCCACGTCACCATGCCACATAAGCAAAAATAGCCCCGTCAACATGCTACATCAGCAAAAAGACCTCATCACCATGCCACATCAGTAAAAATGGTCACGTCAGCAAAAAAAACTAACCATGGTTAGTTCGAGGGTGACACTGGACAAGAAGTTGAAAGTACAGTGTGGTGGTGAACAATTTTATACTTTAGTGTGTCAGCGGCAAATAATAAATAGTTCAGGGTGTTAAAATCCAATTTCCAAATAATTGAATATTCTGCTTATTGATTTACATGTAGTGAACTACTATTACAACTTGATTGAGATACGAAAGGATTACGGGTTTGGAAAAAAAATAGGCTATTCAGGTTATGTTTTTAGCCCGTTGGTGGAGAACTTGTATAACGAGAAATGATATCAAGTTTAATGACAATAAGTCTATTTCCAAACTGGATGATCTTATAAAGGTTAATTCGTAAAGTTTGGATTGGAAATAGATCTAGTTGAAACGTGATAGGAGAGGTGGTGCGATTTCAACATTTTGATGTAATTTTGGGATTTCTATGTTTCTTGTTGGCCGTTCGAAAATAAAATTGTCACTAAAAAACATCATTCACGTGCTTGTTCGGGCTCGGGTTGAGTATCCGGCACGAGCTCAGGTTCGTCTTGAGAACCATGGCCTAAGTTTATGTTCATGTTTGAAGAAAAACCCATTGGCCTATGAAAGTATTGACCTGACATGTTTAGTAGTGTGTATCCCATTGTGCTCGGGTCACTATCTAGGTAATTAAAAGTGGGTGGCGGTTGGGTAGTGTTTGGGCGCAACGCATTCGGGTTGCTCGGGCGAGACGGGACACCGAAGGTTGGACAGTATGGAAACATGATAATATTTTTTTTTTTACAAGAAAGGTTTATAAAAATGAGAAGATTGAGAGAGAGGTGTGTATAAAAATTGGATTTAAGTGTGTATTTATAATTGATTGAATTTGATTTTTTAAAAATAAAAAAAAGTTTTTTTTTTTTTTTTTTTTTTTGTTTTGACCGTTTCCCAACCGTTGTCAACGGTCACCTCATCGACTTAATCAAAATTGGAGCGTTAAAAATTTAACGTTGGTGGCCATTTTTGATCCGTTCGCGCCCTTGGGTCGTGTTCCAAACGCTAACGGGTGCTGATTAGGGATTTAAGCCCCCATTAACGCCCCACTACGGTGGGTCTTATAAATATTAATATTTGGGTCTAATAATGAGCGAGCTTATCTTGCCTTAAGCTGGGCTCGTTTAATTATGAGCTAATTTTGAGTTAGCGATGAGCTTTTTCAAGTTCACTACATCCTTTAAAAAGTATGATTTTTGTTCAACCAAAAATACAAACTGTACCAAGCACAGACCAAGCCAAAGCGGATAGATTTGAATGCTCTACCTCTTGAGGGTAGACACCTTACGACCACATTTTTTTTAACGGAGAAGGAGATACTTTTATTCCATACGCAAAAACCAGAAAACATAACGATTACAAGGACAAATTTCCTAACCAGCGGTTAGAAAATCAGAAATAAAGAAATAAAAAAACATACAAATGACTAGCACTCGCCAAACTAATAATAGTACTTTACTTTCCTAAACAAAGCTATGGTCACCATACTTGGATTCGGTTGAGCTAAACATAAGAGGATGATCACATATTACTTCACCTTACTACCACATCATGTCATCATGTCTCTTGGGAACTAATAGTTTAATATACTGCTTACTGATTTACATGTGGCGAACTACTCTTACAACTTGATTGAGTTATGAAAGGATCAAGGCATTGGAAAAAAGGCTATTTAGGTTATGTTTTTAGCCATTGATGGAGAACTTGAATAACGAGAAATGATACGAAGTTTAATGACAATAACTCTATTTCCAAACTGGATGATCTTATAAAGGTTAATTCGTAAAGTTTGGATTAGAAATATATCTAGTTGCAAGGTGATAGGAGAGGTGGTGCGATTTCAACATTTTGATGTAATTTTGGGATTTCTATGTTTCTTGTTGGCCGTTCGAAAATAAAATTGTCACTAAAAAACATCATTCACTACAACTTTTACTTGCATGAAGTTAGTGTCAGTTGTTGTAAAACTAGGTCTAGGCCGCTGAGTAATCGTTACAAAATACGGCGCCGAGACAATTTTCTTCAGCTCCGTCTAAATACTTGGTTTTGATCAAAGGTGCTCAACCTTGGCCAAAATTAGATTTAGTCGGTCAACTGGAGACAAATTTGATTTTTTTTAAAAACCATAATTTCTATGGCTATATTAATGAATTAATATCAATTTTTTAAATACTTTAGTATTTGAACACGTATCTTTTTTATTTAGATTAATATTCACATATTTTTGTTTATAATTTACGATGTCCAAGCATTCTCCACCAAACGCAACTCCCCACTGATCTGAAAGCGCCTGTAGACTTCTTTAGCCATGGTCAATTGGTCAGTATAAACTGTTAATCGATGTACGCCCCACTTACGGTGTGCGCATATAATGTATATATGTGTGGCCCTTGGGGGGCAAAAGTAAAGTTGCACTAGTTTTAACGTTATTTTACTAATTTCATAAAAATAACGTTAAAAACGATGGACGGTTAATCATGCATCATGTGGTGGCGTGGATAGCCAAAAGATTGCTAAGTGTTTTGTGCCTTATGTCCAAGGCGTGATACCAAACCACATCGAGCCGAGGGTCTCACTGGAAGCAGCCTCTCTATTCTTAGGGGTAAGGCTATCTACATCTTACCCTCCTCAGACCCTACCTTAGCTTTGCTATAGGTGGGATTAACTGAGTATGATGATGATGATGAAACTGTTAATCGATGTGCAGAAATCAAAATAAACTTTTCCACCCTTAAATTGAAAGTCAAAATTAACTGCTTTTTTGGACAAGGTGTTCCAATGGTTTTTTTTTTTTTTTTTTTTTTTTTTTTTTTTTTTTTTTTTTTTTTTTTTAATAATCTATGCATCCCCTTGTAACAATTAACAAAGTATAGCAACCAATTGGGTTTATTAACGCAGTGTTACTAGGTCAAAAAACTCTCTCGTCATGGGTAGTCGCCGGAAACCAATTCCGGAAAAGTTACAAGGCCGTATTACTAAGTTTTTCGTCTCTAATCTTCCGGACAATTGTAGCGGCAAAGATCTAGCGGAGCACACAAGACTGTTGGGGGAGATATACGATTTGTATATTGCTAGGAAGCGGGACAAGTTTGGCAATAGGTTCGGCTTCATATCATTCCTGGATGTCAAGAATGTAGATGAGATGGTGAGGTTTCTGGGTAGGGTGAAGATGGGTGATTACGGGCTAAAGGCGAACGTTGCTAGATTCGCATATGAAGATGGTGAGATTGGATCAAGATTTAAGGAGAATAAGAACGCAGAGACCACGGGGCTTCATGGAATGAACGGAGGAGGACAGGGAGATAGGAATCGTGATAGGGTATTTACTCCTTTTGCACCAGGAGGCAAGTCGTTTCATGAGACATTAACGGGTCAGAAGGCTATGGTGAATGATAAGAAGTCGTTAACTATTGAAGATGAATTGATATCACATAAGGATACGTTTGGTCGCGCGTTGGTGATGAGGATGTTGGATCTTGACGCACTGAAGAATGTTAATATCATTTTAAAAGACATCAACGTGGGGGATTGCAGGGTTCAATACATAGGCGGCTTATCTGTTATGGTGACTTTTGACAACAAGGAAGAAGCCGTTTTAGCAATGTCGAAGGCTAAGGATGTTCTTGGGAGATTCTCTAATATTTGGATGTGGGAAGGGCAAGTATTTGCGTTTGACCGGCTTGCGTGGATTAAAATCAAGGGGTTACCTTTGCAACTAATGCATGATACTGTCATTGACAAGGTGGGACGATTATTCGGGAATATAATTCACAAACCACCAAGGTCAGAGGCTGATGGGGATCTCTCTTATGAATACATTGGAATTCAAGTGGACGTTGTGAAAAAGATTGCCGAGGAGATTACTGTGTCATGGCGGGGTAGAAAATTCACACTTTGGGTAGAAGAAGAGGTAGGAGATTGGGTGCCTGAATTCAATGTTGACACAAGAAATATGAATAATGAAGATGAACATGTATTGATGTCGTCGGATAGTGAAGAGGAAGTGGAAGACCAGTTGCCGGTTTGCTCGAACGCTGTGGTCGAGGAAGAGGTGGAGGAGGATATGGTGGCGCCGGAATTTGTTACGGACGGGGACATTAAACTGGCCGGAAGTGTTCCGGGTAATGAGTCAACCGACATTAAAGAGGGTGCAGAAATCAAGGATAACATTGAAGGGGTTTCCTTAATGGAAACATCTATTTTGGAAGGCTTTAATGAGATGGATTTTATTCCAGCAAATGGTTTTGACTTTGAGAATGAGTTGATTGACCATAGTGGGCCACAGGTTGAAGAGTTTTCGTCAAAAATTGGTAAGCGGAAGAAGAAACAGGGTGGGCTGGAGACGGTGGGCCGGCCCAATAAGGTGGAATATTCCAGTAGTCTGGAGAAGACCAAGGAATTTAAAAAGCCCAAAGATTCTGGCCCAGTAGTGTACAATGATGACAAGCAAGGGCTGTTGGGCTTAATGGACAACTTGGAAGGGGGCACTAGTTATAAGGAAGGAAGAGGCGAGGGATTATCTTGTAATATTGCGGCTTCATACTCCAGGTCTGTGGATGATGGTACTACTTCGCCGGAAGCCGTACAGAGCCGCCAGAATAACTCGGAGACGGAAATTTCTGTGGAGAAGATTGAGCCGGAGGTGGATAAAACAGTTCAGTTGGGTACACTCTTGGGTGCAGAACTGAAGGAACATAGAGAATTGATTAAGGAGTCGATATTGGGTGAAGGGGTACAAGGGTTTGGTCAATGAATTTTCTCTCCATTAACATAAGAGGCATGAGGGCGGATGGTAAGGCAGCTTGGTCTCGCAATAATCGCAGGAGGTATGATATCGATTTTATTGGTTTTCAAGAGTCCCAAGTTTCGGGGCTTTCTTTTAAAGATTTGGTTCATTTTTGGGGGGATGCTGGTTTGGATTTGGATGTTTCGGATCCTCATGGTCAGTCGGGTGGGATTGTTAATGTATGGAATTCAAAGGTGTTCAAGAGGGTGAAGACAATTAAACATCGCAATTTTTTGTTGACTACGGGAAGTTTGATTTCTAATGGGATGATTTTGAACATTTTTAATGTGTATGCTCCGCAAAGAGCTGGTGCGAAAAAATGTTTGTGGGAAGAGCTGGCGGTTCATATTCGAGGGTGTAATGGTTTGGTGGTTATGTTGGGTGATTTTAACGCGGTGAGGTACCCGGAAGAGAGAAGAAATTCTTTCTTTAATTTTCAAGTTGCGGCTGATTTTAATGATTTCATTAATGATATGGGTCTGAATGAATACTTTATGAGGGGGTTCAAGTTCACGTGTTTAACGGGTAAAGGGAAACAACACAAGCTAAGCAAGATTGACCGGTTTTTAGTTTGTGATGAGTTTTTTAACAGGTGGCCTACGGCGTGTTTAAGGGCATTGAACCGCGAAGTTTCTGATCATTGTCCTTTAATTTTGACCATCAAGGACGCTAATTATGGAGCTAAACCGTTCCGATGGTTTAACTCTTGGCTTAGTAGGGAAGGATGTGAAAAGCTTATTATTGATTCGCTGGATTCTTTTGTGGCGAAGGGTAACCCGGATGAAAAGCTTATGGCAAAATTTCGTCATCTTCGAAACATTTTGAAAGATTGGTGGAAGGAGGTTAATCGCAAAGAGGGGGAAGAAATTGATAGCTTTAAAACCGAGCTAGAGAATCTGGAGTTGATCTTAGAGAATCGCAACTTGGAGGAGGAAGAGATTTGGATTTGGGAAGAATGTAGGAAAGGCTTAGATCATGTGCAGTTTTGTAAGTCTAGAGACTTGAAGCAGAAATCTCGAGTCCAATGGGCCAAGGAAGGAGATGAGAACACGGCTTTTTTTCATGCTACAATTAACGGTCGGAAAGCTTCGAACACTATTCCTGGCTTGATGGTCAATGGGAGTTGGATTGATAAGCCAAATATGGTTAAAAGGACGGTGCTGAATCATTTTCGGACCCACTTTAGCGAGTCTATGAAAAATCGGCCTTCTCTTTATTGTGATAATATTAAGATGTTGCAGCCCCAAGATAGAGAGATGTTGGTTAGAAGTTTCTCTAGGGAGGAGATTAAAGAGGCGGCTTTCGATTGTGGTCCGGATAGAGCCCCAGGTCCGGATGGTTTCAACTTCAGGTTCGTAAGGTTTTTTTTGGGGTCTTCTTGAAGATGATTTTTATGATATTTTCCAGCACTTTTATAATCATGGCGATTTTAGTAGAGGGTGCAGTTCTTCGTTTATTACTTTAATTCCGAAAACTAAAACTCCGGTGGATTTGAGGGATTACAGGCCCATTAATCTGGTGGGGATTATCAGTAAGTTAATTTCTAAAGTGCTGGCTAATAGATTATCGAAGGTGTTGGGTAATGTTATTTCTAACTCTCAGTCGGGTTTTCTAAAAGGGAGGTTTATTTTAGATGGTCCATTGGTTATTAATGAGATGGTTGGTTGGCTTAAAAAGACCGGGAAGAGTGCGTTTATGTTAAAGTTGGACTTTGAAAAAGCGTACGATAATGTTAATTGGGTTTTTCTCCTCTCGGCTATGACTCAAATGGGCTTTCATGACAAGTGGTGCGATTGGATAAAGGGGATTTTACATTCTGCCAGGTCTTCGGTTCTGGTGAATGGCTCGCCAACTTTCGAATTTAACTGCCAAAAAGGTGTCCGTCAAGGGGATCCCCTCTCACCTTTTCTTTTTTTGGTAGTTATGGAAATTCTTCATTGTCTTCTTGAAAAGGCGATCAATATTGGGGAATTTAAAGGGATAACTTACAATGATGAGGGCAAGGTTTTGTCTCATATGTTTTTTGCAGATGATGCCTTAGTAGTTGGCGAATGGTCGGAAGATAACATTCGAAGTGTGGCCAGGATTCTAAGGGTTTTTTATATATGTTCAGGATTGAAAATAAACTTGAACAAATCATTTTTATATGGGGTTGGAGTGGATTCTAATGAAGTCGAGCATATGGCGAGATTAGTGGGGTGCCGAACTGGGGACCTCCCGTTTGATTATTTGGGGATTCGGGTAGGGGCCAACATGGCTAGAAGTTGTAACTGGTCTTCGGTTGTTGAAACTGTCCGTAACCGTCTTGCGAGTTGGAAGGCGAAAACTTTATCTTTCGCCGGTAGGTTAACTCTCATTAAATCGGTGTTGTCTAATCTCCCTATATTCTTTTTATCGTTGTACAAAGCCCCGGTTTCAGTGGTTGATTCTATAGAAGCCATGATGCGTAAATTTTTATGGTCCGGGTCTGATGATGTAAACAAGATTCATTGGGTTTCGTGGGAAGTTGTAACAAAAGAAAAAAATAAGGGTGGGTTGGGAGTGCCAAGGTTGAGAGAGGTTAACATGGCGTTGTTAGCTAAATGGGGTTGGCGGTTCAAAACGGAGACTGAAACTTTATGGCGGTACTTTATTAACAGCATTCATGGTGGGAGAGGCTTATGGGAGGGTCTGCCGGTCCGCAGCGCCTTGCCCGGATGCTGGAAAACTATAGTTTTAACGTTGGCAGGTAACCTTATTCAGGGGATTTCCATTCTGCAGTGGTTCAGGGGGATTGTGGGGAATGGTAGTGAGCTGCGATTTTGGTTCGACTTGTGGTATGGAGATACGATTCTTAAGAAACGTTGGCCATGTTTGTATAAGATCGAAAGAAATAAGAAGTGCAAGATCAAGGATAGAATTTTGCAAGGCGATGAAGGCTGGATTTTTGATGGTAGATGGATTCGCAGCCCGAGAACGGTTGAGGAGCTGTCCGAGATACAAGACTTGAATAGAATGTTGATGGCATTTTCGACTTCAGAGGGTGAGGATTCTTGGTCTTGGGGTACTCAAGGGAAGGATATATACACTGTGGCTAAATGTAAACAAGCGATGGCCTTCACAAGCTCTGCTGCTGCTACATCCAATCTAATTATGGAAAGTTGGATCCCATTAAAGGTAAATCTTAATGCTTGGAGAGCCAACCTTGATAGATTGCCGACTTGCGAGGCATTGGTGAGAAGAAGGGTGGCGATTCAAGATATTATCTGTCAAATGTGTAATTCGGCAAACGAAGACTTAAAGCACATCATGGTGGATTGTATTTTTGCTTTCGGTGTGTGGAATGCGATTTGTAAGTGGTGCAGGTTAGATCCTTTCGTTGCTTATGATTTTAATGATCTTTTGTTATTATATAAGAATGTCCACGGTGGTAAATGGAGAAAAAAGATTGTGAGAGGAATTGTGTTGGTTGGTATTTGGGCACTTTGGAATGCGAGGAATCAAAAGATATTCAAGGAAAAGAAGCAAAAGTTATGCATACGGTTGCGGAGATTAAATCGAAGACATTTTTATGGTTGAAGCATAGATCGAAATTTGGTTGTATAGTTTGGAAAGAGTGGTCTAAATTTCCGTTGTATATGTGTACGTAATTGAGGCGGTGCTCGTGTTTTGAGTTCTTGCCGTTTTTAATGAAAGTTATTGTTCAAAAAAAAAACAAAGTATAGCAGTATAATTAATTTTAAATCTAAGCCTCTAATAATCATGAAAACTAAATAACCAAATTAAAATAAAATAAAACCAAATTAAAATAAAATAAAACCAAATTTATAACCTATAAAAAAGGTCTAATACTGAAATAAAATAACTTAAATACTCCTCAGTAACCCCATATGCAGATCAAGATATGTACCAGTAAGTGGCTAGTTATTGAACAAGTCCTAATGAGCAAGCGGCTACTAGTAAACACCCTCGTCTGCAACCAAAAAATAAGTTAATCAATTATTATAGAGCCCGGATGTAAGTTATTGAATAATCAGAGAGCACATAAGTAAATAGAAAGCGTAAATGTAACTGAATGGAATGGAATGATTGCATACTATCACTGGGTTCACTCAAGTTGAAGTCATCTTCATCGTCATCACAACCAAAAATCTGCAACGTTCACGAATGCAAAATAAATAAACAAACAAACATATGTATACAAACATAGATATGTTTTTTTGTTTAATTAGCGACTCTTAGCACATATTTAGAGGGTGTTTGGGGTTGCGTTTTGAATCTGATTTTTAGATTATTGCGTTTTCAAAACGCAGATAATCAGTTTTTAATATTTGGGATTGCGTTTTGAAAACGCAGATAATCAGTTTTTTAGGCTACCAAAACGCAATAATCTATAAGCAGCTCCTCTCATGCTTTTTCAAAACGCATAATCTGTTTTGAATAATCAATCCCAAACACCCCCCTTAGAATGATATGCAAATATTAAATATTTTTTTTGTATAGAAACAGGCCATTTTGGGTAGGATATCATTGTTATAGTGAAACATTTTAAATGGGTCAACTGGGTTAAACAGGTAAAAATCACCAAATATGCATACAGATGCTTTTATCTTGCCAATAATGAGATCTTTAAAACATTTAATATTTACAAAAAAAAAAAAAAAAAAAAAAAAAAAAAAAAGACGATAAAGTGTTGGTGGGTCGGCCCAACCAGACATTTTTGACCCATGTTATACGCATCAACAAGAACAAATACTGGTAACTATACATTATCGGTTAAAGATTAGAAATACGTGATCTTAAGCATCACCGCTGTCCTCTTTTTAATAAAAATATGTATTATTATTTGCTACAGTTTTCGTGTTCATCTTTAACTATTTACATAATTAAAACAAAGGGCGAAAAGGTGTTGGTAACTCGGCCCTCGGCCTAACCAGACTTATTTTGATACCAACGTAGATTTACCTGTATTGCACGGAAGCCATGTTATATGCACATGTGAACACGAAATACAGGTTCTCTTTTATTTTATTATTTTCATGAACAAAATGATTCAATATTGGCGAAAGAAAAGATCTACGTACCTGATCATAATCATCACCACTCTCATCGTCATCACCTTCAATATTATCATCATTCTCATCATCCTCTTCATCTTCTTTCTTTTCCTTTTCATCATCATCGTCATCTTGAACCTAGGATATTGGTAATAATATTGGTTTGTTATTTAAAAAACATAAATGAAAGAAACGAACACGTTGCAGGCCAACTTCAAAAGTGTTGTTAAATCAATTTGAAACAATATAAATTTACCGGAGCCATTCGATCTAGCTTCTCAAAGAGATCCAATCTCTGTAGGTCTGCACAAAAGAATATTATTGTTAAAGAGATACGACTTGAATCCAATTTTAAAAGGGTAATTTTGTCTTATCACCTTTGTTTAACTCATAATGGGCGAGGTTAAACGTACCCCTTTTGAGTTAAAGTAAAGAGATAACGTGACTGATTCAGTAAGAGGGGGGGGGGGGGGGGGGGTGTACATTCTAGTAAAAACAATAGAAGGGGTACGTGTAGCACAACCCTTTACAAATATTTATCAAACCTGATTGTGGATCCCATCGAACCTTCTTATTGCTGCGCCTCACATTCTTTCCAGCTGTTTTGAGAGAATAAAAACAGGTAACTAACTCAGTAGAGACTAAGGTATAAAATGTGACAAGAGTATGCATAATATTTAATCAAATCATAAATATATTCAAGGAACTTCAAATGACAATATTTTACCTAGTTCTGCCGGAACATAGTCACTGGTCATCTTCATATATTCTGTAAGTGGAATCTTTCTTTTACCTCCGTTTCCTGCCACCGCAATTTTCCATGTAAGAATATTAGAGGCGGCAGAATAGCAAACGAGTAAGTTTTTTAAATCGGCCAAAATTTTTTAAGATGATGTATGAAAACTATATTATTACCATGACAATCTAGTTCCTAAAAGAAAATGATTTAAGAGGTTTTACGCATTTTCATATATTTCGGATAATATTTAGCGCTCTCCAATACTTTCATGTGAGCAAGTTTAAAATTGCTAATCGATATATTTTCAATTATTTCGTGTACTAAAAGAGAAACAGGATCAAGTTTTTTTATAAACAAGACAAGATTATCTAACTAAATACCGAAACTTACAAATTAGTCTTTCTAAGAGGAAAAACAGTTGAGTAAATCATAGTTATCACAGACGCTAGGCGCACTCAAGGCGCATAGGCCTCGCCTAAAAACTAGGCCTAGGCGCAAAAGGCGATGGCTTTTAACAACTATGGAGTAAATAGAATGCTTACTTTCAGAATCTTGACCCAAAGCCTCCAGATGATAAGGAGATGACTTCCAAAAAAATTGCAATTTGTTACCGCATGATATTAACCTCTCGAATTCTTTTTTTTGTTTAAGATTGACGTCAGGGTATTCTTTGATTTCCTGCAAATTAGAAATATATCGCTTTGATAAACGACTCCAGAACCAGTTTTTTATGGTCGAGATAACGATGATGACCACAAAATTTTGGACCAAAATAATATTTTTTTCTAATGCTATCATGGAGAAACAGAATCAAAACTTGACTTACAGGAAATATTTCATACTTCTCTTCTTTTGCTAAAGGACGACGGTATTGCTGCTGACCATAACCACCACGTCCCCTTCCTCTATACGACATCTGAACAAACACTGGCACCAAATGCAACTTCAATCAGCTGCAGCATGAAAACGCTAAGTAATCGATAACCCAATTATGAAATGAAATCAACAAGACAACAAGTACTACTAACCAATATGTCTTCTATATTTTTTAACCATTACATCGCTCAGTATAACGCTTTAAATTTGAACTGTTTAGTATTATCCAGAAAATTGAAAAAAAAAAAAAAAAAAAAAAAAACACAGAATTAAAACAATCAAGAAATCATTTTAAACTTAACAACATTAAAGAACACATGGTCACATTTACATAATAACTTCAAACTTAAATATCTATTCAAAAAGTTACAACCTTCAAATTCAGAGCAGTGGCGGATCCCGAAATTATTGTGAGGGACAAATAAGGGTTGAGCCATTTATTTATATTTGCAAAGTTAGCTGCATTGCTGATTTCTTAGTACTTGAGATCAAGTACTCTTTTCTAATTACATTCTTAAACCTATCTATTTTCGCTAATATGTATTATGTACCAAGAAGTTGAATCTCACAACTCATCAGTTCAAAACTGTTGTGGTTTTTTGAAGTTCTCATAGGCTTGGTTTTAAAAAGCGCGAAGCGCACAAAAGCGACGAGGTCTAAAACCGAGTCGCAAAGCGGAAAGCGCAAAAGCGGTGGGCTTTTCGTACGCAATGCGCAATACGATTATATAATTGTTTTTATATATGCTATAGGTTTTTAGCATTATTTACTCAAAATATAGATACAAATAAGGTATATATATGATTTAACTTAATTGTACAACCTTTTTAGCTACATGTATAACAATTTTAAGCACAAAAACATCATGTGTACGAAAAGCGCACGCCTCGGGGGCTTTTTTCCTGCGCTTTTTGTACACTGCTCGCCGCGCACGGATTTGCGCCTAGATGCGCTTTGCGCTTAAGCGCCTGAACTTCATGACAAGTAGCAGGATAACAAGAACATTTTTAGAATGCAATTGGAATAAAAAACTAAATTAAATGTGCCCCAAGTCTTATAACTTAGATTCCTACAACACAAAACTGTTAATACTTGATAAAAAACTACAAATCTTTCCATTATTCCTATTAATTAAAATCCAAATCACATAACTAAGTTCATATTCAAATCAAGTATCTAGGTTCATATTCAAATCTGTATTCGTGTACAAGTTGTTATTGTTCTATATTTATTATTTTTTTGTTTATCGGGGCCGAAAGTCACATGAACCTTAAATTAGGGGGCGGACTCAATACGTATGAAATTTTCTGGCGAAATACACGTAAATTTACACTATTGAGCAAAAAGAGACCCCTGTCCCCCGCGCCACCATAAAGGTCCGCCCATGCTCCCAAACCCTACCGATAGCTTTTTTTTTTTTTTTTTTTTTTTTTTTTTTGAAGGGCGACTTTCTATGTACAAGACCGATTGGTCACTGGGTTTTCGTCAAAAACGATTACCCGTCAGCCCCGCTTCGCGGTAGCGATGTTCTATCGGGCCCCGGCCGCCGCATAGATTGACCTTCGCCCGGAAACCATACTGCCCCACACGAGAAACTCGCTGGGGTAAGAGCTGGGTAAAACCGGGTTGCCATCGCACCATGCCTCGGTAGGAAACGATCCATTATTGGGACATCCCGCACCTATTTGCAACACCCGGGAGTCGAACCGGTGTCTCCAAGGAGAACAACCGGCCCAACCACCAACTGCGCTATAGGTGGGGGATGATAGCTTAGCTATCTAAAAGTTATAACACGAACAATCGATCAAGTATTTAGGTTTAAGCATCTAAATAATAACATTATAAAATAAAATAACATTATAAATTAAACAAAAAAAAAAGTTTAAAACATGTGGACTGACGATAGATGATGGCTGCAGCAACCGGAGCGGTTTAATTTTGGTAGGGTAAATGGTAAATTGTTTGTTTGGGTAATTTAGGGTTATCGTTTCCATTTAAATAGATTGGTTATTTTCGTTTTTTGGGTTTTTAACACGGGTGTAAATGAGCTGAGTCAAGCCCGATCTTTTGTGGGCTTTATCTCGGCTCGTTAAATTTTAAGAGAGGGCACGAGCTTAAATTATTTAGGGTTTTAATTCTAAAGCTCGAGCTTGTTTCGTAAATGTTTTTTCAAGCTTGTTAAATTTATTTGACT
Organism: Ambrosia x helenae; assembly: GCA_030844895.1. NCBI lineage: Eukaryota > Viridiplantae > Streptophyta > Magnoliopsida > Asterales > Asteraceae > Ambrosia > Ambrosia x helenae. Next base: position 9,016,045 of record CM061224.1, on the reverse strand, counting down.
ATTATATTTATATATTTAATAATTATTTACATATGTATATTCTTAATTATATTGTGTGTGTATATATATATATATATATCATAATTCATATACAACTAGTGGGTTGCCGCTCACATTCCACGGCGGGTTCTAGATGAACATAAAAATAACAAAATCGCAAAGGGATACCATGCGTGACGATAAAAAAAAACACGTCACGACGTTATATTCAAAAGTCACGGAAAAGTTACATCATTGTATGGCAAAGCGAAGTTATTCTAATAAATTTACACCAAAACGTATATAAAGATAAGCACGACGGTCAATTTAAAAATCAAAGGTTTAAAACAATCAGTTAGTTTAAAAACAAAGCTATAAAAAAATAACTCACGTGAAGCGTTATGAAACGGTTAAAAATTAGGTAACATAAAATTCGAACTCAAAATGATAACTTAATTAAAGTTAGTGATTATAGTGTAAATTGATTAAAGAAAAAGTAAAATTTAACTTTGAAAAAGTTGATGGCCAAATTTTAAACTATTAAAGACGAAGGAGTGTAAATAAAAATTGTTCATAAAAAGAAAAAAGAAAAATTGTACTACTGTTAAGCAACCAAAATTGTTATTATAACTAGTCTTAATCCCCCTGCGTTCGGGCTGCAGGCGTAAAATCGTGTTACTAGCGTGGCAGGGTTGGGGGTAAAACTATGCTAAGTGGCAATCGAACGACGTTTAAAAGCGGGAAAAAGGTAAAACAAAAACACGAACTTTTAACACCAAGTGGTTCATGTGACGTCAAATGTATATGAAGTCGAATTTATACCGACACGTATGAAAAAGTCAAGGCGGGAAAAAAGACATGAGGACCAATGCGACTATCAAACGCCCTGCTAAGTAGCAACTAGACGAAAAAAGAACATGGCAGGACAAATGTAACCACCAAATATCGTGCTAAGTAGTAACCGAAAGACGACCAAATTCTGAAAAAAAAAAAAAAAAAAAAGCGTAAAACAAAAACTAATAATAAAAAAAGCTAAACTCGTTTAACCTTTGGAAAATTATAAACACTAAAGTTTTGTTAAAAAAATGAGAAAACCCCAAAGTTTATTATACAAAAAACCCACAAAAGATAAAATCACATAAGACAAAGTTGCTATCAATATGTTTCAAATTAAAATTAATATATGTAATAACTAGATTATACCCCGGGAGCGTCCCGGGTTGAAAAATTTAATATGATACATCAATTTTAATTTTACATATGAAATAGACTGATGTATAACTCTAATCTATACATATAATAAACCAAAGCAATTTTAATGACATGTCATAATATTATGCAATCTCTCTTTTGAGAGATGCCACATAGGATGTGATGTGGCAACTCTAGACCAATTAAAAAAAAGGAATAAATATGGTTTAAATATGATTTAACATAATATATTAAATATCTCATCTACTAAATATAAATATTAAAACTTTATTATTTTTTCTCTCATGTTTCCTCTCATAACTTTTAAATGTTAATATCTTTTATATACGAGATTTTTTAAAGAAAAAAATTACACCAAATTAACGAGCGTTTTATTATCTTTCCAACGAGTACCATAGTGCTATATAAAAACGGAGAAAAAAAACGACTATTTTTTGTAACCCGACAGGTATTGTATCAGGTTTGGAATTAGTTTAAAAAAAATTGGGTTTGGATCGGGCCTGGGATTAGGTGATACCCGACCCAATTACCCTTTTTTTATATAAGAATATGATAACTTATGGCAGAGATTTGTTTATAATAATAATAATAATAATAATAATAATATTCATTAATCATATATTGACGGATGCCATTTTTATAGTTTAGATACTTCTAATTTTTTTCACTTTATTTAGATTTTTTAACCCGGGACGCTCCCGGGGTATAAACTAGTATTAATATCTAACCTAAAACAAATTAACAACGTACAACTTTAATGCTAACACCTAACCTAAAAGAATGTAGAACTTTAATGTAACTCTAATATTAACACATATTCTAAAGACTAAACAAATGTACAACTCTAACATACTAATATTGATACCTAACTTAAATAACGTATAACTCTATTAACCTATTCGGCTCTGGTTGAAAAAAAATATTCATATTTACTGATTTAAACATAATTAGTGACTTGTCTATACATGATTAATGATTTACCTGAACACTTTGTGTTTTTTTTCTTGTATGAACAAAACCCCACAAAAAAATTTCTCCGTTTTTTATATAGCACTATGGTACTCGTTGGAAAGATAATAGAACGCTCGTTAATTTGGTGTAATTTTTTTCTTTAAAAAAATCTCGTATATTAAAGATATTAACGTTTAAAAAATATGGGAGGAAACATGAGGGTGAAAAATCTAATTTTGTTTTTAAATTATTTTTTTCTTAAAATATCTCAATGCCACATGGGATGACACATGACACACTCAAGGAAGAGAATACCTATTTGAGTGTCATGTCATTAAAATTGCTTTGGTTTATTATATGTATAGATAATATGTTTTATCTAAATATTTGTTTAATATTTTAGATAAAAATATAAAAATAAAAAAGCTCGTTCAAGCTTATGAACCAACTCGAGCTCGATAAGTGAAGCTCTGGTTCGGGCTCATTTTGAACTTTTCATGAGTCGATCTCGAGTAGCTCAGCTCATTTACGCCTATAGGAATGTTATTTATTAGGTTTCATTATTTAATATGTTGCAGTGAGCTAAATATTACCATATATACTAAAAACCAAAGTCGGTACGCTTAATTTCTCCTGGCTTTGGCCCTTCAAGTTTCAGCAATGGTTGTTTTTGTGCTTATGGCATATGCTTTTATAGTGTAACCCTTTTCTGTTTTGTGGCTTTACCCTTTTAGGTCCTTCGTCCAGTGCTTTCATATAAACCCTTAGTGTTTGGGTTTTGCCATTTTTGGTCCATCAGCCACTTATGAGATCCATAATAAGGCGGTGCTTTGTTTGTATGTGATACACGTTTGTGTTTTGACACTTCAGTCTCTCTCTCTCTCGGGTTGTATCTTCTCTGGCTAAATCTAGTAAGGTAGAGGTGTCGGCTTAGTTTTCGGTTACCTATTTTCTTGCTTATATGTATGGTATTTTGCTACAACTTTTTATCTTTGGTTTGTTATAAGGATTTTTCGGCTGCAATATTGTTTGAAGGTGTTTTTTAGTCTCTTTCTTTTCCGATTGTTGCATTTATTTGGTCGCCGCGTAAAGAGATGATGGTATCCTGAGCTTCCCCGGCATGTATCTATTTTTGGGTTGTGTTTAACGTTACCATACATCTTTTTCTTTATGTTTGTACTTTACTTAAAATGTTATTTTGGAGGTATCATGAGCTTCCACAGCGATTGTGGTGTTCATTTATTTTTGGGTTGTGTTTAAAGTTAAGCTAAATGTTTGCCTCATATTTCACTTTGTCACCATTGAGACAAGACACCAATTCAGCCACCATATTACGATAGCCTTGTCTTATTGAAGATTGGTTTGTAAGATCAATCATGTAAACAGTAGTGACATTTTTAACTTATCGCAATGTGAGAATACTAAAGATTGGTTTAATTACAAAGCTCCAATGGTAGCAAATGTGATGAAAGAGATCAAGATTAACATTTTTATTTGAATTAGGAAGCGAACTAAGATTCATGATCCAGATTCCTCTCCTGAGGTTGGGACTTGGGAGTTCAACTTTAAAGGCGTGCAAAAAATGTGTAAAAGGTGCCTAAGAACTTAGCTGGCAAGAAAAACACAAGGGTTACATACTTACATAGATATTCTCAAATCTCAAAACTTAACCCTATTGGTTAAACTGGAAAAGACATGAATGAACAAAATTACTCATTTTGAAAAGGAAAAGACATAAATACCCTTGTATGGATTCAAAATCCCAGATGGGCAGGCCAAAGGCTAGAGAGATGGGGGTCAAGGTTGACGTTGAAGGTAATTAGGAACGATAAAGGTTTACGCAGAAAGCAACGTCACGACAATAAACAGCACAGCAGCAAGCCCAAAACAGCACCCGACGATCACTGTGAAGGCCTGCAGATTGTTGTAAATAACATATGTGAGACCGTTTACCCACAAAGGGTCCAACCTGTTTGTATTGTATCTTTGAAAGGCTAAACTTGCTCAAAGCCACCCAAAGTTTTTTTTTTTTTTTTTATGATTTTTTATTTATAAAACCTCCTAAATCATTGTATTTGTGTTTTTTATTTTTATTTTATTACAACAGTGTAACTTTTAAAATCATATTTAGATTGTAATTATTTTTAGGAAAGGACAACACAAAGTTTGCCACCTACCCAACCCGCCCATTATGCCACCTAATGGAAGGATTAGCTAAACAAAATGAGGCGAAAACAAAAATAAATATTTTACGGGTAACAAACCTTTGCTTGTGATCTGAATTTGAATTTGGCCATGAACCAGGTTAAGCCTTTATCAACTACAGGTGCAAGTGCCAAAGCCCTGCATAATAAACAACCCTTACATAATGGGCTAGTAAACAGAAGCCTATGGTAGTGACACTTTGTTTTCTTTTCTTTTTATTCACAAGAGGAGAGCATTTAACCTCGCCTTTTTTTTTACATTACAACCAAAATTTACTTTTCTTTGTAAAAGTAAATTTCCACAAGACATGCCTTACTTATATGAAGGTATGAGCTCTGTCAGATTGTGTCTTCCCAATAACACAAAGCCTTATATGGCCTTCACATATTCTGGTTGACTTTAGAAGTCAAAACATGACACTTTAGAGAACCAAGGGCATAATTATCCCTTGTAAGTTGTCACTAATGGGGTCGTCCCATAAATAGTGTGTTATTATAGAATACGATGGTGATAATATAGATACTAAAAATAAAAACATCAAGCGGCTCACCCTCCGGCTCTCACTAGTTTAGTTACTTGGCTTCCAGCCCAGACCATGGCCATCAATTTCACAAACCTGCAGAAATCATTGTTCACACCAAATTCTAATCTAATAGTAAAGTGAAGACGATGATAGTGATGATGATGAGGAAGCTGAACCTTTTAACAGCTGCCCAGTAACCCATTTTCCCAGGTGCTGGCGCTATGTAGTACCTAGACCATAAATAAACATAATTCCCGTTAAGTAGGTATGTGAAGAGCACTGAATTGTAGAACACGACCACAAGTCCAATCACCGCTATTTGTTAACTGTGAATTGATTCAATAGGTCGCCTTATTTTTTATAGATAGCGAAAACGGATGATAAATCTTAATGGTTCTTCATACTACAATTCCATCACTTATTGATTAAGTGACATAATTACTTGAAAATTTTGGCACTCGGGTTTAAATAAGAATATTACTTCTTTTTTTAAATGGCGGATTTCATTAAACAAGCCAACTAACCAAAAAGCTAGAGGCAAAGAGAAAGAGAACAAGCTATACAATAAAAGGCAACCAATCTGACCAAACTAACGTTTTAAGTGTTGATCTATTTCTAATCCAGTGGTAGGAGAGATGTTCTCAAATGGTCAAGCACGATGTTCTCAAATGGTCAAGCGCGGGTTCAAAAGATAGCAGACGAAGTCAAATAAGAATATTACTTACCATGCCACTAGGAAGGCAGAGAGATAATAGACAGTGTTCAGTAGCCCATAGGACAGTATCCCTGAAATTCCATATCTTCTAAGCTTTTCCAATATCCTGACAAATCCATGGGCAATAATCATACTAATACACAAATCTCAAAAGTGAAAACACAAGTACCAATATGAGTTACTATCTTTATTCTTTACAATGGCTGCATCTCATTAAAAGTGAACCTTTTGCTCAAATAATAAACAGGGATATCTCAAAACACTACGAATCCAAATTCACCGAACAAGATATTACTGGGTAGGTTTGTTTGTTTGTTTAAGAATTAAGAATCCAGATTCATTTTTCACCAAAAACCGAAAACTAACATCCATAATGCACAGTTCTGATCCTATAACTTCAATGCAGCTTTGTTAAGAGAGTGGCTGTCTTCTTACTTTCTTAGCGATACTTTAAAATCAATATCTTTTAATTATTCCCCAAAACGCATTTCAAATCAGTGATACGAAATGTAAGGTGGTTTTCCAGGATCTAGCTACTACTCATCTCGACATAAAAAGATGCTAAAAACCTTATTTATCATTTTATCTTTATGCATATATGAAGTGAGTTCAATTAATAATATCTAACAGACTAACAGAAATATAAAAAATGACAAACAATAGCCTGCGAATTTATGCAACAATAAAGAAAGAAAGGCAGTTAGTACTCTGATGACGAGGATGGCCTTCCTTGACTTTCACTGTATTCCCTGAACCTAAAACAAGAAATTCCTCATTTTCAGAAGCCATGCATTACTGTGTCAACATTGTTTTCATTAATCTGTACCTTCTTGCTCTATAGAGCTGCTGGAAGGATCTAATAATCCATGAGGCTAACCTTGAAGTCAAGAGTTAACATTAGCATATCGACTCAAATTCAAATTGCAGATTAACATGTTAGCAACAGTAAGATCTTCAAGTGAGTTATTTCATCTTAAATTTCACTAAAATAGCATCAAATCGATAATTGTGACGCGTTCAATCATGGAAATTGTTCTACATTCCTAACACTTTGTAACAATTACAAAGATACAATACTAGAATAATATATACCAGACAGCTCAAATGTAAATTTAGGGGTGTAACCGAGCCAAGCCGAGCCCAACTCATTAAATTTATGAGAGATTGACCTCTATTTCTAAAGCTCGAGCCCGGCTCCCGAGGGCTTTTCATGCTCCAGCTTGTCCCAAACTCAGCTCATTTATTATTTATTAATTAATTTTAGCAGTATAGGATTTAAATAATCCTTACTATTAGCTATTGGCCACCACCGGTCCCAACTAATAAAATGTGTTGTGGCGATCCCACCTTTTAACATATTGTCCACTAACGGAATATTAAGAAATAACTTAACAGGCAAGAGGGAATTTGGCACGCAAGCATGCCACATCGGTTTGGACCGGTGGCGGGCTATAGCAATTGTTAAACGGTGGACAGTATGTTGGTCATAGTCTGTTGGTGGATAATATGTTAAAAGGTGGGACCGCCAACACACATTTCATTAATTGGGACCGATAGCGGCCAATAGCTGATAGTTAGGATTATTTAAATCTAATACTCCTTGATTTTATACACATTTTTAATAGATATATCAGCCATAACTTTTATACATAACATAATACATATTTTTTTTATCATAATTTTATATAAAATAACAATTATTATAAAAATACATATATTATTTTAATATACCAATAACTCACGAGCCCGCTCGAGCTCGATAACTCAGGCTCTGGCTCGTTTATCAAACAGGCTTATTTTTAGGCTCGAGCTCGACTCAATCTAACACATGCAAACATAAAAAATTGTTACATTTTACAGGTAAAAAAAATTAAAAAAAAAATGGAATCAAACTCACATCGTTGTCACCACGCACACACCGGAGTTGTAGAGACGGTGTGATTTGATAATTATACGATTGAAATTGAAAGTGCAAACGAGTAGAAGAATAACCATCAGGAGCTTTCAATGTGTGAAATCTGGACCTAACCTAGAGAATAGAGAATTTAGCACACAACAACAGGTGAATTAGCCAAACAACATATAACATTAATCATATGATAAGGGTTACAGGTAGCATTACGTACATGATGCAGGTGCGATTGAGTGTTGAATCCGATACATGTGCTGGTAGACATGGAGACGATAGATTAGGTTGGTTTTATCGGGAAATAATGTGCGGTTAACTTTTTATTATTATTTCATTTTCACGTTAAAATATCAAATATGGTTACTTTTGTATCGGTGTGTAAACCGTAAACGAGTCAAACCACTTGTGAATTACTGCTGACTAGAAATAGATTGGGTAAAAGTTGGAATCGAGTCAGGTGTTTAAGCAGACTCGACTCGAGTTTGAAAGGGCTCTACGGCCCGTAGGCCTCATTTTTTGAACATTCTACGGGCCGTAGAGGGCTCTACGGCCCATAGAACAAGTCTGATTAATTTTTGCAATGAATAAGGGTGGGATGGATGTATAGTTTTTGCCTACGGCCCGTAGACTTAAAAAAAAAACACAAAAAACGTTTGGGACGAGGTTCGATCTTGGGTAGATTATCACACAAACATACACACAAGTCTTATTTCAAATATGGGGACCATCTGGGCTACCAGTTCGCTGATTTCTATATTGAAAAAAACTAGTGGGAAACTCGCGCGTTGCGGCGGAATCGATAAAAGGGGCAGGACCATAATTCAAAAAGAACTGCGGAGTAATACTGTTCGGTTGGTTACAGTACTGGAATGATACCAACACTCATGTTTAATGAAAACACCATCTGATATAAATAAAAATAGTAATAGAATGGAAGCAGGAGAACTCATGTTTAGTGGTAACACTGGATCTCGAGCTGGGGAATAAGTTAACTAACAAAACCTAAATCAGTAAGAACCCTAATTCGAACTCCCGCTAATAAGAACTACCTAGATAGGAATACGACGGTGAGTATAGTAGCACGAATCCAACCTTTGAGTTCAGGGGATTTAACCTTCTGCTATACATCCCACTTTTTTAATTCAGGGGAAACAAAGAGACATTTCAACTCTTTCAATTAAATGTAGTTAATTTAATTTAATTGTATTTATTAAGTTATCAATTTAATTATATGTATTTATCAACTTTATTTTTTTTATTTTTTTAATAGTCATGTAAAAAGACAATGTTGCCCTCATATTACCCTCAATAAGTGTTGTACTATAAGCAATCACACTTGTAATTACTTAAATTTGCCAAGTATCCTCCTCTCATGCTTTATAATATAGTATAGATAAATAAAACATATGCAAGTATTAAACAACTTCTACGGCCCGTAGAGACCTCTACGACCCGTAGAGGTTTTTTTTAACACATTTTAATTGTTTAATAAATAAACACGAGCTTAGTGGATCATCAGAATAGTTACAAAAAAAATTGTTTAATTTTTTAATTTTTTAATGTCGTCACGATAAGCGTGTAAAACGTTAATACAAGCGTTTATATAAACAAAAAGATAAAATTAAACGTTAACACAAGCGTTCAAAATAAACATTGTTTAAAACTAAACATTAACACAAGTGTTTATATAATTTAGGCGTTTCAAAAGAAACGCCAAAACTAATATAGTTTAGGCGTTTTAAAATAATCGCCAAAACTAATATAGTTTAGGCGATTTCAAAGAAACGCAAAAACTATATTAGTTTAGGTGATTCAAAACAAACGCCTAAACTAATATAGTTTAGGCGTTTCAAAAGAATCGCCTAAACTATATTAGTTTAGGCGTTTCTTTTAAACTATATTAGTTTTGGCGATTCTTTTGAAACGCCTAAATTATATTAGTTTAGACGTTTCTATATTAGTTTTGGCGATTCTTTTGAAACACCTAAACTATATTAGTTTAGGCGTTTGTTTTGAATCGCCTAAACTATATAGTTTTTGCGATTCCAAAGAAACATAAAGGCGCGCCTTAACATAACAATAATCTGACCTATTTGAAACCTCTTAGCAACATCAACAATAATCTAACCCATTTAAACCTCTTAGCAACATCAACAATAATCTGACCCATTTGAAAAACCTAAACAGAAAAAAAAAAAACTAAATAGCAAAAAAATGAAACAGAAAAAAAATTACCTGCTGAGAGAGTTAAGGATGGTGGAAATGGGTGGTGGTGGTGGCCGGTGAAGGACGGTGGTGATGGTGGTGGTAAAGGACGGTGGTGATGGTGATGGTGGTGCCGGTGGTGGTTGTAACACCCCAACCGATGGCGGAAACATCGAGGTGTCACGTAGTGACGATTGTTCAATAGCTCATGGACTAAAGTGTAAATTTGAATACATTGATTAAATAATTTATTACATTGAAATGAAATACAACGATTCTAATTGTCAACTAAATTGAAATACAATGAATCAAAATCTAAATATAAATCCGAAAGCTTAAAGGATGCATCTCAAAACAACCTGAAACATGTACAAAATAATTTGGTCAATACAAAAATTGTATTGGTGAGCATACCCTGTATAAATATATATAGTAGGAAAAGTGTTTAGCAATTCATGTGCGGTACCATTTGCAATTATGTAATAAGTAATACCCGTTCAAAACCAAACCTGAGAATAATGACTAACACATGACTAACCAACTGAATAATGAATTAACAAGACAATGACCAAGATTCTCTCAACAGAGTCTCAAGGGGGTATACCATAGTACTATTCATTGAAAAGCTAGGCCGCCCAGCGGTTAATGATTTTGACAAGTCATAGACACACCAATTAACATAAAGCAAACACACATGAGAATTGCATTAAGTATAAGAAATTGAAACTTGATTAATATATAGGTACATGAGTCACCCCAAAGTAGTAAAACAGTAAAAAGGGGAAAGATATACTCACAGTTTGCGAAAGCGAGCAAAATCCAACTTAAGCGGTCGTGAGCTAAGTAATGGGAATTCCGAGGAATTCAACCTATAATGTGTAAGCATACTAATAAGGAAATGTCTAAAAAGTATAAGGTAACTAGGGTCTAAGGCATTAGGGTTTGCTAAGTCGATTTGGGGAATTAGAGTTTTTATGATAAGTCGCGTTAATGTAATAGTTGTATATCACAAATAATATATGAAAGGTTGTAAATGTGGTTTAAATAATATAATTATTACTTATTGAATATTTAAATAAAAATATGTTTGAAAAATTAAGACGAAATAATTTAGTTAATTACTTTAACTATAATAATCATTAATGTATAAATAAATAAATAATTATGTGTTTCACAATGACTTAACAAATGGTAATTAAAATTCTCAAACATAAAACATTTCTATTTTATAACAAAAGTATTTATAAAATAGATGTTTAAATAGTGTAAATAAATAAATGTTCAATTATGTCTAATTAACATAAATAAGATTTAAAAATACAAGACATGATCCAAAAATGTTAGTTTTATAGGAAATGGATTCTTTATAATGTAAATCAATGAAAATAATTTTCTCATAATTTGTTTAAACTTATTTATATTTAAAACTGTTTTAATAGAATTAAACCATGTTTAAATGATTAAAAAATAGGAAAATTAATAAAAATAAGTGTTTTCTGAACCAATAATTTTTATTTTAGTTCATGATGATTAGAAATAATTTATGACAAATTTTGAGATAAAAACCATTAAGAATGGATTTTTAATGAATTAAATATGATTAAAACAAATTAAATAATAAAAATTACGAAAATAAAATATTTTCCAGAAATAAAAATTATGACAATTTTCTATGAGGTGTCAAGAAGCTACCCCTAAATTTTCATAATATTTGGGGGAAAAAGGAATTAATTATAAATATTATAAGTTTAATGTGTTTATATAAATAAATAAGAAAGAAAGAAAAGACAAAATGCATATGTATAATCTGAAAAAAAAAATGTATGCAGACATGCTGCTGTGAAGATTCGAACCCAGCCCATAGAGCCACCCTCTTATGCATACAACCACTACACTAACAACACATTTTGTTGGATTAATTGAAACTGAAATCCATATAAATTATAACTCAAGTTCATCTTCCTCTTCCCCAAATCCTAACATAAACCCTAACCCTAACCTATGATTCAATAACCCGATTCAAGCTCGATTACACGTCTGTTATAGGGGGTTTTTGAAGAGGGATGATCAAGAAACAAAACGACATGTAAAAGAAATACTCACGTCGCGGATTAAGGTCGCACCTCAAGCTTCTAGGACCGAACTAACTTTTGCGAATTGAGGGGCTTAGAACTCGTTTTTGTGTGATTTTCTTGGGGGTTTATGAAGTGTGTAAGTGCAGAAATGATTTGGTAGCAAGTATTTATAAGGTTTTCAATACAAAACGCATTCATGGATGTTAATAAAATTCCGATCGTTCCCTTCATTAAACCCGATTAAAACTGGAGTAAATCTCGTTAATAACTCGATTAATGGAGTGGAAACCGTTGGGTCATGATAGAAAAACGTATGGGAAGCATTTAAAACGAGTGGTAACCGTTAATCGGCCCCAGACGATGCTCGCCGGAATACTAGTCGCCGGCCGGAAAACTGGGTAGCCAGAAAAACGTGGAGACAAGCTGGTGGGAAATTCTTTTTTTTTGAAAGTTTGGGCAATTGGCAGAAAAGGTCCCTCAACTTAAACTTAGTTAGTTATACCATGATTTTTGTTAAGTTTTTCTTTTAAAAAGTTAACTAAGTTAACATAACTTAACTTAAAAGTTTTTAAACTTCATAAAACATGAAATTTTTAATAAAATTCATTCCGAATAACGTGTTAAGACACACATTTGATTAAAACGTAGACACGGTCCAAAATAAATGCAAGTGATAAATATTGAGTTTAATCTATTATTAAATTTTAAAACGATGAAGCTCACAAGGACTAAAATAGAAACATTAAAACACACGAAGGACAATAATTGGCAACTAAATGTAAGACGAGGGTGACGGATGTTACAGTGGTGGTGAAGGACGGTGGTGATTGTGGAGGGTTGAGGATGGTTGAAATGGGTGGTGGTGGTGGCCGGTGAAGGACGGTGGTGATGGTGGTGGTAAAGGACGGTGGTGGAAGAAGGTGGTTGTTGTTGTGGTTGAACGTGGGGTGGCACGAAGGTGGTTGTGGTTGTGAAAAAAGGTTAGGGTTTGGGATTGATTTGGGGGAAACTGGGATCTGATTCCAGTTTTGATCGTTTTAAATTTTTAACCAACGGCCCGTAGAGACCTCTACGGCCCGTAGGTAAAGAAATAAAAAAAACGGGTTGGGACGAGGTTCGATCGTGGGCCTATCACTTCTCACACACACACATTAGCCTTATTGCAAATATGGGGACCATCTGGGCTACCAGTTCGCTGGTTTCATACTTAGAAAAAAAAATATATAACGTATAACTAAAAAACCCCATTTTAAAAAAAAAAAATATTTTCCTACGGGTCGTAGAGGGCCAGACGGCCCGTATGAACACAATTTTTTTAAAAAAAAAAATTTAAGTTGTTTTATAAAATTCACAATTTTTTTAGAAACAAACAACTTTTTGTCTACGGGCCGTAGATACAATGGCCTCTACGACCCATAGATGGCCTCTACGACCAGCTTCCAAACGTCTACGGGCCGTAGAGGTCTCTACGGCCCGTAGATGTTTTCCTTCTACGGCCCATAGAGCCCTATACGAGCCAGTAGAAGTTTTGTTTTTTTTTTTTTTTTTTTTTTGTTAGTTTTAATTAGGTGGTATAAGTTTTTTTTTTTTTTTTATAAAAGAACGTTTTCATTTTTTATTGTATATGTAAAATAATTAAAAAAAATTGCTTAATAAATCATTATACATTGGTAACACCCCAACCGATGGCGGAATCATCGAGGTGTCACGTAGTGATGATTGTTCAAAAGCACATGGTACTAAAATGTAAATATATTATTGAATAATTTAAATTGTCTTACATAGATGAAATGGGAAAAATACAAAAGTCTGAACGAAACATGAAATTTGAAATAACTTATTAAAAGCAAGCACTAAAATCCAATGTTATGGAACTAAGATCAAACTGCACCTGAAACATGTACAAAATAGGTTTTGTCAACATATGAAATGTTGGCGAGCATTCCTAGTTTTAATACATATAGTAAGTTGGAAAATGTTATACAATTCAAGTGCAAAGCTACAGTGCATTTATGTAAACTATGTATCATACAAATGAGCGAAATCAATCCTGTGACTGTATAATGTACTAAATGAACGGCGGTGTACTTATCCAAATAATTGGATAATAACTTAACAATGACCATGGATTCTCCGATGAAAAGGGGGGAGAATCAACCTAGGCGGGTTGTCAATCCAATAGCGCTATCCAATGTTAAGGTCGGCTTGTACATGGCTAATGATTTCACTAAGTACAAATGTATTATACATGTAATGTCTAAGCATAAAGCACGTTTGTAAGCAAATGCACATAGTACTAGAATTGTATTGTAAAAATGTGAACTTGTATTTGTAATTTTGTATAAGTGTACATGTAATACCCCAAAAATGAATAAAAGCAAAAAAGGGATAGGAAATACTCACCTTGATAGTGATGAACTTGCAAGATCAATGAATTATGCTTGAACCTATATTTTTAAAGGTTATGAGCAATAGTTCGGCTATATGATTCGTTGGCTCATCAATTGTCCGACGACTAACTTTCAAAATTCTTTAATTTGTTACCGAATGCATAACATTTTGATAATAGTTAAATTGTTTAGACCTGGTCATTAAGAACTACTATGTTTTAACACCATTCCGAGTTCATCTATAAATAATATGTACTAATACGATACCTAATATTCAATATTTTTACCTTTGTGAATTTGCCTAGTAGTACTACCAAATCATTCGTCTGTTACATGCCTATTAATGTATCCAAATCATTAGGTAATTTAAAACCTCCAAAACAATTAGTTAATGCATTTCATAGAAACTATTATGGCATTTGTGATTCATGTCAGCTACAACCGCATATTTTCTTTATATTATACTAATTGAGTGAACCCCATATAAATTTTTATACATACCTACTACGTACATGAGTGTGGTAGCAATATAGTATTTTTTTTTTATCAATTCACTTAAGTCGGTTATACTTCAACTCTTCGAAGTGATCATAGTCACACGTATTATTAACAAGAATTCAAGTTTTAATCGAGCTCTAAATTATAAAAAAACTATAGTCGCCGGGCACAATCGAAACAAAACTAGAGTTCGCCAAGTCCATTCGAAGCAAGAAAGAGTTTGATATAGATACCTTATTTGCCAAACGATGACAAATCCGAGGACATGGTGTCTTCGCGGAGAGTACAAGAAGAAACAAGCGAAAATAAATTTATTAGAGGCGTGAAGTTGAACACTTCATGGCGGTCGCTAGTCGTGTACCAAAGGTCTCGAAAACGTGATGATGCTTCGGTGCGGTAGTGGTGGATCGTAGTAAAAGGGGTGGCACTGGTTAAAGACTCGGAGTTTGTGAGCGGTTGAGAGGGGTACGTATGAGGCGTTTCGAGGAGAAGTGTGGGTGTAAGTTTTCGTCAAGGTTGTGAACCATTTGGTAGGTTTTATATACTCAAAAACTCTTATAGCCAAACCCGAGATTTTTGGATCGTGATTAAGGATTGATTGGCGAAATAAACGGGTTGTAATGAAGAAAGTGTCGGTGGTGGTTTATGAAAGCAATGAAAGTTTTGGTTTTGTTTGATTACACGCTTTGACCGATCCCGGATTTTTTGTGACTTGCCTCTTTTTCATTCTTTATCTAGACCATGATCATTTGGCATAATATATATATATATATATATATATATATATATAGGTTTAGGATCCTGTACAAAATACATTTTTCGTGAGAAGTGTGAGAAGGACTAAGAATTGACATGTAGACATCATGTTTTGGATTTAGGAATGATGTTTTAGGTTGTTTTAACTTGAAAAATACCAAACACAACAATCTAAAACACAATACAATGTATTATTGTCATTAAATTTAAAAAAACAGCTAAAACACACTACTTAATGCTTAAAACACACTGCTAATGTTCTTAGCATGGTGTTTTAAGTTTTAAGCCTAAAATACATTGTTTTCGGTTTTTAATTGTTATGTTTGGTGTTTTTATAGGCAAAACAATCCAAAACATCACGACTAAGTTCAAAAAATGATGCCTAAGTATCAATTTTTAATCCTTCTCACACTTCTTACAAAAAAAAAAACACTTTGTACACGATCTTGACCCTATATATATATATATATATATATATATATATATATATATATATATATTTTAACAAGACAATCGAAGTTGTCTGGCTCACCGTTAGTTTTTATTACTATTATTATTAGTATTGCTTAATAAGTGATTAAGAGAAAATACTTGTATATAGTTTATTAGAATGTTGCATTGATTAGAATGTCTACCAACTTTAACATTTATAAGAATGAATAAAATTTTTGACATGATTAAAATTGTACAAAATAAATGAAAATATGAAGAAGAAAAAAAATAAAAAATGGGGACTTTTATTGGATAAAAATTTGGGGGAAAATTACATGATGTTACAACATTATAAAAACAAATTTACACCGGACTATCAGAAGAATCAGAACTACGAGGACAACTAGTTAGGTCAAACCACTCTGGAGGTTTTTGAGATAGCCTACGCCTCTCATCAAGACGATCCTTGTATAGTGCTAACCATGGGTTGTGATTTACATCTACCCAACTCGACCATGCTCCACTCGGATAAGGCATCGGAGCGTCGTCTGCTAGCTTAAGCATGATGTAGTGGTTGTCGTTCACGTGGGCTATCGAAATGACCCGATGTTCTGGCACGCTTTCAGGATGACTTTGCATAGGGAAGAATGTGCTCGCTCCATCAGCAGCGAAGACTTGAAGGACCACACCAAATGCCTGAGCAATCAGTAATCCAGTCAAAGGCATCTCCATCCATTTTGAATTGGGTGCATCCCCCACTCCCCTCCAATCTAAGGACGAGTATATGCGGACGAACCCGTTATCCTCGAATGCGTTCAAAGCCATCAACCAATCCTGATGGTATTGCCCCATCATCTCTTGTACAAGAAGGTGGCGGATCCAATCCCAGTCTTCCTCCTCCATATCCAAAGCTACATCTACAGATCAGAACCCACAGTTACCGTCTGGCTGAACATTTTGAATATGCGTGACAAATCGTCGATAAAGGGGATCAATCTTATGCTTAAATTCTCTAATCACAAATTTATACATGTCACCGCCAAACATTAGGAAATCATGATTAGGGGATGTGTACATATGTATATATGTATGTATGTATGAATAATTATTTATGTACATGTCCCCTACTAACAGTGGATACTGTTTGTCACACACTCTCATTTTATCTTTACCCGGATCTGATGGCCTACGTCTTCTAACAGGCTCGTCCTTCTACAATGGATAACAATAAATAATTATATAATAATAATAATAATAATAATAATAATAATAATAATAATAATAATAATACTAACATCTTCTTGCGCATCCTCCTGCTGTTTTTTTTTTCTGTGATTTTGTAGTTGGGCGCCCGCGAGTATTCTTTTGTACCTCAGAAGGTTGATTGTCAGTCATACTTGGATTTACCACCGACTTTATTTTTGACAACATATTTCTTTGAACGCGTGGTGATTGAGACAGCAGTGTCACTTTGACTATTTCCCACTCACTCGCAAGGTCACGTTCCCCGTACTACTTTCGGTTCGTAATTCAATCGTGTCCAGAAGACGTCTACTTCGGACAACTGTATTTTTATTCCTGTATTCAATAAAAATAATAATAATAATAATTAATAAAGTAATGGTATTACCTTTATTTATATACGAATCTAATCGACATGCACACGGCAACCCAGAACTCGTGAAAAGCTGGTGACCACAACTCATTTTTCGTTTCCTTAACTTCTCTATATTTTTTATCTCAGTTATCAACTTCTCGATCGCTGCATGGGAAACTTTACCGAGTAGGTCATCAAAATCGGTATGTCCAGTGGCGGATTTAGAATTTTTTTTCTATGGGTTCCTTTTTTTTTTGTTGGTCAAATTTTTCATGACCAAATGTTAAAATTTTCGAGCCGGGTCGGGTCGCTTTGAAAAAGTTTTTGGACCCTTTTTTTTGTATAGAAAGCCAAAATTTTATTTATATAGCTTAAACTAAACTAAATGCTACAAAATCAACCGATCAAAAGGGTTGATAGATAAACGGGTTCATGAGGTCCAAAAGTCAGAACTTAAGGTTCGTGGTCAAAGATTGTGTCCCGCAAAAAAATTACATGTCTAACTTTATATAAATCATAAGTAACAAATGCATATATTGTTATTTGTTGGACTGTTGGTTTTAGATTAATAAAAAAACACAAATAGGAACGAAAAAAATAAAAGGTTTATTGCAGGAAGTGGGACTTGAACTGAGCATCTCATGGTTAGACTAAGCGGAGTGGGGGCGGGAGAGTGGCGGGAGGGGGGGGGGAACACCGCCGGCGGTAGGGGCGGGGAGGGGCGAGGGGGGGGGTGTCACCGGCGTGGGGGAGATTGCTTTGACACGTGGCATGTTTTTATTGGTTGGTTTTTTTTTAACTTTTAACACAATACAATATTATTTCCTCCCCCCCCCCTCTTCCCCCCTTCCACTCCCCACAATTTTTTTCCCCCTCACAAGGGTCCCACAAGTGCCACATGGCGCTTCATCCCCCTCCCCCCCCCCCCACCACTCCTTATAGTCTTAAAATTTATGCTTCCAACCACTGGAACAGTCCACACATTTTGTTTATGGGTTCCTCCTCAATTTATTTATGGGTTCCTTCTAAATTTTCTATATAGATTATTACTAAAATTTCAAACCGACTGGGTTCACGGGAACCCGTTCGAAGTAAAGTAAATCCGCCCCTGGGTATGTCATGGTGCACCTTTTTCACAGACAAACTCTCTTCAAACGAGTGGTTTATTGCCCTCTCTTGTGACGTTACCACATCGTCTACAATCATCACAAGTTTGTGGAGCGAGTTGTTAGGCCCCTTAATGTGCATCTTAAACCTTGAATGCTGGCTCTCAACTCTGTTGGTCGTATACTGACCAAAGTTGTAGTTTGTGTCTGTCCATGCAGAAACAAACCTTTCTTTATAGTCACGGAGCCAGACCCAATCTATATATTCAAAAACATCTGTAAAGATAGAACAAAGATATTTGTTAATGTGTGTATGTGTTTTAAACTAAATTAATAAAATATGTACCAGCTCGTTGGTCCTGACATAATCGTTTGTAGAATCGGTCTAACCAGAGCCGATAAAATGCCGGAGATGAAGATCTACATAGTCGCTTAAAAAGATTTCACAAATATTTCCCAATCTGCATTTCCAAAGGCTTGTCTGCAGTGCTTCAATATATTTCGTTGAATGTGATACATGAATGCATAATAATAATAATAATAATAATAATAATAATAATAATAATAATAATAATAACAATACTAATAATAATAATAATATGTATACCTGCATAACAACTTCGAAGCTGCTGAAATACAATGTCGCATGCATTCATCAAGGCTTTCTCACAATCAGTTACTATAGCACGGGGCTCCGTACTATCTTCTAGCAACCCTTTAAGCCTTTGTAGCACCCCACAGGTAGTTATCCTTTTTTTCACGGGAGATGAATGCATGGGCGACACAAAACGACTTGGATGTTGATGTCATACCCACAACTTGAACAAACAGAAGTTTATACTCGTTCGTTTTGTAGGTCGCATCAATCATCAGCACATGCGGGAACGCACGCCATAACTTGTGCGAGGTGGGATGGACAAACAAAATATCCTCGATCGCATTTGTCGAGGCATTCCTCCGGGTGAAGTAAACAAATTTTTTTCCACCAATGTGGCTTCGAGTACTTGCATAGCAATAATAATAATTAAAAAATAATAATAAAGAAGTAGTAGTAGTAGTAATAATAATAATAATAATAATAATAATAATAATAATAAGAGATAATAATACCTTCATTTGAGTCCTGCCGTTGTATAACAAATGCTTAACCTTGGTTATTGTGTTATGTATGTCTCTTAAGATGCATGGACTATTCGGGTTTTGTTTTCTAACGGCCGAATGTATGTCTACTGGCGTAAAATTTTGAAAATAAAGTGTATCCACCAATTTTAACTCGTCCGGACCCAGCCTCCTAGCATATGCGTGACCCTCGATGTGTTGGAAAGGTTTGTGATTATGTGTTTGGTTCTGGACCTCCAAAATATAACCATCGTGGCCAGAGTCGTATCTCCCTATTACTTCAAACGGGCAATTACATTTTTTATTGCCCGTCTTTCGAACCGTGGCTACACTACGATGTACGCCACTACGGTCACATCGTATCCATGCCGTTATTACCCTCCTATTCAGCCCCTTGCCTTTCGAAACAGTACGTGAGTATACGGTAATGTAACCATTTTTTTTTTGCCCATTGATAAACCCACTCTGTCAGGTCTTTAAGAGACCCGAATACCTGCAAAATTTATATACGAGTTCAAATACCTACTAATATATTCGATTTCAAATCTCACAAACCCTACGAGTTCAAATAACAACTAATATATACGAGTTCAAATCTCACAAACCCTAAAACAAATTTAGGTACGGGCCTAAATATACGAGTCTAAATATGTACACTACTAAATATACACGGGTCTAAATTATAAACAAGTGTAAATACATAAACACACCTGGTTTGTTTCGTACGAAACATCCGGGACAGGTTCCTCGCCACTGTTATCACTACCCTCGTGCGAATGATAAGTCCCGTATTCGTACTGTGGATGACTTGGCGGCGGCACGTAAAATGACTCCGGTTCTTCTACGTACTCCTAGTTCAAATCGGGCAGCAGGTTCAAATCGGGTAGTGTCTTCCCGCCACCACAGTGAACAACGGATCTAACCTCCTCCTCACAACGTTCCACCACGGGTCCGAAAAGGCTTTCCGAGACGTGAGATATGCTAAATGAATGCTCCCATTCATCCGAAACATTACTGAAGTGGCCCGAAGACATCGCGGTAGCTTGGAATCGATCGGATTTTTTGTGCACCCGTTTTTTTGAAATGTTTCGTATACTGAAGAAAGAAGACAAGGAAGAAGAATATATCTGGACCTCTACGGGTCGTAGAGGCCTCTACGGCCGTAAAGGGTTTAATGCTCCCAACAACCAGGTTTTCTACGGGCCGTAGAGGCCTACACGACCCGTAGAAGAAGTGTTTTTTCAGACTGACACACTGAAAGTCAGTCTGTTCATTGAATGTCCTCGTACCTCGTATTCCCTACGGGCCGTATAGCCCTCTACGGGCCGTCTAGGGTTTAAATGCACCCACCAACTCACCTCTACGGGTCGTAGAGAGTGTCCTCATTTATTACACTGATACCCTCTACGGCCCGTAGAGGGTTGTGCAAACCTAATTTTTGTTCTTGTGTAAATAACATACCTCTTTGAAAATAAGCTTATTATTACCTATAAATTTAAAGTACAAAGTCGGCGGCGACAAAATACGTGACGTCGCCGATGACAGCACCAATACGTCTTAACGTCGCGGCAACCCTTCTTCCACGTTTCAACTTCTACGGCGACGATCATTCGTTCAAAAAACCCGCCCAAAGAAGCTACGTCAACGAAACCAGCAACAACACCATACTCTGCATTGGCCGCCCTCTCCCTTTGACAAGCCGACGGACCATTCTGTACTCCTCCACTACCATCGCATTTCACTGCTCGAAGACCGACAAGCCATCGCCATTAACTGCACACACCAGAACACTTCCGTCGGATCCCCACTGTGCACCGTCGTATTCCCCTCCCCCCTCTCTCTCTCTCTCTCTCTTCGGCTCCTTCTCTCTACAGATACCTTCGGCTTCTCTCTCACCTCTGCCGATCCATTTCTCTTTCTTTCTCCTCCGGTTTCTCTCTCTTCAGCTCTCTCTCTCTCTCTCTCTCTTTTTTAATCAGTAAGACGTGTGTGTTTCTATGTGTATGTGTGCGGTGTGTTTATGTGAGCAGAATATGAGGGAGGTGGGGTACTTGTGAGTCTTTATAATGGTAGGTGGGTTCATGGTTTTAGAAACCATATATTACTTTGATGGTATAAGAAAGTGTGTTCTCACAGGATGAGAAGGACATGTGTCCTCCCTAATTAGGGGTGTTCAAATTCGGATTATCCGAATTTCGGATAATCCGAAATTTCAGATAATCCAAAATTTCGGATAGTCAATATTGGGATCCGAATCCGGATCCGAAATTTCGGATATCCGAAATTCGGATAATCCAAATTTCGGATTCGGATTCGGATCATCCAACGGATAATCCGAAACTTTTGAGAAAAAATATAAAAATAATAAAAAAACGTTCTACTTTATGTCTAAAATGTGAACATGTTAAAAAAACAAAAATCAAAGTTAGATAAACGAAACTGGAACAAAAAAATGTAAAAGAAACTTACCATTTGGTAGACGGGGGCTGTGGAGGTCGGAGACGAGGTGGACGGGGGCTGTTATAGAGAAGAGAAGAGGGAGCGGCTGATATGGATTGGAGTAGTATGGACTTAGTGTTAGGAGGATTAGGGATTTAGGATTGTGTATTTTGTTATCTAGTGTATATAATAATATGTATTTATATATATATATATTTAATATTCGGATTCGGATAATCCGATTATCCAAAAAAATTCAAAATCAGGATCCGAATCCGAATCCAAAATTTCGGATTATCCGATTTTCGGATATCCGAAAATCGGATTATCCAAAATTTCGGATAATTCGGATTCGGATCATCGGATTTTTCGGATTCGAATTCGGATTCAGATTTTTTTGAACACCCCTATCCCTAATGATGGGTGACTTTGTTATCGGGTATTGGTTTGATTACATAACGTACACTTTTATGTATTGTGCACGATCATTTCACGGTTGACGTTTTTTTACATTATTGCGTGAAAATGGTTTTAGGTCAGTTGGTAGAGGATCTACCTTTTAGCCACGTGATCGTGGGTTCGAGTTCCACAAATGGCCATATTTATTCATATCGGGTTAAATACGTGCCCGCGGTGCAACGCCCGCTGGTCAGATACTAGTTTAATAAACGAGCTTGCGTGAGCCTAGGGATAGCAACGGGTCGGTTATGTCTTATCAATACACATGCTCAGTTGTAAAATCTTACGGCTGGTGGGGCGCTAGTGGTACCATCTGGCCGCACTAGGGGCGCCAACACCATGACAAGCATAGTGCATTGGGTTGCGGTGCAAGGCCTTAGGTGGATCACACCCATGATAGGCAGACTGTGTTATGGAGGGATCAGTTTGTATGTATAACATGAACCATAGTCACCGGACATCGGAATATATTAGGGCTAGAATTGGGTGGTGTCGATTCAGGTCTTCGGCATTGTTGGTCTATACCCAGGTTGTGTAGCGGTTGCCCATCCCACCATCGTAAACCGGCTTAAAAACCGATTTTAAAAAAACGGTTTTAATACGGTTCGCCTCACCTCTAATTGATTAGGATCAATTCATGTGTTCACTCATTGAAACCGTTTTTTTAACCGAACCAGTTATATAAAAAACGGTTCGCCTCACCGCTAAAAAACCGATTTGATGGGAAAAGACAGTTTGTCACCTCTACCCAGTCATTTGAAGTCATAAACCAAACACTACCTAATAATTCCGTTCAAAGTCGATAACTTATAACATTTTTTTAAGTAACATCATAGCAATAATGCAACCTTGAGAGATTATACACACTACTAGTCTACTACATTATTAGTTTATTACATGCTTTGAGGTTGAGCCTAAATGGATTGAGCTTTTTATTGCTGATAGCATACTCTTCTAGAGAGCCCAACAATACAAAAACATGGCAGTACAAATGTACAATAAGTTGATAAATAAATTTAAAATTTTGAAGCCAAACAAGCCTGGTGAGGAATAGAATATAAATATGAAGCTAAATTACAATCTCACCACACAATTTCAAAACAACTGCTAACATGCTAATAAATGACAAAACCTAACACACAATCAAGTCTTGATTTGATTGATCACTGCATCCTTTCTTTCTCATGTGATTTGGTTTGAGGCAATGTTCCAAATACACCGTCCCAAAGCGATGATGTTATGCCAAATCCTTTGGTTTGAATTCGGAAATGATGATTTAAGTGGTATTTCTGCATAAAAACCAATTCATCATTGTATGTTTCGATGCTAGACCATGAAAAGTCACAAAGAATTGGCTAAAATCGAATAATCAATAATGGGCTATGGTTTTCGGTTAAAAGGCAGTTCACTTTTTTTTGTGATACTCGTGAAAACCCGTCATCTGGAAACTCACGGGCCCCACAAAATACCCTGCTAAAATACCGGTGTAAACTTGATACTTTGTAATAATGAAAATGGATAAGTAGGTGGTTTTAGCTAGTCATTTGAAATAAATAACAAAATTCACACGAAGAACATTTCCAATAGAAATTATTGCAATTATACCTTGAGACTTTTAGAGATTTCATTTCTTGGCTGACCATTATGCAGGTAGTAATGGGTGCAATCATACATCACATAACCCAGCAAAATACCAGCAAACAAAGCAGGAGCAAAGGTAGGGGTCGATATCAGGTTTAAGATCTTCCATAACTGCCAATCATGAAATGCAATTACCTCGATTGTCCCAACTAATCACTAAAATGACATTCCTGAGTTATAACATACCGGAACCAAGAGTATTGCTGTTGCAGTAGGTGGGAAAACAAGGCGTAATCCATCCTGAGGATGTTTGTGATGACAGCCATGAAGAAGATAATGAAGGGTGTTGCCCCTGAAATATTACATTACAATTATTTTATATAATTAAAAACCATAGAAACTGTAGACATGCTGATTCTGTGTACGAGAGAAACAAAAAAAAATAACACACCAGTAGCTCTTGGTTTTAATGTGAAAAAGGAAGCGATGCAGAGTGTATTCCATGAGCGACCAAATAAAAATACCCAAAACAAGTATTGTTGCTATCTGAGGAGGTGACTGGCCCATCTTGAATGATTTGGCGGTATACCAACATACCACAGGCAGCCAAATGATTGGAATTGAATACCAACGATTGAGAGTAAGAAACTGTAACATATAAGAATAAATCAGTATCACCCTCCACCAAAGTTTTAGCAGTCTTCATATAGTTATAAACTTATAATAAATGCAACAATTTCTTTTGTGGACTTTTTAAATATCAACTTTGTAACAAGTCAAAGAGAGGAATGGGTCAATTGTGTTGGAACTTGCAAGTCATCAAAAGAGTATTTTTAGTGCTTAGTACGTATGCATACCACCTCTCATACTAATTTGTTCAAAAGATTAGATTGCTATTGCAATAAAATAGTTTTAGTAATCATACTTAAGAAATAAATTATTTAAAAAAAATTAACAGATGAATGAAGAGTGTTTTGGGGACGGCCCAACCCAACTAGAGCCTTGAGGTGCACTTGGGTCCATTTTGTCACATCTGCCGTTTTCCCATGTGTAATAATTTCACAATATAGCAATGGCATTTATATATACATACGTGATATGGTAAATTGACAGGCTTAACGCAGAAAAAGAGGAACAAGTACCTCCCAGAAGTCACTTTTAAAAAACCGAGGGCCTTCCTTGCTAACAATAGGTTGGTGAACCCATTCTTGATAAGCTTCTCCAAGATGGCCAACCTGTAGATCCAAAGATTTCCACAATCAAGAACAATAGAAGTTAAAGAAAACTAAAATAAAGGTAAAGTCATATGGTCCCAATGCCCCATGTTTTGAACTACAATTTTTATAGCAACTGTAGTAATGGTATACATGCATAGCTAGTAAGACTCACAGAACCAGAAATTAATTACAGTATAAAATTCACCTGGAAGACAAGAGGCTTATTTAAATCCACTGTAAATTCTTGTGCAACCATCTCGAAACCTAAAGATTTCAATCAACAATAAAATCATTAGACGACTCGTTCACATGTCATTCAACATCCAGCAACTAAATAGCATTTAGAAGGAAGCAGAAAACAACACAGAATGTCATCAAGCATTGAACCAAAGAAGGAAAAGGGTACAAATCAACATCCATGCGTTGTTTACTACTTGTCTCTCATAAAACAACACTAGTTTGACATCGTTGATAAGGAAAGATGATTTGTGCACTTAAAAAATTAGCCCATACACAAGTTCATGTTTACATACTTGTACCATGTGTTGTTTACTACTTGTCTCTCAGCATCCATCATTCCATTGTTTAGGACAGTAAAACTCTTATAAGGTCACAAAAATAATCATTTCTTGGGCATGTCACAAAAACTAACCGTGCGTCGCGCATCTTTTTCTAACCAATAATGACTTGAGCTAAATTGATACACGACACCATGTCGCATATAGATTTGCATATGTATTGTTATCCAGGTCATGTATGTTTTATTATTCGCTAACAGAACAAAAATAAAATGATGGCTACTTTACTCATAACCTTTGTACCTCCTTTTGTTTAAAAAAAAAACATCACTTTTGATGAATAAAATAATACTAACTTTACAGATTAAAAATTGATCATAGAATCAGGCAGAATCGTACAAATATATATAATAATCATTTTACAGTCATGAAATTAGAACAGATCAACATCCAACAATTAAGAGTCGATAAAACCCTAACACATCCAAATCCACAAAAACAAAACATTTACCACGCCATAACAATTTCACACGATTCGACACTAGAAACTAAGATCCGAAAGTAATTTATCACAGATAAACCAGAATTATACATCTACAAAATAGAGCAATTCAAGACACGAACATAATAAAATCGAATCGGAACAATGTGGACCTAAAAAAGCCCTAACGGGAGTAGAAACAGGACCAGATCTAGAGAAGAAAGACGTGAGTCACCTTAAAGAAGACGATTTCAGCCACAGATCTGTAAATAGATGATAACAGATGATTGTTTTGTTTGTGTGTGTGTATGTGTGTGTGTGTGTGTGTGTGTGTGTGTGTGTGAGTTGAGAGAAGAGAGTGATAATAAGAATAAGAAAGAGATGATATTTGAAATGGAGAATGTGGAGGCGATGAATCAAAGGTGTGGGTTATATTTATATTTATATTATTAAATTATTAAATGTAGGCAGCAGATGATGCTCGGTTGCATAACGGTAGCCAGCCTGGCTCAAGCATACCACTCAATCACTCTACTTTTTTATTTATTTTTTTTATTTTTATTGTTGGTTGATCATAAAAAATCTAATTAGATAAATCATGATGATTGTGAGATTGTCACATGTCATGTGAAGCTGTAGGTGTCAACATACTAAATATAAAAAAAAAAATATTTTTATGTGAGATATGATCGATTATTAAATATATATTTAAATAATAATAATAATAATAATAATAATTAATATTTATAAAATTATGAAAAATAACAAAATTATATATAAAATAATAATTTTAATTATTATATTGTAATTAATTAATAATAAACAAGCCGAGCTCGAACTTAGAAAAACTACCTACAAGTCGAGCAATATCTTTAGAAACAAAACTCGAATCTAGCCGAACTCCAGCTTTCATAAGTTAAACGAGCTTGAGCTTGAACTCGACTTAGTTCCTTTGCACCCCAATGTTTATCTCAATTTTTTAGTATACGATTTAATTTTTAATGGCAACCAAACCTCGTTCTCTAAAATAATGGGTGGTGGGTTATGGTGTTGTTAGTAAAGGGTGAATAAGGGATAAAATGAAAAAAAAAACATGGGGGTGGATTGAATGGTTTTGAGGGAATGAAATGTCTTGTGAAATGAGTGATTTCATTCCTTTAACCAACAAAACTGTAACACCCCAACCGATGGCGGAAACATCGAGGTGTCACGTAGTGACGATTGTTCAATAGCTCATGGACTAAAGTGTAAATTTGAATACATTGATTAAATAATTTATTACATTGAAATGAAATACAACGATTCGAACTGTCAACTAAATTGAAATACAATGAATCAAAATCTAAATATAAATCCGAAAGCTTAAATGATGCATCTCAAAACAACCTGAAACATGTACAAAATAATTTTGGTGAATACAAAAATTGTATTGGTGAGCATTGTAACATTTCAAATTTATTCTTGTACGTTACACCATCGACATTAATAAAAACGTCAAGTTTCGTTATTCTAGTGTGCGATAATTATTTTTGTCGCGTTTGTGGAACCCTAATACTATATATATTATAATTATTATATGTTATAAACTTGATTAATATCAAAAAAAATAAATGTCTTGGCCGGGAATCGAACCCGCGCCAAGACCGGGTCACACAACACAACCATCCAACCAACTGGGCTAGCCATTCACTTGGAATAAACCCAGACACATATTAAATTTATACGCGTTTTTAAACCCTCCAGCTTGACTTTGGAAAGTCAACTGGGTGAACGCGTTCACAAATCAATCAAGATTAACTCTTAATTGATCTAATTTTGGCAAACTATTGTGATTATCGGCCCTGTGTGACTCGATTACACATCAATTAACAGCTAATCAGTGACCAATTTCAAAACCCTACGCGTATGACATTAAACGTAGGTCAACCTTACCAATTAACCCAACCCATTGATCCCCACTATAAATTGAGCCTTGGCACAGCATAACAACTCGCTCACATCTCTCTCTTAACCTCCAATTACTTCTGAATCACTCTGATTGTGCTATACGATCAAACAGTTGACTTCTTGGGTTGACCACTCAATCGTACACGAATCATCACTGTGAGTCCTATTTCTTTTGTGGGTTTTACTAGTCGGCGACCATACAACATAAGCCCTAACATTAATCGGGTCCAAATTGTGTGGTTTGTCTAATTGTAGAATTTAGGGTTCGTCTGAACGAATTTGGGGATAAACAGATTATGCCTCTGTGTATTTATTTATTTATTAACGGCTTTCGTCACAACCACTGGCCTAGGCCAAGTGGTTGTGACCATGGACTGACACCCTGTGCACCCGGGTTCGAGTCCGGCTTCGGCCAAACCTTTTTGTTTATTTTTTTTTAACAACCAATTATATTATATATATATATATATATTACATTTAAAACTTATAAATTCATTTTTAAATATTAAAACTGTTTTATAAATTCTAAAAAAATTATATTTATTAAATCTGAGTTAAAAGTTTAATTTACAATTTTTGTTTTTCAAAAATTCATTTATTTAATATTTATAATAATTAAATCAATTTTATACTATTATATTTATAAAAATCCATTTATATATCAAAAAAACTTTATTAAATTCTACAAAAATTATCCAATGTTTATACAATGTTAAACTTTACTGAAATAATTTTTAATTCAGAAAAATCAATTATTTTATATTTTTAATCAACTTTTGTTAGATTTAATCATAATTAAATCATAATAAATTCAATTTTCATTATTTTTGCACCAAAATTTTATACAATTTATTTTTAAATAGTTAGAACAGAAATATGATTTTTAAAATAAAAATTCTTTAATTTTAGTATTTTTGAATATTAAAGTTAATTGTTGACTATTTGTAATAAATAGATTTAAAAAACTATTTTAAATAAAATAATTTTATAAAAATTATTTTTATACTCCAAACACTTTAATGTGTACATTCAAAATTCAAATTTTATAAAAAGACTTTCTTTTATTAATTATCAAATTTCCCTTTTATTTAATTAACATTTTATTTTTAATTCAACAATTGGTTATCCCCAAATCGAAACCCTAGGATACACTTATAAATTAATTAGACTTAGGCTTATTATTTATTACCTAATTATAGGGTAATATTTGGCATTATTTTGGGCAACACCATCATTTCATCTTTTCAAGAAGTTTAACATTTGCTAAGGTGAGTTTTACATAGCCCCTTTTAT
The DNA here is from genome assembly GCA_030844895.1 of Ambrosia x helenae. Taxonomy (NCBI): domain Eukaryota; kingdom Viridiplantae; phylum Streptophyta; class Magnoliopsida; order Asterales; family Asteraceae; genus Ambrosia; species Ambrosia x helenae. The sequence continues at coordinate 8,986,438 of CM061224.1, read as the reverse complement.
TTATCACCATTTTTGGGGTGAAACATGTTATAACATCATTATTGCAATTCAATCATCAATGTGTCTATGTGTTTTCTATGTTGCATTATGTCTTGAGCATGATTAGAGTAAGCACCATTCTAGCATAATCATTAACTCCGTACAAGCCGACGGTATACATTGATAGATCTATTGGACTGACAATCCCACCCGGATACGTGCCTCCTACAAAGGTTACGTGGGTGTTTGTTATCGCATAACATATTCATTTGGACCATGAGCGTATGGTATGTATCATATTATAACAGTCATCAGGGTTGATTATGCACTCGATTTATTTCTAGTATGTTCTCACATATGGGCTAGATTGACATGACACATGAATTGCACAACATTTTATTCATTTTATTATAAAAAACCTATGTAATTCTCACCAACTTTTGTTGACCCAAAATACTTTCAAAATTAACATGTTTCAGGTAACAATGAAGCTGAGGCTTGAGTTAGCATGAGGAATTTACATGAAGTTTTATTTGAAGTTATTGAAGTTTGTTATTTGATATCATGTATTTGAATTCTTAGACATCATTTCATATTTTGGATATTATGTTTGAATAAATTATTTAAAATTTATATTATACCATGTGCTACTGAAACAATCATCAATACGTGGCACCCCGATGTTTCCGCCATCGGTTGGGGTGTTACAGATTGGTATCAGAGACTTGGTTATAGGGAATTAGGTTATTAGAAATAATCTAGACTATAACCTTAGGGACTTAAACAGTACTTGCTTCTCCTACTTGTAACCATAATTGCTTCCCTAATCCCATCCTTATCCTATGCCTTATAACCCTAAACCTACATGTGACTACTCTTATTCGTCTGCTGCAATCCTGATCCACCATTAGATTAATAGGACAAAATCCTCAGGTTTAACCTGAACCCCCTTGAGATCTCGTCGAAGTTCTAGATTTTAATAACGAACACGTGCAATCTGGAAGGGTGAACGCCTGTATTCTGAGTCTTCTGTCTAGGCTGGCATTGCGCATATATCCCAATCAGACGAGGGACCCGGATGCCTACCTGGGAATTCTCGGGATGAGTGTTCACTTATAGGCTAAAGCATGTCTTCATATGTTATTAGAATTTAGAATATTTGATAAGTCAACGTTTTCGTTTATTCGTTTTAATTAATGAATAAATGATTACATTCCTTATATAAACTCTCATTCATTTCATTGTGTCTATTACAGATCATGCCTCCTCGTCGCAGCACTCGCAACAACAATGGTGAGAACCACGAAGAAGGTGGTGATAACCATAACCACAACCATGACCAAGTTCCTAATCACAACAACAATGGGGTCGATGCTCAACTGGCTGCGATCATTTCTCAACAAATGGCGCAGCAAATCGCAACTCTGCTTCCCAATTTACTCGCTCAAGTCATCCAATTGAACGGCAACGGGAATGGTCACGGGAATGGGAATGGGAACGGCAATGGCAATGGAAATGGACCCCAAGCCTGCACCCTAAAGCATTTCAACTCTTGTAACCCTCCAAAGTTTAGTGGTGAAGAAGGAGCTACTGGACTCCTCCAATGGTTTGAGGGTATTGAGAATACCTTCATCAACAGTGAGTGCCCCAACAACTTCAAGGTTCGTTACGCCATGAGTGTTCTCCATAAACGAGCACTCACATGGTGGAATGAAGAAAAACGTACTCGTGGGGCCGAGGTTGCTCTTGCTATGACATGGGACCAAGTCAAGGAGGTCATGAAGGAAGAGTTTTGTCCTCGCAATGAAGTTAAGAAGCTTGAGGATGAGTTCCACACCTTAGCTCAAGATAGTGGGGAAAACCTTGCCTACAACACCCGCTTTCATGAGCTTAGCTTATTGTTGCCTCACAAAGTTACTCCTCTGCCGGTGGCCATCGAGAAGTACATCGGTGGTCTGCCCATGCAAATCCAGGACACCGTTTGGGGTAGAAATCCTGCAACTTTGGAAGAGGCCAAACGTCTAGCGGCCACTCTTACTGATAATCACGTGAAGAACGGTACTCTCGTCCGCAAGGGCACTAAGAAGACTGTTGCCAAAGACACTCCACAGCCTGCAATTGAAGTCAAGCCTGAGACCTCAAGCAACAAAAAGCGCAAGGCTAGAAACTATATGGTTGCTGCTACTCCACCTGCTGCCCAAAACCCAGCCAAGAAACCATACACCGGACCTCACCCTTTGTGCAACACTTGCAAGTACCATCATCCAGCACAGGTGCCATGTCGTTTTTGTACTAAGTGTCAACGATATGGTCACCTGGTGAATGTCTGTCGATCTCCTACTACCCAAGATAACAACAACCCAGCTCCCAACCAACAAAACAACAGGCCTACTCGTGGTCAATGCTACGAGTGTGGCAACCCTAATCACTACATCAACAACTGCCCTAATCGTAACCGGAACCAAAACCAGAACCGCAACCAGAATCAAGGTGCTCGAGGTCGCGCCTACAATCTCAACGCTAACCAGGCTCGTGACAACAACGAAGTGGTGAATGGTACGTTTCTCATTAATAACCACTATGCATCCATATTATTTGATTCAGGAGCTGATAAGTCATTCGTGTCACTGAAGTTTGAACCTTTACTTAACTTACCCCACACTAATCTAGAAGAACCTTTCGTGGTAGAGGTAGCTAACGGGAAGTCCATTTCAATCGACTCTATTATTCGTGACTGCTTGTTGAACCTCGACGATCATACCTTCCCTATCGATCTCATCCCCATGCATCTTGGTAGTTTTGATGTTATAGTAGGCATGGACTGGTTGTCAACTCATCGTGCCGAAATTCTGTGCTTCGAGAAAGTCATACGCATTCCTCTCGAATCTGGTGAGATTTTGAAGATCTATGGTGAGAAACCCTGTGGTGAGCTTAAGCTTATGTCTTGTACTACTGCCCAAAAGTACTTACGAAAGGGGTATACAGCCTTCTTAGCTAACGTGATAGAGAAGAAGGACAAAGGCAAAAGTATCCAAGACATTCCTATTATTCGAGACTATCCTAAAGTCTTTCCAGAGGATTTACCTGGTTTGCCTCCTGCTCGACAAGTGGAGTTTCGTATTGATCTTGTTCCTGGTGCTAATCCTGTCGCTAAAGCTCCTTATCGTCTTGCACCCTCTGAGATGCAAGAACTTGCCAGTCAATTACAAGAACTTTCTGATAAAGGGTTCATTCGCCCTAGTTCTTCTCCATGGGGAGCCCCTGTCTTATTCGTTAAAAAGAAGGATGGTTCTCTTAGGATGTGTATTGACTACCGTGAACTCAACAAACTCACCATCAAGAATCGTTATCCACTTCCTAGGATTGACGATCTCTTCGATCAACTTCAAGGAGCAACCCACTTCTCGAAGATTGATCTCCGTTCTGGTTATCATCAGCTTAGAGTCCACGAAGAAGATATTCCCAAGACAGCTTTTCGCACACGCTACGGTCACTATGAATTCATGGTTATGCCTTTTGGGTTGACCAATGCTCCCGCAGTATTTATGGATTTGATGAATCGGGTTTGTAGACCCTATCTCGACAAATTCGTGATCGTTTTCATCGATGATATTTTGATTTACTCTAAATCAAAATCCGATCACGAGCAACATCTTCATTCTATCTTGAGTCTCCTAAAGAAAGAACAATTGTACGCCAAGTTCTCAAAATGTGAATTTTGGCTTAAGGAAGTTCAATTTTTGGGACATGTCATTGATATGAACGGAATTCATGTTGATCCCGCAAAGATCGAAGCTGTGAAGAATTGGAGTGTTCCTACCACTCCAACGGAAGTCCGTTCTTTTCTTGGGTTGGCTGGTTATTATCGTCGATTCATCGCCAATTTCTCCAAGATCGCTGTTCCTCTCACTACCTTAACTCACAAGGGTAAACCCTACGAGTGGGGACCTAAGCAAGAGGAAGCACTTGAAACTCTTAAGCTGAAACTCTGTGAAGCTCCTATCTTGTCTCTACCTGATGGTAATGATGATTTCGTGGTCTACTGTGACGCATCGAACCAGGGTCTTGGTTGTGTTCTCATGCAACGAGGAAAGGTTATTGCTTATGCGTCTCGACAACTCAAGACTCACGAGAAGAATTATACCACCCATGATCTTGAATTGGGCGCTGTTGTCTTTGCACTCAAGATTTGGAGACATTATCTTTATGGGACCAAATGTGTGGTGTTCACGGACCACAAAAGTCTCCAACATGTCTTCGATCAAAAGAATCTTAACATGAGGCAACGACGTTGGGTTGAATTACTTAACGACTATGATTGCAAAATTCGCTACCATCCTGGCAAGGCGAATGTTGTGGCCGACGCACTTAGTCGTAAAGAGCGTGTCAAACTACAATGTGCGAGAGTTCGTACTGATCTTCAAGATCGCATTCTCCAGGCTCAACACACATCAGTCACCCAAGGTAACATGTACGATGAAATGTCTTGTGGTGCTGAAACTCAACTTGAAACCAAACCCGATGGTCTCCTTTATTTCCTTAATCGACTGTGGATTCCCGACCGTGATGATCTTCGTACTTTTCTCATGAACGAGGCTCATAAGTCTCGTTATTCTATTCATCCTGGAGCTGACAAGATGTACCAAGATCTTCGTTATTCTTATTGGTGGCCTGGTATGAAGAAAGACATTGCTCTTTTCGTTGCAAAATGCCTCACTTGTTCCAAGGTCAAGGCTGAACATCAACGACCATCTGGTATGCTTGAACAACCAGAGATTCCTGTCTGGAAATGGGAGAGCATAGCTATGGATTTCATCACCAAACTCCCTCGTACACCCAAAGGTTTTGATAGTATTTGGGTAATTGTCGATCGTTTGACCAAGTCCGCTCACTTCCTGCCTATTCGTGAGAAGTATTCTGTGGAAAGGTTGGCAAAGATGTACGTAAGTGAAATCGTATGTCGTCACGGTATACCTTTGGACATTATTTCTGATCGCGATGGTCGTTTCACCTCTCACTTTTGGGAGTCTCTACAAGATGCTTTGGGTACCAAGTTGAACCTGAGCACTGCTTATCACCCTCAAACTGATGGTCAGACTGAACGAACCATCCAGACACTTGAGGACATGCTCAGGGCATGTGTCATCGATTTTGGTGGCGCATGGGATTCTCATCTTCCTTTGGTTGAGTTTTTGTACAACAACAGTTATCACGCCAGCATTAACATGGCTCCTTTTGAAGCACTCTATGGTCGGAAATGTCGTTCACCTGTCTGTTGGACTGAGGTTGGTGAAGCTTGTATTACTGGACCCGAACTAATCCAGGAAACCACAGACAAAATTCAACTCATTCAGGATAATCTTCTCAAGGCTAGAAGTCGCCAAAAGAGTTATGCTGATAAACGTCGTAAACCCTTGGAATTTCAAGTTGGGGACCTTGTGCTACTTAAGGTATCCCCTTGGAAAGGAGTAATTCGTTTCGGTAGAAAGGGAAAACTAGCTCCTCGATACGTAGGCCCCTTCAAAATTCTTGACAGAGTTGGAAAAGTGGCTTACAAACTTGATCTTCCACCTGAGCTAAGCAATGTTCATCCGACCTTCCATGTTTCGAATCTCAAGAAATGCTTAGCAGATGAGAACCTTCATGTTCCTCTCGAGGATGTGCAAATCGATGAAAGCATGCACATTATCGAGAAACCCGTCGAGATTGTTGACACTGGAGTCAAGAAACTCAAGCGCAGTCGTATTCCGATCGTTAAGGTTCGTTGGGAATCTAAACGAGGCCCAGAGTTCACTTGGGAACGTAAAGACCAGATGAAGTCGAAGTATCCACATCTTTTCCCACCAGACTCTCCAACTTCAACTTCGGGATGAAGTTCCTAAAAGTAGGGGAGACTGTAACATTTCACATTTATTCTTGTACGTTACACCATCGACATTAATAAAAACGTCAAGTTTCGTTATTCTAGTGTGCGATAATTATTTTTGTCGCGTTTGTGGAACCCTAATACTATATATATTATAATTATTATATGTTATAAACTTGATTAATATCAAAAAAAATAAATGTCTTGGCCGGGAATCGAACCCGCGCCAAGACCGGGTCACACAACACAACCATCCAACCAACTGGGCTAGCCATTCACTTGGAATAAACCCAGACACATATTAAATTTATACGCGTTTTTAAACCCTCCAGCTTGACTTTGGAAAGTCAACTGGGTGAACGCGTTCACAAATCAATCAAGATTAACTCTTGATTGATCTAATTTTGGCAAACTATTGTGATTATCGGCCCTGTGTGACTCGATTACACATCAATTAACAGCTAATCAGTGACCAATTTCAAAACCCTACGCGTATGACATTAAACGTAGGTCAACCTTACCAATTAACCCAACCCATTGATCCCCACTATAAATTGAGCCTTGGCACAGCATAACAACTCGCTCACATCTCTCTCTTAACCTCCAATTACTTCTGAATCACTCTGATTGTGCTATACGATCAAACAGTTGACTTCTTGGGTTGACCACTCAATCGTACACGAATCATCACTGTGAGTCCTATTTCTTTTGTGGGTTTTACTAGTCGGCGACCATACAACATAAGCCCTAACATTAATCGGGTCCAAATTGTGTGGTTTGTCTAATTGTAGAATTTAGGGTTCGTCTGAACGAATTTGGGGATAAACAGATTATGCCTCTGTGTATTTATTTATTTATTAACGGCTTTCGTCACAACCACTGGCCTAGGCCAAGTGGTTGTGACCATGGACTGACACCCTGTGCACCCGGGTTCGAGTCCGGCTTCGGCCAAACCTTTTTGTTTATTTTTTTTAACAACCAATTATATTATATATATATATATATTACATTTAAAACTTATAAATTCATTTTTAAATATTAAAACTGTTTTATAAATTCTAAAAAAATTATATTTATTAAATCTGAGTTAAAAGTTTAATTTACAATTTTTGTTTTTCAAAAATTCATTTATTTAATATTTATAATAATTAAATCAATTTTATACTATTATATTTATAAAAATCCATTTATATATCAAAAAAACTTTATTAAATTCTACAAAAATTATCCAATGTTTATACAATGTTAAACTTTACTGAAATAATTTTTAATTCAGAAAAATCAATTATTTTATATTTTTAATCAACTTTTGTTAGATTTAATCATAATTAAATCATAATAAATTCAATTTTCATTATTTTTGCACCAAAATTTTATACAATTTATTTTTAAATAGTTAGAACAGAAATATGATTTTTAAAATAAAAATTCTTTAATTTTAGTATTTTTGAATATTAAAGTTAATTGTTGACTATTTGTAATAAATAGATTTAAAAATCTATTTTAAATAAAATAATTTTATAAAAATTATTTTTATACTCCAAACACATTAATGTGTACATTCAAAATTCAAATTTTATAAAAAGACTTTCTTTTATTAATTATCAAATTTCCCTTTTATTTAATTAACATTTTATTTTTAATTCAACAATTGGTTATCCCCAAATCGAAACCCTAGGATACACTTATAAATTAATTAGACTTAGACTTATTATTTATTACCTAATTATAGGGTAATATTTGGCATTATTTTGGGCAACACCATCATTTCATCTTTTCAAGAAGTTTAACATTTGCTAAGGTGAGTTTTACATAGCCCCTTTTATTTATCACCATTTTTGGGGTGAAACATGTTATAACATCATTATTGCAATTCAATCATCAATGTGTCTATGTGTTTTCTATGTTGCATTATGTCTTGAGCATGATTAGAGTAAGCACCATTCTAGCATAATCATTAACTCCGTACAAGCCGACGGTATACATTGATAGATCTATTGGACTGACAATCCCACCCGGATACGTGCCTCCTACAAAGGTTACGTGGGTGTTTGTTATCGCATAACATATTCATTTGGACCATGAGCGTATGGTATGTATCATATTATAACAGTCATCAGGGTTGATTATGCACTCGATTTATTTCTAGTATGTTCTCACATATGGGCTAGATTGACATGACACATGAATTGCACAACATTTTATTCATTTTATTATCAAAAACCTATGTAATTCTCACCAACTTTTGTTGACCCAAAATACTTTCAAAATTAACATGTTTCAGGTAACAATGAAGCCGAGGCTTGAGTTAGCATGAGGAATTTACATGAAGTTTTATTTGAAGTTATTGAAGTTTGTTATTTGATATCATGTATTTGAATTCTTAGACATCATTTCATATTTTGGATATTATGTTTGAATAAATTATTTAAAATTTATATTATACCATGTGCTACTGAAACAATCATCAATACGTGGCACCCCGATGTTTCCGCCATCGGTTGGGGTGTTACAAGCATACCCTGTTTGAATAAATATAGTAGGAAAAATGTTTAGCAATTCATGTGCGGTACCATTTGCAATTATGTAATAAGTAATATCCGTTCAAAACCAAACCTGAGAATAATGACTAACACATGACTAACCAACTGAATAATGAATTAACAAGAGAATGACCAAGATTCTCTCAACAGAGTCTCAAGGGGGTATACCATAGTACTATTCATTGAAAAGCTAGGCCGCCCAGCGGTTAATGATTTTGACAAGTCATAGACACACCAATTATCATAAAGCAAACACACATGAGAATTGCATTGAGTATAAGAAATTGAAACTTGATTAATATATAAGTACATGAGTCACCCCAAAGTAGTAAAACGGTAAAAAGGGGAAAGATATACTCACAGTTTGCGAAAGCGATCAAAATCCAACTTAAACGGTCGTAAGCTAAGTAATGGGAATTCCGTTGAATCCAACCTATAATGCATAAGCGTACTAATAAGGGAAAGTCTAAGAGTCTAAGGTCACTAGGGTTCTAATAAGGCATTAGGGTTTGCTAAGTCGATTTGGGGAATTAGAGTTTCTTTTTATAAACAACTTAATATGTATCACAAAAAAAATATGGTAAAAGTCTATGATTATGATTTAGTAATCTAAATATTACCAATTGAATATTTAGATAAGAATATGTTTCGAACGAAATTAATTAATTAGACTATAATTGTAAATAATTACAATAATTATAAAGAATTGAATAAACAGTTGTAAGTTACACAATGAATAAAAATAATGAAGATTATGACTTTGGATCATAAAATACTTTCGTTTTGTAAAATATTAAATTTATATACCCGATTTTAGGCATTATGAATTAATAAATAGTTTATTATAACTAATTAAGTACAAATAAAATAAAATAATACAAGCTATTTCAAATGAAAATAAAACATTTTATAATATCAATAAACTTCATCTTGTTCCCCAAAACTAAACCCTAACCCTAGAAATCCAATACCTTGAATTCCACAACAATGGAACCTAAATCAATAGGGCATTTGTAAAGGAAGATCTAATGAACAAAATGGCACAAGAAAAGGGAACTTACAATCACGTTTCATACCCGAAAAAAATGGTAAAAATCGCACATTGTGGCTGAAGAACAGAGTTTTAGATCGTGTTTTATGCGTGCTTTGATGTGGTTTATGATGTGCAAGGGTCTAGGAAGGTCATGGGATGTTTAATTTAGTGGGTTTTGAAGGAAATGAGCATTAGATAAATTATGAAAGTTACATCTATATATATACACACATATCACAATGATATATGTTACATGATGTTAATACTTCATAATTGCCATCAAATGATACTTATTATGTGGAAGTTTCAAATGGTTGAGACAAAACATAAAAGAATTGAATGTGGGTTTAAATTGTTGGTGGATTTTAAAACTACATATTAATTCTTTGATACAAAACTTTCTTTTTCCTTATAAACCAAAGGTATCATAAGTTCATAACTCTCGATTTGTTTAGCTTGAATAAAAGAACACCTTAAATCAAAATTCAATACAATTCATTATCTCATTTATTATAAATCACTCTAATGTTTAGTATTGCTAGAACCAAATTGATTAATTAAGTTTTGACTTACAATAATTACAACCTACATTTGCTCATCTAAATTTATTAGCTTCTTTAATATAATAATAATATTGCATTTAAATATTATACATATGAATAGTTGTAATTGTTTAGTAAAATATGAACACATATTATTTGAAGTACGTCAAATTGTTTTCAATTAAAATGCAAGTACTTCAAGGCAAGAACATTAAAATTAAGTGAAACTCAAGTTTTTTTTTTTTAATTGAGCAAATGGAATTTACAAGGACTAAAATTGACAACTTTCTAATAGATGAGGGTGACGGTTGTCACAAAAACACACTATTTTTCATTACCTTGTAATGGTCTATTCCATTCCCCATTCCATTCCATCATACCAAACGTACCCTATGGATTCGCTCAAGGGTTAAATTTCAAAAGTTGAATTGGAAGAAGCGGAAATGTTATGGTTTTATTAAGGGGTTGTTTGGTCGATTAAATGTTGAATCATTAAAAGGTCTGAATGGTTAAGAGACCTTGGACGATTAAGTGCTTAATGGTTCGGCTATGCACCAAGTCTAAATGATTCAGCTCTTAACCATTCTATTAAAATTTTTTTTTTAGGTTAAAACAAACAGTCTGAATATTAAACCATTCGGAATTAAATGGTTCAGAGCCTCGTTAAGAGGCTACCAAAACGCTAACAAACTATATTCTCTACTATTTTTACTATTCCTGTATTTTATATATTGTTGTTTATCAATTTTGTAGATTTGTATTTTAAATGTTAAAAATAATGAGTTTGTATTAGTTTTAAAACTAAAAGTAAAAAGAAAAATTATTATTTGTGGTGAATTTGAACTAAATCGAATTTATTTGAATTCGAGTTTTTTATTCGAATCGAATAAATTGAATTTTAAGCGAATACGAATTCCGGTAAAAATATTAAAAATTCGAGAAATTCGATTTGAATAATTCGAAAATTCGTTATTCGATTCGTTGAACCCGTAGATAGCCCAACTCTATCCTTATTCTTACGCTATGCATCTCATTATTTTGAATTTTTTCCCTAATTGTATGTTTTTTGCTTGAGCTCCCCACTTGTTTTTTTTTTTTTTTTTTAATATGATCCTGCCATTAAAAAAAATCTATTAACTGCCAATGATCTTCAGCTCAGCTGGTTTGAGGTAGGGTGGGTTTTTCCTTAGGGGTTCCCATCCTGGGGGGAGGTCACAGGTTCAATTCATGCACACCACAAAAAAATTCCCCGTGACGGTTTGAGCTTAGGCAAGGAGGACACCGGTGCGTGAGTAGGGATTCGAACTTGAGACCAATAAGTTAGGGTTGTATAAGGATTTCTATTGATCTAAACCTTTCAAAAAAAATAAAAAATCTATTAACTTGTTAATGTTGTAATGAAAACACAATAAAAGGTAAGTATTAATACCAAAAAAAAAAAGATATTTTCATAACACACCAATAACTCATAAAAATTACTGTATATTTATATTACTAAAATCAAAGTAAGGCCATAAAATCAATATATTGGGCTTTATTGCCACATAATAAAAAAAATAACAAACATTGTCTTCAACCTTGAAGACTCTGTTTGTCTGGCGGTGAAGATACACATCCCCTGCATTCCTGCAACTTTCCTACACAAATCAATGGAAGCTTCATTAATCACACACCCTTTACACCTCAATCATAACCCTTCTTCTTCCTTTAACAAGCCCACTTATTCCCCATCTCTTCGATTCTTACCGCCTTTCAACAAAACTGTTACTTTGCGCCGTTTTCATCCACACAGCCGCCGTACCACCGTTGCTCCGCCTACTTACTTCACCACTAAGGTGGGTTTTCATTATTTTCATCTGGGTATTTGTTAAAATAACATATTATTACAATCTTGTTTGGAAGTTTTTATTTTTATTGTCTGTTGGAACATGATCAAGGTTCTATCTTTTTCAAGTGTGTATTTTTTTGTAAATGAATAAATGATTGGAAGCTTGTTTGAAAGTTGTTGTTTTTATTGTATGTTGAGTGCAGCCAGTTTTATTGAATCTTGTTAGACCATCCGTTGAGCCGCGAGCAGACGTGAGCCACCGACTTCACTCTCAAGTAACCCCATCGCGCCTGTGCTCACTTGACCCTGTTGTGGCCAGGGGTGAGCACCGGCGCGACCTGTGCTCACTTTCTGCTGTTAACGCATGCGAGCACCACCACGTGTGCTCACGCCGGGGCTCTTCGCGTAATCGCGTGTGCTCGCGTCAGGGCTGTTGTGCAGTGGCAAAGCTTGACCCGAAACTTTGGGGGTCAGAAGTCACTAGTTTCGGGGGGTCGAAACCTTATATACCAAAAAATTTCTATACGAATACTATATAATCGGAACTTCTGAGCGAAAATTCGGGGGGGTCGGCCGCCCCTCCCCGCCCCTTAAGAGATGCGCCCCTGCTGTTGTGGCCGGAGGTGAGCACCGGACTGAAACCTTGCTCACGCCGGGGCTCACTCGCGGCTCACAACGGACAGTCTTAGGTGAGTGTTGCACACAGCCACACAGAGTTTCTTTGGTTATGATGATTAACATAATTTTGACTAAATATGGGTAGGTCAAAGTTTGTAACTTTGATTGGATCATAGGGGCTAATGGATGTTTGTTACTGATTATAGGATAAGTTGAGGTTATTTTTTTCTTCTGATTTTTGTGCAAATATATATTTTTATTGATAAAGGGAGGTCCATCTTACTGGTACTATTAGTATGTACATGTATGGAATTAGCAAGGTTTAAAAGTACGAAATCGAGCCTCGAGGCGAACCGAGGTGTGGTGGATTTAAAAAATAAATTAAAAATTATATGTCTTATAAAAAATAAAATACTATATACTTTCATCATAAAAAAAAACATTGAAAAGACATGGCTTAAAATTGAAACAAAAAGTCCAAAACATCCAAAACAAACATAAAAAAATTCCTTGAGGCGCATGTTTTTCTTAGCGCCTTAGCCCTATGAGGTGCACAGACAAAAGAACTACTTGAGGCGCCGCCTCATACTGGTTTTTTGGACGCCTTGTCTAGAGGCGCGCTCCTCAACCGTTTCTTAAAAACTATGGTCTATGGGAATTAGTAGTTTTACAGCAATAGAATCTTGTTTGGCACTTGTTAATTTTGTTGTATGTGGGGTGTAGTCAGTCTTGTTGTTGATTGTAGTACGCATAATTCCTTTGGTTATGATTGAAGTGTATTTATATAGAATTTTGACCAGATATAGTAGGTCAAAATTTGTTTTTTTTTTTGTTGGATCATAGGGGATAATGGATGTTTGTTACTGATTATAGGAGAAGAGTAAGTTGAGCTTTGTAGTGTTTCAAGTTGTTTGTTTATGTTGTAACATGATCATGATTACGGTTATTGATAGTAGCACACACAATTCCTTTGGTTAGTTGGAGAGGTTTATCTAGTTTCTTTATGTGACTATAATATATATATTCCTATGTTCTTTATTATAGATTGCTGGGGATAGATGTGTTTTTCCTTTGGATAAGTCATTGGTTCAAAGGCCATTGCTGGATCAATGTACGCGATTCTCTTGCTTTCATCATGGGCGGAGAAAACGGTTTCCTATATGCAAATCAACCCCAGGAGCATTTTCCGACAAGTCTGTATTTCGTCTGTCAAAGCATGGAGTAGACAATGTATTTGTAAGTTGAATAATTTTGGCTGATTACATTGGCTCATGAAACCTTTTGGTATATTCTTCTTATCTTTGCATCTTGTCAACCGTTAGGGAAAACGGGTTCGTGTTGCATGTGCAGCTGTGGGTCCCGATGAGCCACATGCTGCAAGTACAGCCTGGCCAGAGGGTGTTTTGGAGCAACAATCTTCTGATAATTTCACGGTGGACTCGGAAAACAGTGAATGGCAGGAGTTACAAGGGTTTTTAGGTGCTCAACTTCCATCCCACCCAAAGTTAGTTAGGGGACAACTAGAAAACGGTCTTCGTTACCTCATCTTGCCCAACAAAGTTCCACAAAACAGGTCTCACTTTTTATTTAATTTTATTTTTTTTTGCAAACTTATTTGGTTTATTTTACCTGTCTTTTTATATAACATTTCGTTTTGTGAAGGTTTGAAGCCCACATGGAGATACACGCGGGGTCAATTGACGAGGAAGATGATGAGCAAGGTATCGCACATATGATTGAGCATGTTGCGTTTCTCGGAAGTAAGAAGCGTGAAAAACTTCTAAGAACTGGTGCACGCTCAAATGCTTATACGGATTTTCATCATACGGTTTTTCACATCCATTCACTAACTTCTATGCAGGTTTGTAACTACAGACTCATTTCTGCTCTATAATTACTATTTAGATGTTAAAAATAGCTGCTTTCTACTCTAGTTAATGAACTCGAGAGCTTTATCGTTATCACCTTTGCTTCTGTTTAATAGGATTCTGACGAGGATCTACTTCCGTCTGTTTTGGATGCGTTAAATGAGGTAAGAGCCATTTTTAAGATATATTTCACCACTTTCATATCTAATTTTTTTTTATTTATTATTATTTTTTTTAATTTTGTAGATTGCTTTTTACCCAAAGTTCGTTACTTCTCGGGTTGAAAAAGAAAGGCGTGCCATACTATCGGAGCTACAAATGATGAACACTATTGAGTACCGTGTCGATTGCCAGGTATATCATTTATAACTAATTCTGTTTTCTTTTTCTTTTAACTTCTGATAATTTGTAAAAAAATGTACATTCTTATGCAGTTGTTGCAACATTTACATTCTGAGAATAAGCTGAGCGAAAGATTCCCAATCGGACTAGAGGACCAAATTAAGAAGTGGGATGCGGAAAAGATTAGAAAATTCCATGAACGGTGGTACTTCCCAGCAAATGCAACTTTGTATATTGTGGGAGATATAGACAACATTGCAAAGACTGTCAGCCATATTAAAGTATGCTACTTTATTAAAGTTTATTAATAATATTTGACATAAATTTTGAAGAATTGCATTAATTCAAAGAATTTATGTGCAGACTGTTTTTGGACCGAAGCACATTGACGAGAGTCACGAGACCCCTGTTGCGCCTAAAACTAGTGCATTTAGTGCAATGGCAAATTTTCTTGTTCCTAAATTCACAGGCGGGATTTCTGCTGACTCATCGAATGACAAAGCGTCTCTTCCTGTGAACCAATCAAAACTTCCTAAAAAAGAAAGGCATGCGGTTCGCCCTCCTGTTGAACATAACTGGTCCTTTCCCGGCAGACACGAGGATCTAACTCCTCAAATATTTCAGCATGAACTGCTTCAAAATTTCTCAATCAACATGTTCTGCAAGGTAGGAAGTATTCTAGAAACTTCTGATAATGTTTATATATACACACGTATTCACGTAACGGAGTGTTTGAACATGATTATCTATTTGTAGATTCCTGTGAACAAGGTCCAGACGTATGGTGATTTGCGAAATGTTCTTATGAAAAGAATATTCCTTTCGGCTTTGCATTTTCGCATTAACTCGAGATATAAGGTGGTGTACATGCGTATCTCAAAAAATTGTTTTTGTGTGCAAATGTTATGCTAAGTGTATGTAAATTTGCAGAGTTCTAGTCCTCCGTTTACGTCCATAGAGTTAGATCATAGTGATTCAGGTAGAGAGGGATGCACAGTCACTACTCTTACTGTAACTGCTGAACCTCAGAGCTGGCAAGGTGCAATTAAAGTGGCTACACAAGAGGTAACACACATATTCTTAATTAAACTAAACGTTAATGCTATTGAGTTATGGCTAGGGTGTAAATGATGCGCAACGGCTCGAGAGCTACTCAGGATCGGATCGGTAAAAAGCTCGAACGAGCCGAGCCTTAACGAGCCCGAGCTTGAAACATGACTCGTTTAGTTATCGAACTCGAGCTTTTCGTACAAAGACCGTTTAGGCTCGTGAGCCTAAACGAGCCCAAACAAATTTTATATTATTATTTTATATATAGTATACCCACTATTCAACATTGACGAGTCAAGCTCGAGCCGAGCTTGGCTCGTTTAAGCTATCAAAGCGAGCTTGAGCCTAGCTTTTAGCTCCTTTTAAATTGTTCTATAATTATTTCGAGCCGAGTCGAGCTCGAGCCCAGTCAGGCTCGGGCCTGGCTCGACTCGTTTACACCCCTAGTTATGGCAAGGGCCCGGCCTACATTGTATCTTCATATGACCCTGTTCTTATTTTACGGTTCGGATCTGGTTCAGGTTCGCAGGCTTAAGGAATTTGGTGTTACAAAAGGCGAATTGGCTCGTTATCTTGATGCATTACTAAAAGATAGTGAACAGTTAGCTACTATGTGTGATAATATTTCATCAGTCGATAATTTGGATTTTCTTATGGAGAGTGATGCTCTTGGCCATATAGTTATGGATCACAAACAGAGCTTTGAAAGTTTGATCAGTGTTGCTGGAACAATCACTCTCGAAGAAGTAAGCTCATTTTATAAATAAACGTTACTAATACACTTACCTCGTGCATCCGTTAAACAAATCTTCAAACTATCATATTGTTACTTGTATCAAGTAAATCTAGAAACTTTATCGGTTTTATGTTTTCTCTTATGCGTAGGACGTGAAGTGATTGTGTTATCCTCGTTGTGGGGTGAATCTTTTTAACATTTATTGTATGCAGGTGAATTTCATTGGCGCACAAGTATTGGAGTACATATCAGATTTCGGAAAACCATATGCGCCTGTTCCTGCAGCCATTGTTGCATGCGTTCCGAAAAAAGTACATGTTGATGGAGTAGGTGAAATTGATTTCAGGATTTCCCCGAGTGAGATAACTGCTGCGATTGAAGACGGTCTGAAGCAACCCATAGAGCCCGAGGCAGAGGTTTATATTCTTCTCTTTAAAAGATTCCATTTGGGACAATTATAACTCTAGATTTTTTACTGAATTCTTTTATCATCTTTTATATGCAGTTTGAGGTACCAAAGGAATTGATAACCTCAACAGAGCTGGATGATTTGAAGTTACAACTTAAACCGTCTTTTATATCTACTGGTTTAGATTCAAATGCTACTAAAGTTTATGACAAAGAAACAGGTATCACGCAATGTCGTCTCTCAAATGGGATTTCTATCAACTACAAGGTATATATTGTTTTTAGTTATGTTTTTTAATTTTACGTTTATTTTGTCTATGTGACATGAATAATTTCTATTTTACGTTAAGATATCCAAAACCGAAAAATGTGGTGGGGTAATGCGGCTAATAGTAGGCGGTGGACGGGCGGCAGAAACACCGGAAACAAAGGGAGCGGTTGTTTTGGGTGTTAGAACTTTGAGTGAAGGGGGACGTGTTGGTATCTATACAAGGGAACAGGTAATAATATATCACTTATCTACCAACATTTTTTTTACCGTTCAAAAAAAAAAAAAAAGTAATTGTGTTTGATGTTATTAATTTTTTTTCAGGTTGAGCTTTTCTGTGTGAATCATTTAGTTAATTGTTCACTGGAGTCCACAGAAGAATTTATTTGTATGGAGTTTCGTTTTACTACACGCGACAACGGAATGCGTGCTGCTTTCCAATTGCTTCATATGGTACTTGAGGTAAATACTAAATAATATATTATTCTTCTCTCAACCAATTTTACATTTTATTGTTAATTAAATTTTTTTATATTCGATGGTCGAGTAAAGTTTCACTTTTGTGGCCGTTATACAGCATAGTGTGTGGCTAGAAGATGCATTTGATAGAGCAAGACAACTCTATTTATCATATTATCGTTCTATTCCAAAAAGCTTGGAACGATCAACTGCTCACAAACTCATGATAGCTATGTTGGATGAAGACGAACGGTTTGTGGAGCCTACACCATATTCATTACAAAATTTAACATTGCAGACCGTAAAAGATGCAGTGATGAATCAGTTTGCCAGTGATAACATGGAGGTATGTGTTATTTTTTATGATTATTATTTCTTTTTATCATTTTCGATTTAATTTTTTGTTTTGATCTCAAATGTTAAAACCATTTAATAGGTGAGCATCGTTGGAGATTTTTCAGAAGAGGATATCGAGTCTTGTGTAATGGATTACCTAGGCACGATTAGAAAATCGAGAGGTGCTGACAGGGCACTAACTTATGATCCGATCATCTTTAGACCGTCTCCTCATGATTTGCATTTTCAGCAAGTGAGCAAAAATATAATGTGATTATATATTTTATGTTTTGTATAAATTAAATAAATTTTGTTTCATGACGTGTTACCTATTTGCAGGTGTTCTTGAAGGACACTGATGAGAGAGCATGTGCTTACATTGCGGGCCCTGCACCGAACCGCTGGGGATATGCGGTTGATGGAACAGACTTTCTTGAGTCCACAAGTAAAGCGTCAGTTAATAATGGTACATTCCTAATATATAATTTAGCACCAAGTGTGTGTTTATATATAATAATATTATATTATTAATATTGATAAACATAATAATGTAATCATTTTTGGGCAGATGTACAACCGGAAACTGAAGGACGTCTTGTGAAGTCAGATAACATCAACGTTCATATGCAAAGATCTAGGAATCATCCACTTTTCTTTGCAATTGCAGTGGGATTGTTGGCAGAGATAATTAATTCGAGGTAATTTTTATATATCAGCACATAATATTTGAAATAATTTTCATTTAATATATAATAATGCATATTAGTCTTTTAATCACATAATGAAAATCTAGTGCCTGCATGTTACAGAAAGGTCCTATGTGAATTTAACAGTTTATGTATTGATTAAAGTTTAAATTAATTTATTATTATTTCACAGGCTTTTCACTGAAGTTAGAGACTCCCAAGGTTTAACATATGATGTGTCATGTGAGTTGAACCTATTTGACAGGTTAAATCTTGGGTGGTATGTTATTTCTGTAACATCTACACCGAGCAAGGTACGTTAACTCAGTTTTTAAAAACTAATATCTCATGTACAAGACAATTATTATTATCATTATTATTATTATTGTTGTTTTCTAACCAGTTGGATTCTAATCCAGATACATAGGGCTGTTGATGCTTGCAAGAATGTCTTAAGAGGCTTGCATAGTAAAAAGATAGCCAACCATGAACTGGATCGGGTGCGTTATCTCTCTCTCTTTTTTTTTTATTATTTTTTTAATTTTTTTATAAAGCACTTAAACTAATACTTCATTAAATAAAAAAACATTACAAATTACATCAAGATAGCGGGAAGGCGGGCAACAAGCTGTGCCGCCACCCCTTTCTGAATGGCAAACCCTAACCGACTAAAAACGTAACCTTGCCCACCCGGAGCCGAGGTTAAAATAAAAAGGTCAAATGGTTAAAATAAAAAGAAACTAGCTAATAACGGAACAGTCAAATGGGTGGACCGGGTGAAAGTGGCTCGAGCTTTATTTTGAACGCTAATTTAAACCTTCTAAATCATTTATTTCAACAAGTTGGATTATATTTAAAACAATGTAGTTTATGTAGCCATATTTTACACACTAATTATATATTAAACTATATTATTGATCTGATTATTGAGGTATTATTTTGTATGTTGACAGGCCAAACGGACCCTGCTGATGAAACACGAAACGGAAACCAAATCAAATGCTTACTGGCTTGGGTTGATAGCCCATTTGCAGGCTGCTTCTGTCCATAGGAAGGTAATATTAGACTAAATAGACAAAAAAAAAATTAAATTTGCTAATTGGACGATTGTACCCCTTTAGAGTCGAAACATGCTGTTTTTGGTTGCTTTCTTACTGTTTATGGCATGTATTTTTCAGGATATTTCATGCATCAAAGATTTGACAATGCTATATGAAACCGCCACTATTGAGGATGTATACCTGGCATATGAACAATTGAAAATCGATGATCAATCGCTGTTTTGCTGCATCGGCATTGCTGGTGCTCAGGCTAATGATGAAATTTCAGGTGAAAGCAATAAAATAATTTAAGAAAACGGTGCAGTTTAATTAGCGGTGTGAATTTGTGACATGACATGCAATTCATGTGTTTGGGTTTGACCCACGAACACGAGTACATGACCCATTTAACGCCCCTAGACTCTAACGTCTAAAGATTTTTCGCTTGCTTTTTCACGAAGATAAACCATTTATGAGGTTTCAAACACATTACTTTATTAATCTTTTGTTTTGCAGATTCTTTACAAGAGGACGAATATGTCGGAGGTCTGCATGCTGTTCTTCCTGTGGGTCGTGGGTCTCATGCCGTGACTATGCCAACAACATAATCAGTTTGGATTTATAATATATATCTAGTGCCGAGATTAAGACTATCCTCACGGTATTTCCTAGTAGCTTGGTTTTCGCAATATAGGCTAATAATAATATAATATTCCACTTCGTATAGTCTAAGTTAAACATATGTTATGCAGGTACTTAGCGGCGATGTTACAACGTATTTATCAGCTAAAACACTTGGTAAAATGTTGAGGATCTATTGCAGTTGAAGTATAAGGGCTTTCATGAACAATAAAATCCCAAACAGCCTAATTGCAGGAAACCACTGGCTCGTGTATGCAATGCATTTGTGTTCTAGTCGAGTCATAAATTGAGCGATGTACATGTTGCATACACGACCGATATTCATCAAGTTCAATTTTGGTTTTAGGTATTTGTATTCTTGGTAGAGTGTAGATATTCAGTTGATTTTACGAATATTTACGTACTTTAGAAGCGTTAACCTAAATCCGAATGTCTAATTGAATAAGGATGTACGCGAACTTCACAAGTTTACATATCAAATTCACAAGATCTTATTAACGTCCATTTGGTGAATCGCAAGTAATTTTAGAGGGGTTAATGCAATCGAAACTCTAGTACACGCGATTGGAGCCTATGGAGCGTATGCGTGTCGACGTATCCTCCAGTTTCACCAACTGGTAATGGGAATTTAGCACATCATCAACTTCATCGCTTTCTATCATAGTCTGCTCTCATCATTAAATCCGCAATAGCATAATCAGGAGCTAAGTTTGACAGTCGATCCAATTGCCTTTCCAAAGCCGAATGCATATGTGTGTACTTTAGGCTACAAAACAACCATATGAAACGCAACGGACATGAGTGTTCCAACTCTTATTCCACAATAACAAACACCACAATAGAATGCACGCAATAATCATTGTTCTAAAGCTGCCAGGTGAGGATACCCATAATGAGACCATATAAGGCCAAGGCTTCAAAATCTCCGACTAAAAAAACAGAACAATCCGATTAATATAAACAAAAATACAGTAAAACTCGATATGTTCTTGTTGCAATCCGCATGCACATAATTCACACCAATGAGAAAACCATTATAGCGTGCAATGACGAATAGGCAAATTAATACGCAATACACATGACTTAAAACGCTTTAGTCACTTTACATGTTGTCATAAACCTCTACACCCCATTTAATTAGTTCTTCATGTCTATATACTCTTATTATAAGATTTACAAGAGAAATTTTAGGCTGTGATACTGATATTATTGTCAGAATTGTTTAAGAATATCAATTGTACATCAGTTACATAAAAAAATCTCAGATTTGGTAGATAAGCTTATGTAAGCATCATTTATATGTTTGATTATCATTTGTTTTTGGATGACAAGTAGATTACAAAGTAGCTACGTAAGTCCAAAATATGCAAAACAAATATTACAAAGCAGTTAGTTAAGTCCAATATATTACGGTTTATACATAAAAAAAGTAGCGTTTCTATCCCACATCGACTGATGAACAATATTTCTTCTGCTTTATAAAACACACTTGCATACACAATGTCACCGGGCTTGGTAACGCTTGCTTGTAACTCAAGTGAGGGTATTAAGGATGGTTGGACGGTGACTCAGACTAGGCAGATTGGTTCCATTGGGGCATAAACTGGCTTGCCCGTTCCAAGTAGTGAGTTGTATCATGTGGCTTGAGCGAAGGCTTGGGTCATGTGGTTCCTAAAGCAGGGGGCACTGCGTAAGGCTGGTTTCACAGAGCTGCGAAAACCCCTCGCTCACGACAGTGGAAGGATAACAGGTCGGGGCTCCATGGTTCCATAATAATCTCCTGGGTTGACTCAAATGAACAGCCATCTTTTTATTTTTTGCAGGATTTTTTGGCACAGATGCTCAAATGGTGTTATTCCTCTGTACAACATAAAATTAAGCACCAAATATATAGCTTTGTTATCTGCCGCCTGCAATCTTTTTGCTTATCATGGTTTTTATTCACATTAGATGTATCCAAACACCGAACACCTACAAAACTCGGCCCAGATGCTCTACTTTCATGATTCGGACTTTCGGGTTTTCAGTTTCTTCAAGAACAATATCATCAGGATTACCCCTCTCCATTGAAACTTGATCCTCAATTTCCCGTTTGCATCCAACCCGACCACTTGACTTTTGCTTGTGTGTGTTTCCATGTCCCAAACCATCTCAGGCTAGCCAAGCCCGTTTTTATTTTCACTTTATCGCCTACCACAAATGGTCTGACCAGTTCCATTTCCAGGTTATTGCAAAGCCATAATCTTTCCAAGAAACAAAAGGCTACCCAACCGTCTACAATGTGGTGCACTAGTCCCATGCTTGAAGGAGTTGCATCTCCCCAATGATGGGTCGGGTTTGAAACAGATTTTTATTGAGATAATATAACTTATGCAATAACATTTAACTATTTTTACAGAAAGTTGACAATTTTGGACAAAAGATGTTCCTGGTTCTACCCAACCCGGGCCAAAACTACCTGTTTTGACTTGTTTCACAACCCACCCGACCTGCCCATTTTATCACACCTCTAATGTCCTGTATCAGACTTAATACAAGATCTTCAATCCTCACTAAAAAATGTGAACAAGTGTTGATGTTGTTAGAATGGTGGTAAGACTTGCGAGTCTAGTCGTAGAAAGTATGAACCTATAAAATATCATGTCCAACTTGTGACCAACTATCAAGGACTTTTAGCATAGCGGTATCTAGGTGTGCAGTGGCGGATCTAGAAAAAAATTTTAGTAGCAACGTTCAATTTTTTTTTCGCCGTAGTTTAATACAATGGATTCCTATCACTCTTTTGCGTGACCTGATTCATACTTTCGGTTTCGACTTGACATTGTTATGATGTTTATGGTTTACTCCTGAATCAATTAATAGAAAAGGCGTACTCAACTGCTGGATTGCTACCTAATTAGATTAGTTAATTTTTTTTGGGTTATCATTAGTCGAGTTCGATAAATATTTTTTTCGAATAACGTAACGTGGTAACATATAATTTCATTTAGTAGTAACGTATATTAAATTTTAGTAGCAACGCAAATTTAATTTCAGTAGTAACGTTTTTTAAAAATCGTAAAAAAATAATAATATCCCACTACGCGCGCGAAATTGAGGGACAGCGGGCGCGGCTCCTAGCATCATGCTAGGTCCGCCCCTTTAGGTGTGGGTACATGATGATCTTCTTCATCAATTCGTTAAAGGTTATAGTCTAAGGGCCGACAAAGAAGTAGATTTACACCATGTGTAATGGGGCTTGATCTTCAAGCCACTCCCACAAATCAAAATCATCCACCTGGAAAATGCAATCTTCAAGCCCCTCCCAGACGTTTTTATAATCACGCCCCAACCCATTTTTGAAGGAAAGCTCCCCAGGGGCGGTGTACGGTTATTATGGGCATTTTTGGTGGAAGAAAACGCCCGAAACAATTACCACTACATTACATATGGTCTTAGAAGTTTGCTCAAGAGTAGTCATTTAAAACAAGTGATGTGACAGGCCCATTATGTCACGAAGAAAAAGCTTCAGACCACATGAGAATATACCCACTAAAGCACATGTGCCCATTTACAAATGAGTTGGGCTTACTGGCCCACTTGTAGGAAAATGTCAGCTTTTCGATTTTCATGTTTTTCTTGATTTTTTTCTAAAAGAAAAATATTTAAGAAAAGAGTTAAACATACCGATTGCTGGTATCACACCAGTAACCAAACGGAATAAACTGATACATACTGAACGTCGGTACTGGTATCAGTGTTATCAAAACTAGTATCAATTTCGTTTTTATAGCTTTCTATTTATTTTTTTTTTATAAAAACTTGAAATTCATTTCTTAAACTTGTCAAACTACAACAAAATAGAGGGCAGTCGAGCAACAAGCTTTCTATCAATGTAAAATATATTATAAATATCTGAATATACCGTTGCGATTCTATCTTTCGATTAAATCTTATCAACACCAAACATCTGCAACATACAACCATGACCTACTAGGACCTACTAATTACGAATTAAAAACACAACCATGATCGTTCACATGCATGAATAATTACTACAAAGAAAAAACAACAATAATAATATACTACACATAGCACTTAACAGTACAACTTAAAGCATAAATATAAAATATTAAAACAAAACAAAAATACAAAAAATAAAAATAAAAACCACTAGTCACGTGACTTAAGAACAGATCTCACGTGCCACCCCCAACCTATTATTCCCAACATCAAACACCAACCGGTGGTTCTGCTGCTGCATATTCGCAACAACATTAACCGCCGGCGATGCTGACATGGCAAGACACGTGGTACCACCGGAGGAGCTATGAATCAAAAAATTATCCTGCGGCAACGTCATATTAAGTCCGGCGAACATAAACGTGATCGTCGGAACTTGTTTTCCGATCGGAACAGTATAACACGTGTCAAAACCACCGAGTGACGTCACGCCGGCGGTCCCCATCCGTCGCCGGAACTCGTCCCTCACCGCCGTGTAAGCTCCGTCCACCAGCCGCGTGAACACCGTGCCGGAATCGATGATTGTTCCGCCGCCGGTGTTAGGGTTGAAGGCTAATGCGCTCGCCGGAATGTTGACCACGGTGGCGCCGACTTTGACTCCGATTAGGTTAACATAATATAAAGATGGCCTTTTAGGGTTAGTTAATAAGGGTGTGTAGTTAATGACTTTGGGTTGACCGTATTGACCTAACCGGAGTGTGCCGGAAAAGTTGGAGGATTTGAAGCTTGGTAGGCAATAGGAGAATGTGGAGGTGTAGAGGGATTTGGATTGGGAAATTAAGGATAATGGGCCGCGGCCGAGGCCGAGGACGCCTTGGGGTGGGAACGATGATCCGGTTAGTTGTTTTATGCAGCCGAAAGAGTATCCGGTGATGGAGTCGGTGGCTAGGGTTAGGTTGTCGGTTGCTAAGGTGGCGGTGAGGATCGAGCTTCCGTAGGTTGTGTTTAATGAGCATGTTGTACCGGGACAACTTGAAGTTTGGACCTGTGAACAGTAATGAAAAGCCTGGTTACTATACTGTAATAAAAAGATATTTGGGATAGGGATGAGCTCGGGACGGTATTGATACCAACCGATCCCGAAAACTCTCAAAACCCAATACCAATACTGAAAACATACGGTATCGGTTCAGTACCGGTATGACATCAGTATTTTAAGGTCCTTAAACTACTGAACCAATATCGATCCCGTACCGATACCGAAAATACCGAAACCGAAAACCTCTAAATGTGTGTACCGATACCAAACACCCTCGGTACGGTATCGGTTCGGAATCGGTATCCTTCGGTATTCGGTGGTGTATGCTCATCCCTAGTTTGGGATAGTTGAAATTCTATTGCTAACTTTGTAACGGAATTGAGACTAGCGAGGTCCGTTGCAAAGTTAGCAACAAAATTTATAGTTTTTAATGTTAATAATATGATAGTATCATGAGATGGTGAGGAAAAACAACTTAGATATATAGTTTTAAAACATTATTCTTAAGAACAATCTGAAATTAAATGTGTTGTAGGGTATCAATTGTGTCGTTTCTAGTACACAATTCAATAACTAAAAACCTTAATAATAATAATAATAAAAAATAATAATAATAATTATTATTATTATTATTATTATTATTATTATTATTATTATTATTATTATTATTATTATTATTGAAACTATTTATGAACCGGGAATCATGGGGTCATTGGATAAAAGACATCGGTCGGGTGGACCCACACATGGACATGACCCATGGAATTACATCAAAACCGGTTCACGGATTTCTTTGATTTTCTTCAAACTTTTGTCAATATCCCATGATTATTGTTTTCTATAATTATACAATTAAATAATTAAATATCAGTTAAGTAGAGGAATTAAACTATTGTATATGCAAACGTATGTTTAAAGTATGCACTTAGGAAAATATATACGTACTTGTTTGCATTGGTCCGCACCGCAAGTAAGCGATGAGAAGCTAGCCGACTTAGTCGAATCATAGGTGGAAGACGAGCAACCAACACAACCGGCACAAGGCACTAGAGCCATATCGGCGCTAGTATCCAAAGCCATGAGCAAGCTTTGAGCCGGTGTCCCAATGTTGGCTTTCACAATGTAAGTCGGGCTTTGTATGATCTGTCTGCCTGACCCAATGGGGACAAAAGCTCGTCCAGCAACAAGGCTCGTCAGATAGACGAGCCTTGTCTTGTCATCTGCCTGCATTTGGAGTACACTCTCTTCCCATGAGAGTGCGGTCTTGGGCCTAAATGGTGAGCATGGGCTCGACACATGGTATACCCTAAGGGTTGACCCTTTGCTAGGTAAGTCACAATTTGGGCTTATTGAGTGAACCACGGTTAAGGATAAAAGGAAGAGAATGGTGAGGTGTAAACCCTCCATTAAGGTGTGTTGGTTTGTAAGTGAAATTTTTGTGTCATGTATGCTTATTAGTTGGTGTGTATATATATTTGGTGTAATTGTACTTGCACACCTTTAATCTTTGAACTATTTACATTTATAGTCCTCAACTTTTCATTTGTTGTCACTAAATTAGCCATCAGTAAGCACATGACAAGTTGAACTAATTAATTTGTATTTGGACGAAATCTTTGTTGATCTTTGTATTATTAGGAAGAATACTAATATTTTTATTTCACATTTCATTTATTTATTGTAAGTAAATTTTAAATTGCTCTTGACAGTTTGTTTTACATTTAAAATTAATAGTAATCAATTAATCATTGCATTCTTTTATCTACATCTCAAGATCTAGATTAATATGATTAATTAAGATTAATAAAGTTATATATTAGTAACATTTTACTCGATAGAAATCTTATAACGCTAAAATCTCAAAAAAAAAAAACATTTATCTTAATTAGATAAGTTTATTAGACATTCTGATCATATATGACAACGCTTTTTAGCCGTTGTTATTGGTTCATTCTAAAGCTAATTAAGAGCATCAATAATAAGGTTATCCCACTAGTTTCTCACGTCGGACTGCTTGGGATTGCCCCTCCTTACGAAGAGCATAGATTTCCTTTCCTTCCCTTCCTTCTCTCATCCCCTTTCACAAAATCTGTTAAGAGTGTGTTCTTTCACAAAAATACCTCCCCCATCCACATTGACCGTCATCTCCTTCTCTCTTCCACGTGAGCTTACATGAAAACGGAGGTGTTGTGGGCGCTCTAATAATGTGTAGAAAGATAGCTATTTCCAATAGTCAACTTGAATCTTGAGTACTGTGTAACAACCTCTGCTTCTAATTTATTCATAACTCACATGAAGTTTATGTCATTTTATATTTAGTTGGATATTAGACATAACTTGTTTACACCACATGACATTGCTAGATATGATGTAATGAATCACAATTACAAAGCTAGTGATCTTCTGTTGGTGCATTATTTGTTTTCATTCTTCTTTGCATTCAAACCTAAAGTTTTAGGGTTCTAGAAGTTACAATCAATCATAAGAAGGAAAGAGTGCTAATCAAGTTTCTACCCTGCATATTAGGAGTAAGGTGATGCACATGTTTGACCAATAATATGCTTGTCGACGTGTTATGGATGACTTCTAACTAGGATGTCCACAATGTGCTTCCAATTTTTTTTTTTTTGAAAGGCGAATTTCTTGCTCCTTGTGAGACTTGAACTCAAGACCTCACACTTTTAGTGTATTAAAAGGCTTTGCCTTACCACTGGACCACCAACCCTAATGGCACTTCCTAAATGTTGTATGGATACTTGTAGAGGATGCCCTGACTGATTTCCAATGAGAGTACTACACTTGCTTAACCTCTGCATTTAACTTTGTCTCATTGGGTAACATATTATCTACCTACACTTCTATATCGAGGTATGTTTCGTACTAAAGTGAGAGTTAGGCCTCACCAAGGTGCAAACATTGGAGGGCAACACACTTATAAGCATTCTCATAGATACGTATCACTTTATATACAATAAACTACCAAAAATGAACTAACATATAATAACTTATATTAAAATAAATATGGATTTTCTTGTAAAACTAAGGTTTTTCCTTTTTCTTTTAGATAAGTAAACAGACTGTATTCCATTTGCCTTTGGAAGAATGATAAACACTCATGTCCAGTGGAGATACTTCCATTCTTGGGACTCATAATAATAATATCACTTTACAACGACACGGCTTTTTTATATTAATTAAATAATATTAGTTATTAATAATATTAATTTATAATACATGGCAATGATGTCCAGCCCAGCTGGTCGGAGGTGGGAGGGTTTACTTCTTAGGGAGGTTCCCGCCCGGGCTTGGTCTCAGGTTCGAGTCCCCCCAATCGCACTAAGGGGTGAGAAATTTAACACCCGCATTTGGCGTGGATTCTTCGAACTGTGGTTGAGGGGTTGTGCGTCGTTTGGATTCTCCGCTGAAACACACCTTCCAAAAAATTAATTTATAATACATACCCTATTAAAGATGGACATTTCTTTTTATGAAATTCCCCATTGTGTACAACGAATAGCAACAATATTTATCCAACCTATCATAAAATTTTATTAATGTAAGTTCTTATATACATAAAACATTAAAACATAGGCTTAACTTGTCCACATAGAATTTTAGATGGTTAAATATAATTACAACTGGTGTGGAATATCTTTATTTTTTCTTAATAAAATTAAGCCACTCCCTTTGATCCTAATTTACGCATCAAAAGGAAAAAAATAAAGCTAGTTAGAAGGATCTAAATTTTGAGTACATGTAATTAAATATCAAATCTATATCTATATATATATATTGCAAATGGATTAATCCTACATGTCATACTCAATCTCTCCTTTGAGAGATGCCACATAGGATGTGATGTGGCAACTCTAGACCAATTAAAAAAAGGAATAAATATGGTTTAAATATAGTTTAACCTAATCTATTAAATACCTAATCTACTAAATATAAATATTAAACCTTTATTATTTTATCTCTCATGTTTCCTCCCATAACTTTTAAACGTTAATATCTTTTATATACGAGATTTTTTAAAGAAAAAAAATTACACCAAATTAACGAGCGTTTTATTATCTTTCCAACGAGTACCATAGTGCTATATAAAAAACGGAGAAAAAAAACGACTATTTTTTGTAACCCGACAGGTATTGTGTCAGGTTTGGGATTAGTTTAAAAAAATTGTGGGTTTGGGTCGGGCCTGGGATTAGGTGATACCCGACCCAATTACCCGAAACCACATACCCAAATAGCTGAACTATATACCCGATCATATACCCATAACGCGTCACATAACCATTAGACTAATGCGTTCGATATTTCAATAAATAACTTTTTTTCCTTATTTCATGTTAGTTCTTTTTAGAATGATCGATTACAAACTTCCGAATTCATTTGACAGTATATAATATTTTGTAATGGCACTAGATTTATACAGCGGCGCAGAGATTCGTTTTTTTTTATATTTTAATATGATAACTTATGGCAGAGATTTGTTTAATAATAATAATAATCATTAATCATATATTGGCAAGTCATTAATTATGTTGTCATATTAAATATTTTATTATGTTATATTAGATATTTCAACCCGGGACGCTCCCGGGATAAAAACTAGTATATATATATATATATTGCAAAGGGATTGATCCTACATGTCATACTCTTATGCAATCTCTCATTTGAGAGATGCCACATAGGATGTGATGTGGCAAGTGTAAACCAATTAAAAAAAAAGGAATAAATAAGATTTAACCTAATCTATTATAATCTTTAACCTAATCTATTAAATACATAATCTACTAAATTTAAATATTAAAACTTTACTATTTTTTCTTTTATGTTTCCTCCCATAACTTTTAAACGTTAATATCTTTTATATATGAGATTTTTTAAAAGAAAAAAATTACACCAAATTAACGAGCGTTTTATTATCTTTCCAACGAGTACCATAGTGCTATATAAAAAACGGAGAAAAAAATGACTATTTTTTGTAACCAGACAAGTATTGTGTCAGGTTTGGAATTAGTTTAAAAAAAATTGTGGGTTTGGGTCGGGTCTGGGATTAGGTGATACCCGACCCGATTACCCGGAAACAACATACCCAAATACCCGAACTATATACCCGATTATATACCCATGAATTTTTTAACGCATCACATAACCCTTGGACTAATGCGTTCGATATTTCAATAATTAACTTTTTTTTCTTATTTCATGTTAGTTCTTTTTAGAATGATCGATTACAAACTTCCGAATTCATTTGTAATGACACTAGATTTATACCCCGACGCAGAGATTCGTTTTTTTTATATTTAAATATGATAACTTATGGCAGAGATTGGTTTAAAATAATAATAATATATTTTATTATGTCATATCAGATATTTCAATCCGGGACGCTCCCGGGATAAAAACTAGTCATATTATATATTAAATTATACATATAATTAGCCAATGATGTAGTGGTGGAGTGATTGGGGAAAGACTTGGTGTTCCTTGTGATGCAGGTTAAATGCTCACTCTCCCAATTATTTTCTGCGTCATCGAGGTGAAAAGCGAATACGGGTGGCGCCGGTGGAGGTCAGGTTTCCGCGCATCTAGAAAAGCCAAGGGGCTAGCGCCTGGTGTCACGATGGTTGGCACATCGTACATTGCCGTTCAAATAAAAAAAGTAGAGAAATTCAACCAAAAAAAAACATTCCATGTGGCATACATATATATGACGGTGTACAAATATATATAATTTGCTTTGCGCAAGAAATTCTAAATTCTAAATAGTGTATATACATAAAAAAGAATCTTGATAATTTTAGTGCTATATCCGATTATATACCCGATTATATACCCATGAATTTTTTAACGCATCACATAACCCTTGGACTTGGTGTTCCTTGTGATGCAGGTTAAATGCTCACTCTCCCAATTATTTTCTGCGTCATCGAGGTGAAAAGCGAATACGGGTGGCGCCGGTGGAGGTCAGGTTTCCGCGCATCTAGAAAAGCCAAGGGGCTAGCGCCTGGTGTCACGATGGTTGGCACATCGTACATTGCCGTTCAAATAAAAAAAGTAGAGAAATTCAACCAAAAAAAAAACATTCCATGTGGCATACATATATATGACGGTGTACAAATATATATAATTTGCTTTGCGCAAGAAATTCTAAATTCTAAATAGTGTATATACATAAAAAAGAATCTTGATAATTTTAGTGCTATATCCGATTATATACCCGATTATATACCCATGAATTTTTTAACGCATCACATAACCCTTGGACTAATGCGTTCGATATTTCAATAATTAACTTTTTTTTCTTATTTCATGTTAGTTCTTTTTAGAATGATCGATTACAAACTTCCGAATTCATTTGTAATGACACTAGATTTATACCCCGACGCAGAGATTCGTTTTTTTTATATTTAAATATGATAACTTATGGCAGAGATTGGTTTAAAATAATAATAATATATTTTATTATGTCATATCAGATATTTCAACCCGGGACGCTCCCGGGATAAAAAACTAGTCATATTATATATTAAATTATACATATAATTAGCCAATGATGTAGTGGTGGAGTGATTGGGGAAAGACTTGGTGTTCCTTGTGATGTAGGTTAAATGCTCACTCTCCCAATTATTTTCTGCGTCATCGAGGTGAAAAGCGAATACGGGTGGCGCCGGTGGAGGTCAGGTTTCCGCGCATCTAGAAAAGCCAAGGGGCTAGCGCCTGGTGTCACGATGGTTGGCACATCGTACATTGCCGTTCAAATAAAAAAAGTAGAGAAATTCAACCAAAAAAAAACATTCCATGTGGCATACATATATATGACGGTGTACAAATATATATAATTTGCTTTGCGCAAGAAATTCTAAATTCTAAATAGTGTATATACATAAAAAAGAATCTTGATAATTTTAGTGCTATATCGTAGGGTTGATTATGAACGTAGTGCTCTTAGTGGTGCTCTTAGATATAACTATAGAGTATAGAATGTTCGATAAAAATCATTGTCACGGTTCTTTCACTCGTTTAACAAATACTAGAAAATTTAAAACAACAAATTACTAACATGAGATTCTAATGTTGCTACAACAAGGAAAATGACCGGTATTAGGTTAGGAGATGTTTAGGATTATAGGTTAGTGGTATGTTAGATTGAGGTTAAGATTTTAAGCTTAGGTTTAGATTTGGTTATAGGATTAGGGGTCTTCAAGTTCCTGGAAGAGACCTGCACAAAGGTAGCAGACACCGTTAGCCTTAACGCAGGAGGGAGCCTCCTGCGTTTGGACTCCGGCGTGAGAATAAGTACATATTCATTTGGAGTTGGGAAAATAATGAAGTAGAGAGTATGAGAGTAGAGAGAATGAGTGAGAAGTGTGTGTGGAATGTCTACCCAAGGGCCTCCTTATATAGGCAGTCGAATTCTGCCCAGGAGCTCCCTCAGGGTAGCTTCCTTACCATACCTGGATGTGTTTGACCCTCTTTTAGTTCCCAGCAGTGAGACTTTTCCCTTTTAGGATGTTTTCAGCTTTTATCATTTCCAATGCAAGGCTTGGAGCTGTGTGGTGTTTTGTCCCTTGCCATGATAATAAGCCAAAATCCCCTTTTTGCATTTCCAAGACATTCTACTGTTTGCTTTCTGCCCTGAGGCTTCCATACGGCAGGTAAGCTGCCTTATATCAGCTCCACTAAGTCAGGCAACCTCTTAATCCAATTTATTTTGCTTATCTTTTTGACGAGAGGTCTAAACGTTGTCGTTTTAGGACACACGTCATCATTTTGACCATAGGTTACTCTCATGGGACTTGCTAGACATTGTTCTATTTACCAGCAGCACAATGGAACTTTATGAGAAATTTCTATAAAGTAAATGTACATCAAAAGGAATCTTGATAGTGTGGCTCACATTTTATCTCACTAATGAATTGAAGTGTATATCAAAAATAGGTCCGTCTCGGAATATAAACTCTCTCTAGGGTATGGACCCCCAACGCCGGAAAACGGGAATTCCGGTGAACATTCAAGCAAGGATCACTAAAATTTTTGTGTCTAATCTTCCGGAGGGTTGTAGTGGGAATGATTTAGCATCACAGGTACGTCCTTTAGGACAGATCTTCGATTTATATATTGCGAGAAAACGTGATAAACGTGGCAATCGTTTTGGGTTCATATCTCTGTTGGATGTTAAGGACAGAGTTGAACTCTTGAGTAACCTTCGTCGTATTCGAATGGGCAAGGAGAAGCTCTGGTTTAATTTTGCCCGATTTGTAATGGAGGAGGGAGAGATCGATAACCATAGAGAGAGTTTTAATTCTCATAATGATAATAATATACACCACAATAATAATGAGAGGCAAAATCATAATACACATAATGATAATAGTTTTTTTCCTAACAAAGAGAGTGAGGGGATGAAAGATAATAGTGGGGGATCTGTGGGGTTTGGTGCAAAGACGTTTAAAGAGCTTCTGGTGGGCAAATCTTTAGACATATGCAACAATGTACGTGCATTCTTCGATTTGCATGGGAAGGCAGTTGTTGCTAAGATGAGGAATGTAGAGGCAGTACAGAAGGTTTTTGTGTTTATCAATCAGATCTGTCCAGAATCCTTCTCTGTGCAGTACGTTGGAGGTCTAGATGTGCTGATTTCTCTCGGAAGTTGTGAGAAGGCTAAGTTAGTTTTTGAGGAGATCAGAAAGCTTCAAGACCACTTTGCTTCTGTGGCTGTTTGGGAAGGGCAAACAATTGGTTTCGAGAGGGTAGCTTGGTTAAAAATAAAAGGAGTGTTCATCTTTGTACCAATGAGGTGTTCGATCGGATCGCCGGCTTGTTTGGGATCATAGTTCATAAGGCCAATGTGTCAGAAAAGGATAGGGATTTGTCGTTTGAATATGTTGGAGTGTTAGTAGGGGATGGGAAGAGGATTGTAGATGAAATCACATTGAACTGGAAGAACCGGAAGTATCGAATATGGGTTTCGGAGGAACAAGGAGTTTGGGTGCCGGAGTTTGAAGAGGTGGTGCAAGTGCATAATAGTGACGGTTCAGATTCTCCTATGGAGGAGGAGGAAGCTGTGGGGATGGAAATTGGTTCGATTGAAGTTCTGGTGTTGAATACCTCACCGGCATCCGATGGTCAACTCTCCGGTGAAGGCAATAACGAAGCAATCAATGTCGAAGAGACGGTTTTAGTAACTCCTAATCATTCCGATAATTCCGCGAGGAATATTAATGCTAATGAAGAGGCTATGGCACTTAATAAGGAAACTAGTAAAACAGGGACTGCATGTGAGAAAGGATCAAAGAGGATGGGCTTTTTTCGTGTTTTTTCTAAAAAGAGGAAGAATTTGAAGTTTAAAAAATCTGGTAGTGGGTCATCCCAGTCTTCTGGCCTAGTTAAGAAAAAGAATAGATTGAAGCCCATTATCAGTGATCCGTTTGAACTCAATGCTTTTATTGGGCCAATGGAGCCTGAAGAAGTATTAGCCCAAAAGCGTAAGGACTCTGTGGAGGAGTCAGCGCAAGTGCATAGCAGCCCAGAGGTTCAAGTTCTCAAGAAACAGACAATAGAGATTACTGGTAGTGGGGTGTTGACGGACCGTCGATCATTGTCGCCATCTGTACCGTTTGACCAGCTACTCCAATCTATGGAGGACGAAGGTCATATATCGGCTGGGGTTCCTGTTGAAGTTGTAGAAACTATCAAACTCGGGGCTGTGTTGGGAGCTAATTTACAAGACCAATCCCGTTTGGTTGCTGATTTCGTTAATCAAGAAGGGTTACAAAAGGTGACGGTATGAATTTTCTTTCCTTAAACATCAGGGGGTTGGGAGTCTATGGTAAAGATTCGTGGGTTAAGAAATTAAAACAAAAGAATGGAGTCAATTTTGTCGCTTTACAGGAAAGTCAGTGTAGGGATATGAAGGGCTTCAAGGCCTTTAAATTTTGGGGAAACTCGGATGTGGACGTAGAGTTTGTTGAATCCAGGGGTCGTTCAGGGGGGTTGATTTCTTTCTGGGACCCAAACAAGTTTACTAAGACCGATTGTGTTAAGCATCATCATTTCTTATTGGTTAAAGGGTTTTTGAAGGAAGATGGCTCTTTGTTAAATGTGCTGAATATTTATGCCCCGCATAAGTTGGTTGACAAGCGTCCGTTGTGGGAGCAATTGTCGGTGATAGTCAGTAGTAGTCCTGGGTGTTGGATTTTGCTGGGTGATTTCAATTCTGTTAGGTTCATGGAGGACCGAAAAGGTTGTTTTTTTGATCATTCTGACGCTGATTGTTTTAATGAGTTTATTGATGTCACAGGCTTAGTAGAGTATAGTATGAAGGGTGGCTTGTACACTTGCCTTACAAAGAAGGGGACTTCGCTGAAATTCAGTAAGATCGACAGGCTTTTGGTTAACGATGAGTTTTTTAATCGGTAGCCTGAAGCCTATTTAAGGGCACTCCCGAGATATTTATCTGATCATAGTCCTTTGCTTCTATCGGTGGTGTTTGAGAATTATGGTCCTAGGCCGTTCCGATGGTTCAATTCGTGGATGGATAGAGATAGTTGCGCAGATGTGGTTTCTAAGGCGTTGTCGGATTTTCACAAGTCTGGGGCCGCTGATACTGTCTTATACGCTAAACTAAAGTTCCTTAAAGGTAAATTAATTGAATGGAAGAAGCAGGTGGAAGCGAAAGAAGGAGAAGAGCTTAAATTTTTGAAAGATGACCTTGAAAGGCTAGAAGTGGAATTGGAACAGAGAGAGCTTTTAGAAGAGGAGGAGTGGGTTTGGCAAGAGTGCAAAAAAGGGATTGAAGAAAAAGAATGTTTTCGCGCCAAGGATTTATTACAAAAATCTAGGGTGAATTGGGCGAGGTATGAGGATGATAATACGGCATATTTCCACAGAGTTATTAATACTAGAAAGGCGTCGAATGCGGTTCAAGGTTTAATGGTAGATGGTGAGTGGGTTACAAAGCCTTCGTTGGTTAAGAAAGAGGTGTGGAGATTTTTTAGCGAGCACTTTAAAGAGAAGATTACTCATAGGCCGGCTCTATTCTGTGAAGATTTGAAGAAAGTTCATGTTAATTTGGTGGATGGTCTTATTGCGCCCTTCACTAGGGAGGAGATCAAGCATGGGGTTTTTGAATGTGGGAAGGATAAAGCACCGGGGCCGGATGGGTATAATTTTAATTTTATCCGTCAATTTTGGCCTCTTTTGGAAAATGATTTTGTGAAGATTTTTGAGGAATTCTTTGTTTCGGGCTCTATAAGCCGCGGGTGTGCTTCCTCTTTTATTACTCTCATTCCGAAAACTAAAAATCCACTTGGCCTAAAAGACTTTAGACCTATTACTTTGGTGGGTATTATTAGCAAAGTTATATCTAAAGTCTTATCCTTGAGACTTAAGAAGGTGATTGGTTTTGTTATTTCGGATAACCAAACGGGTTTTCTTAGTGATAGAAATATCCTAGATGGTCCGCTGGTAGCAAATGAAGTCCTAGCATGGTGTAAAAGGAGGGCGAGAAGTGTGTTCTTTATGAAGATAGATTTTGAAAAGGCGTATGACAACGTTAATTGGTATTTTCTTTTATCTATTCTTGGACAAATGGGTTTTCCGGAAAAGTGGTGTTTGTGGATCAAGGGTATTTTAGCTTCGGCTAGGTCGGCGGTCCTTGTTAATGGGTCGCCTACGTTCGAATTTCAATGTCATAAAGGGCTAAGACAAGGTGATCCTATCTCGCCTTTTTTGTTTCTTGTTGTTATGGAAGCGCTTACTTGTTTGCTTAACAAAGCTAGCAAGCTAGGCGTCTTTGAAGGGGTTTCGCTGAATAAAAATGGTCCACTCATCACCCATTTATTTTTTGCGGACGATGCGCTTTTAATGGGGAATTGGTCGGCCAATAATATATTGGTTGCGGCTAGGATTCTCCGGATTTTCCACATTTGTTCCGGCCTCAAGTTTAATATACACAAGTCCTTCTTATATGGTTCGGGTGTTCCGAACGGTGATGTCGAGGAGTTGGCTCTATCGATAGGCTGCCGAGTTGGCTCTTTCCCGTTTGATTATCTAGGAGTTTCGGTTGGTGCTAATATGAATCGAATTAACGGTTGGCGTAAAATCATAGAGGTTTTTGAAGGTAGACTCTCCCATTGGAAAGCTAACCTTCTTTCTTTTGGGGGGAGAATTACCTTGCTCAAATCGGTGCTTCAAAGTTTACCCATCTATTTTTTCTCTTTGTACAAGGCTCCCATGGGTGTGATAGAGAAATTAGAGAGCCTTATGAAAAGGTTCCTTTGGTCGGCGTCTTGTGAAAAAAATAAAATTCATTGGGTGGCTTGGGAGAAGGTAACCCGGGACAAAGATAAAGGAGGATTGGGGATAAGCCGGCTTAAAGATGTTAATGAGGCGCTCCTTTCAAAGTGGGCGTGGCGCTTTCGTTTGGAGGAAGGTACTTTGTGGAAATCTATAATTTTGGCTTGCCATAACGGTAGAAGAAGGTGGTCCGGGCTCCCTCGTTTTTCAGGCAAAGGGGGAGTTTGGTCCGCCATTGTGTTGAGTTGCGAAAGATTCAAGTGTGGGGATAAATTCTTTTTAGACCTCTTAAAAGGGAAGATTGGTGATGGCAATCGCATTCGTTTTTGGGAGGATAGGTGGTTGCTGGATGTTCCCTTGATGTTGCATTTTCCTTTACTATACAGGTCCGCGAATTCTAAAGGAAGGCTGGTTAAAGATTGTCGTTTCGCTGATACTTGGTGTCCAGTGGATTTCGCTAAACCTATGTCTTTGGCCGAGGTTCAGGAATGGTCAGAACTGTCAGCTTTGTTGATGCCGATTGAGTTAACAGGTAACATAGATAAATGGGAGTGGAGCGGCTCTTCGACGTATTCGGTTGCTGAAGTCAAGAGATATGTGAAACATCAGTTGGGTAATGACAATTGCTTTAAGTTCAAATGGGTCAGTTGGGTTCCGACAAAGTGTCAAGTTCTTGCGTGGAGAGCGGAATTGGATAGGATCCCCACCATTGAAGCCCTCGCTAGAAGAAACATCTATATTCCAAACGATCGCTGTAAGTTATGTGAAGTTGTTGCGGAGTCTTCGGAGCACTTGTTTTTGGGTTGTGGGTTTTCGTATGGGGTTTGGGCTAATATATGGAAATGGTGCGGTTTGAATACGGGTCTAGTGGATAACATTCAAGATCTTCTTTCTCTTTACAAGAAAGTGACTGGAGGGAAATGGGATAAAAATATTGTGCATGGGATCATTGTGGTGACCTTTTGGATGATTTGGAGAGCCAGAAATGATAGGACTTTTAAAGGTATTGAGCCAAAGGGTTCGGTAGTGGTTGGTAGTGTCAAATCTTTGTCGTTTTTGTGGCTTAAGTATAGGACCAAATTCAGTGATCTCCTTTGGGAGAATTGGTGTATTAGTCCTTTGTATATGTTGTAATTTCGGGGTTTGTTCTCTTGTTGAGAACGCCCTTGTGTTTTATTGAAAGTTAACGTTCAAAAAAAAAAAATTTATTTGCTATATCGTAGAGACAATTATACGCATAGTGTTGTTTGATATAACTACACGATGTTAGAAAGATATCATCGGAAATCATTGTTACAATTAGGAGTAACGCTACTAAATTGTCGCATATGTACTTATCATATTTGAGTCGTTTAACAAATGCTAGACATCGTTCCATTTAAAAACAACATATTAAAATCTTAACCCGCATGGTAGTGTTCCTGTAAATGAACCGAACGAACACGAACACATGCGTGTTCGTGTTTGTTCATTTAACTTTAACCGAACACGAACACGAACACGAACACATAATCGAACACATTTTTGTGTTCGTGTTCGTTCATTAAGAAATTTGTCGTGTTCGTGTTCGTTTATGTTCGTTCAATTAAAACCTGAGCGAACAGTTCACGAACATAAACGAACACAAATGAACATAAACGAACATTAATGAACACAAACAAAAACAAGTTTAATAATGATTCATCACAATTCAACCAAGTCTAATACATCACGATGCAACCAAAACAAAATGTAAATTAGTAGGGTTGTGGAGTGTGGAGAAGAAGGGAGGTGAGGCTGTGAACTGTGGAGAGCGGCTTATATCTTTAGAATGTTATGGTTAGGATTAAATTTGAGAACATATCAAATATATTGTATATAATATAATATGAATTAAGGTTACTTAACCAAAGGGAAATAAATAATAAAAATAAAGTAAAGTTTAATTAAACGAACATAAATAAACGAACATAAATGAACGAACATAAACGAACGTTCATGAACATAAATGAACGAACAAAACGTGTGTTCATGTTCGTTCGTTTAATTAAACGAACTTCCAGCCGAACAGTTCACGAATAGTTCATGAACGTTCGGTTCGTTTACAGGCCTAAGTGTTTATGGATGACAATAGAACTTTGGGCAAACCGTATACATTTTGGTACGGCTATAGGTTAACCGATACGGGCCATGTAAATATCCGATATATATTTGACGAGTATTCGGTCCCGTATGCTACACAACTTTTATAAGTATTCATGAGTTTGAGATTACCAATATTATATCTATCTCAAGTATCTCATATTCGGCCCATTGTGGGTGTTGATATTCTGCATAAATCTAGTAGATTATATTGGGAATCATGGTATCGTATACACAGCGGAACCGGTTTATATTTATTAGAAAAATTGATTATATACATTATATAATATTAGCCGATTTATATGAATAAATATATATTTAATTTTATTAATCCGATTAATAAAATATTCCCAATCAGGATCTCAGTTAAACGCGTATAAACAATAAAACAACCATAGGGGGTTTAGTGATCAACCTTTGACGACTACACCGGAATTGTAACACGCGGGTTACAACGAATCCTCGCTAGTAGGAAGTTCACACCGTGCACGAACCAACCGGGAAGCAACACTTGCAAGAAGGAAGGTGGTGGCTTGTGGTGGTTGATGGCCGAACAAAAGAAGAAGAAGGCGGCGACCTTCTTTCCTTGGGTGGCGGCCGCTAATCACAAGAGGGAGGCAAGGGATTAGTTGTTTTGATAAAAGTGTGTATTAGGGTTTACTCCTTAACCCTTCTTTTATAAGACAACAACTTGCAATAAACCCCCTTGCTAAATATCTTAATACTCCTTAATATTAATCTTATTAATATTAAGTCCCTCAAGACTAAAACAATTATTATTTCATAAATAATAATTCACCAACGCGTGAACTTATCTGATTCGTGTACCAACGTGTAACTCTTCGGATCGTACCAGGTCGGGTTACGTTGACCTCGACTTTTAATTACATCGGACATACCATATGTCCAACAATCTCCCACTTGAACGATTTTAATTAAATGAGTCAACGTGCGCAAAGTTGGACGCCTAGCTGCATCGCATTGCACCCAAACCAGTATGACACTTTACAGTCGTCAACTAGTTCTTTGAGTTCAAGTAACGCTTTACTTAACCAAATACTATAGCCCTGATAATTATATCAATAAGTCCCTTCTGTATAGACATCCGTTGATCATAAGACATGGATCATTCATTCTTATATAGTGATCAACTATTCTCTATTCTCATCTCTAATTCAAAGTGGTCTAACGAACTACCTTAGTCCGAGCGTGGCCACGCGTTTATACCAGTTTGAGTTTTACGAGGGCGCCAGAATGTCTAGACTTCTAATCATATAGAAGTACAGAATTCCATCAGCGTCATACAACTCCCACTTAATCTCGAATTTCTCCCAACGCTACCCTTATAGCTACCCATGTTTCAGGATAGTGTAAGATAACATCAAAGATAGTCCTTGATCAATGTAGTTTAATATGTACCTTAGGAAAAAGGACAGATTGAACATATCAATATCAAAACATCTCATGACATAGATCCATGGAGATCGTTTTGAAGCGAGTTACATCCAATATTATTCTCTAATAATATCTGTGAATTATGATTCTCAAACCCTTGAGCTATTCATCTCATGAATACAACCATCTCAATTCACAATAGTCTTACATTCAAATTCATTCCCATGTAATTTGATCGACTACGGACATTTAGAATACTCTTATTCAAGGATTTAAACATACGAATAAATGAACACAGTTAATAAATATTAAATTTGCACTTAACCCATTAAATCAAAATAAACATTCAACATAACTGTCATAGTTCAAAATAAAACACCAATACTAATTACAGATCATGTCCATTGTCTAACAACTCTAAGCCCTATATTTCCAGCATGCTCCTCATGTCTAGCTTGAGGTAAAGGCTTAGTAAAGGGGTCAGCCAGATTTAGATCTGTATGAACTTTGTTCATCACGACGTCTCCACGTTCTACTATTTCTCTAATATAGTGGAACCTTCTGAGTATATGCCTTGCGGTCTGATGTGACCTTGGTTCCTTTGCAAGAGCAATGGCACCAGTGTTGTCACACAATATCTCGATTGGTTTCTTTATGCTAGGCACAACATCGAGATCGGTAATGAACTTCTTCATCCAGGCAGCCTCCTTTGCAGCATCCGATGCAGCAATGTATTCTGATTCATAGGTGGATTGAGCAACCACACTTTTCTTAGAGCTCTTCCAAGTAATAGCCCCACCATTCAGAATGAAAACATATCCCGTTTGTGATCTTGAGTCATCACGATCAATCTGGAAGCTTGCATCAGTATAACACTTAACTGACAGCTCCTCCACCAGTCCTCCATATATTAAGAACATGCCTTAGTCCTTCTCAGGTACTTAAGAATGTTCTTCACTGCAGCCCAGTGACTCTCTCCTGGATTCTGTTGATATCTACTCGTCATGCTAAGAGCATACGAGACATCAGGTCTAGTACATAACATGACATACATGATGGAACCAATCGCAGAAGCATATGGAACACCTTCCATTTTCTTCTTTTCCTCTTCAGTATTTGCACACTGCTTGTTATCAAGAATGGTTCCATGTGCCATGGGCAAGAGCCCCCTTTTTGAGTCTTGCATTGAGAAGCGTCGCAAGACCTTATCAATATATGTACTTTGACTCAAACCCAATAACCGCTTTGATCTATCTCTATAAATCTTTATTCCCAGAATATAAGCGGCTTCACCAAGATCTTTCATTGCGAAACATTTACCCAACCAAGTCTTAACATCTTTAAGCATAGGGATATTGTTTCCAATGATTAGTATGTCATCTACATACAGTATAAGAAAAGTAATATAGCTCCCACTAGACTTCTTGTAAACACACGGTTCATCTTCGTTCTTGATAAAACCAAACTCTTTGATTTTCTGATCAAAACGGAGATTCCAGCTGCGAGATGCTTGCTTTAATCCATAGATGGATTTATTCAGCTTGCACACCTTATTAGGATTCTTTGGATCGACAAAACCTTCAGGTTGAACCATATAGACATCTTCCAGTAAGTGTCCATTAAGGAACGTGGTTTTGACATCCATCTGCCATATCTCATAGTCATAATATGCAGCAATGGCAAGTAGAATTCTAATAGACTTAAGCATGGCCACTGGCGAGAAAGTTTCCTCATAGTCAATTCCTTGAGTCTGAGTAAAACCTTTCGCTACAAGCCTTGCTTTGTAGGTTTGCACATTCCTATCCATGTTAGTCTTCTTCTTGAAGATCCATTTGTTTCCCACAGTCCGACATTCGGTATGAAGATCAACCAAATCCCAGACTTGGTTATCATACATGGATTGCATCTCTGCATTCATGACTTCTTGCCATTTCTTGGATTTTGAATCCAAGATTGCAGCTTTGTAAGTAGTAGGCTCAGCTTCATCAATCATGAAGATATCGTCATACCTTACCGGTGCACGACGATCCCTAATACTTTTCCGAACACTTGGTGTTTCTGTTGTTTCTTGAGTCCTCTCAGGCTCAACTTCAACAACTGGATCAGTTACATCTGGTTCTGTCTGAACAGCTGGTTCAGTCACTTGTGATTCTCGAATTTCTTCAAGATACACATAGTTATCTCCAATCCCTCGCACCAGAAGCTCTTCCTCTAAGAAAGTGCCTCTGCGTTTGGTGAAAATCTTATTTTCAGTGGGGTGGTAGAACAGGTAACCGATCTTCTTACTGTATTCAACGAAAACCACTTTTTCGCCTCTGGGATCTAGTTTATCCGAAGATTCTAGAGTGACATAAGCATTACATCCCCAGACTTTAAGGTAGGATACATGAGGTTTCTTTCCATGCCATATCTCATAAGGCGTTTTAGTAACATTTTTCGTCGGAGCTATATTCACAAGTCTTGCGGCGGTCTCCAAAGCATAACTCCAAAAGGATTTTGGAAGGTTTGTTCGACACATCATTGATCGAATCATATCTAATAGAGTTCGATTTCTCCGCTCAGACACACCATTATGTTGCGGTGTTCCAGGTGGAGTGAGTTGTGAAACTATTCCACAATCCTTTAGATGGTCGATGAATTCCTGACTAAGATATTCACCGCCTCGATCTGATCGAAGCATTTTAATAGTTCTATTTAGCTGATTTTCTACTTCGTTTTGGTATTCCTTGAACTTTTCAAGAGTTTCATGTTTATGCTTCATAAGATAAACATAACCATATCTACTGAAATCATCAGTAAATGTAACAAAGTATCTTTCTCCATGTCTTGACATTGTTCTGAATGGACCACATACATCTGTATGTACAAGTCCTAACAGATCATTAGCTCTTTCTCCAACATTTGAAAAAGGTGCTTTTGTTAACTTTCCACTTAAGCATGATTCGCATTTTCCAAACGACTCCGAACCTTTGGAATCCAGGATTCCTGCGGTTTTGAGTTGTTTAACACGATTCTCACTTATGTGACCAAGTCTACAATGCCACATATACGTATCATTAAAGTCCAACTTATTACGTTTATGGGAGATATTGCATAATATGTTATCGTTTTGGATTTCTATCTCATAGATCCCATTGTTAGGTTTTGCATCAAAGTAAAATACATCGTTAAAATAAGCAGAAATAAATTCATGTAACACCCCAACCGATGGCGGAAACATCGAGGTGTCACGTAGTGACGATTGTTCAATAGCTCATGGACTAGAAATGTAAATTTGAATACATTGAATTTAATAATTTATTACATTAAAAGAAATACAACAATTACGACTAGCAATCTAAACTAAGATACAGTAATCTCAATCTAAGTCTATGTTCCAAACGCTTGGAAGTAATCTCATAAGAACCTGAAACATGTACGAAAATGATTTGGTCAATACAAAATGTATTGGTGAGCATACCCTGTTTGAATAAATATAGTAGGAAAAGTGGTTAGCAATTCATGTGCGGTACCATTTGCAATTATGTAATAAGTAATATCCGTTCAAAACCAAGCCTATGAATAATGACTAACACATGACTAACCAAATGAATAATGAATTAACAAGACAATGACCAAGATTCTCTCAACAGAG
Source organism: Ambrosia x helenae (assembly GCA_030844895.1). NCBI lineage: Eukaryota > Viridiplantae > Streptophyta > Magnoliopsida > Asterales > Asteraceae > Ambrosia > Ambrosia x helenae. The sequence continues at coordinate 8,941,754 of CM061224.1, read as the reverse complement.
TCTCAAGGGGGTATACCATAGTACTATTCATTGAAATGTTAGGTCGCCTAGCGGTTAATGATTTTGACAAGTCATAGACACACCAATTAACATAAAGCAAATACACATGAGAATTGCATTTAGTAAAAGAAATAGAAACTTGATAGTAAATACATGAGTCACCCCCAGAATAGTAAAACAGAAAAAAAGGGGGAAAGATATACTCACAGTTTGCGAAAGCGATCAAAATCCAACTTAAGCGGTCGTGAGCTAAGTAATGGGAATTCCGAGGAATTCAACCTATAATGTATAAGAGTGCTAATAAGGAAATGTCTAAAAAGTCTAAGGTATCTAGGGTTCTAAGGCATTAGGGTTTGCTAAGTCGATTTGGGGAATTTGAGTTTTTATGATTATGATAAGTCGAATTAATATAAAAGTTGTATATTAAAAATAATATGTCAAAATTTGTAAATATGGTTTAGGTAATATACCAATTTAATATTTAGATACAAATTATGTTTGAATAATTAAAACAATATAATTTAGTTAATTATTTTAACTAATTATTGTAAATAAATACAATAACTATAAATGTATAAATAAATGAGTTACACCATGATCCAATAAATGGTAATTAAGATTTTCAAACATATAAATATTTCTATTTTAAAATAAAATAGCTTTTTAAATAGTGTAAATAAATAAATGTTTAATTATGTCTAATTAAACATAAATAATGCAAGACATGACCTAAAAATGCTATTTTTATAGAAAATGGATGCTTTCTTATGTAAATTAATTAAAATAATTTCCTCATAATTTTTATAAACTTATTTATATTTAAAACTGATTTAATGATATTAAATAATGTTTAAATGATTAAAAATAGGAAAATTAATAAAAATAAATGTTTTCTGAATCAATAATTTTTATTTTAGATTAGAATGCTTAGAAATAATTATCCTAAAATTTTGAGATAAAAATCATTAAAAATGAATTTTTTTTATCAATTAATTATGATTAAAACAATATAAATTGATAAAATAAAGAAAATAATTAATTTTTCAGAAAATAAAATTATGATAATTTTCTATGTGAAGTCAAGAAGCTACACCTAAATTTTCATAATTTTTGGAGCAAAAATGAATTTATTATAAATATTTCAAGTTAACAAGGTATATATACATATATATATAAATATAAAAAGAACTATATAAAACCTTAAAAAAAATGTATCCAGACCCGTGAGTTCAGAGATTCGAACCCGGGTTCTAAAGATAACCAGTTGTAGTCCCAACCACTAAGCCAAGGCAGCCAATTGTTGTTTTATTTGATATCAAATTATATTTAAACAATAACCACCACTCATCATCTTCCCGAATTCAACATCTAAACCCTAACCCTAACCCCATTTCTAATAAACCCGATGACAACAAGATACAACTCTGAAAGGATAGGGTTTTTAAAGATCTACATATGAAGATTAAAACGGCAATCAAAGATTTTACTTACACGTTTATATACGATTAGAATCGAAGCCACACGAGCATAACAAAAACCGTAACTGGACATGAATTCTGGATGATTTCGTGAGTGTTTTGAAGCCTTTTAGGACGAAAATGATTCCAGAACACAATTGAAGGATCAGTTTATGTAAAGGTTGGTCTGAAACGGTCCTTTGATTAGCTTATTTATTTCCGGGCGTTACACCTCTTTGGTCCGATTAAAACACATTTAAACAAGTTAATTACAAGCTTTAAATCGTTGGAATTTATTAGGACTTGATGGAGAAATCAAACCGGTTTTTAAAATCGAGATTTAAAGGTCATTTTAAAGGTTTTGAAAGGTTGCCGGAAAACATGGCCGGAATTCCGGTCGCCGCCGGCGACCATGACTACCGGAAAAACGTGTAAGCAGGGAGGGAGGATTTTAATTTTTAAAAACTTTCATGACTTGACATAATTAGTCCCTTAAGTATAACTAGGTTAGTTTTATTCTAATTTAGTCAGTTTTCCCTTTTATAAAACTTAACCAAGTTAACTAAGTTTAACTTAAAACTTTTATAAAACTTGAAATTTTTATAATACCCATTCCGGGTGACGTTTCAACATACGCGTTTGATTAAAACTTATACCTGATCCAAAATAAATATAAATGATAAATTTTTAGTTCGCTCAAAAATTAAATTTGAACACAACGAAACTTACAGGGACTATAATGGAAATATTTGAAGGGCTATTATTGTCAATTTAATGAAAGACGAGGGTGACGGATGTCACAGTTCACCATTAAAACGATAATCAAAAACTTGTCTACGCAAAGCATGAAATGAAACAATATTTCTAGTCACACTAGGAATGTAATAAACATTGTTCAAAACAAGTTCTAAACCAGAAGGTAGTAAAATAACATATTCTCCTATTGCCTTCACTGCAACTCTTTGTCCATTGCCAACATGGACCTCCAAGTCACCTTGTTTCAGCTTTCTAATCTTTCTTAGTCCCTGCAAAACATTACAAATGTGGAAACCACATCCTGTGTCAAACACCCATGTTTTGCCAGAAAAAAACAAAGATTTCAATAACATATATACCTGAGGACTCTCCTCCAGAAGCCTTGGCTTGCTTCAGTTCAGCTAAATACTTAGCACACTTCCTTTTCCAGTGCCCAGTTTCATCACAATGAAAACATTTGGCATCTTTCAAAGGTTTCTTGTTGGCAACAGCTTTGCCATTTCCCTTCCCTTTGCCTTGATAGCCCTTTTTCTTGGTTTTAGGTTTCTTAATCTGACCCTCCCTGATCATTAGCACTGGTGCAGTTTTGCCAGGTATGTTTACCTCAGCAGTTTTGAGCATCTGATGCAGTTCTGCAAGTGTCTTCTCCATCCCATTCATATTATAGTTCATAATGAACTGGTCATATGACTTGGGCAATGAGTTCAGGATGATATCCCCAGCTAACTCATCGCTCAAGGGGGATTCCAGATGAGCCAAGTGATCAACATATGCCTTCATTTTTAGCACATGAGTGCCAACTGGTGAACCCTCTTGCATACGAGTGGTTATAAGTGATCGCATCACATCGAACCTCTCATGGCGAGCATTTTGTTGGAACATTTCCATCAGATGCTTATTCATGTCGTATGCATCCATGTCCTCCATGGTCCTTTGAAGTTCAGGGATCATGGAAGCCAGCATCAGACATGAGACTTTCAAAGAGTCATCAAAATGCTTAGCCCAAGCTTTATAAAGCTCACTCTTGGGATTTATGGGTTCATCCGGGACTGGTTCTTCAAGAACATACAATTTGTTCTCCGCTTTGAGAACAATTTTCAAGTTGCGGTGCCAGTCCATGAAGTTGGAGTGGTTCAGTTTGTCCTTCTCTAAGATGGACTTGAGAGAGAAATGGGAGGTGGAATTGTTTTCAGTTGACATCTACAAAGTTCAATAATTAATGTATTAGTATTTCATGTTTTAAGTATCCTAATTATTTTATGACCCAAAAAGCAAAATTAATTAGGATGAGATCCCGATTCATCAATACACAATGAACTGGCTTAGCACTGTCCACTGGCATGATTAGGTAGGTAAACAACGATTGTTAATTGTGTCCACTACACAACTCTCCTTTTTGGGGTTATCGCTAAAAGCGATGTATGTTTAACCCCAACTATGCCCACTTGTCTAACAAGCGATGTTTGGTCCTTTACTGTTAACTGTAACACCGACCTATGTTACACAGGAACCGCGATGATTACCTTCACTCATGATCAACGCCCAGATGCAGGGTCAGCACTAACATTTGGGTTCGATATAGAATGGAGTGTTAACTCGTTAAGGGTGGCATGAAACATCAATTTAAAATTGGGATTTAATTTTAATATTTACCATAAATATATTGAATGACTCGTTAGCATGATGTGAGTCACACAATAGTTTATAAAATCCAATTTTATATTGTTCGTGATGATTGAAACTCCTTTCAACACTCGACACGGTATAGTTTTAAATACCCTATTTAAACTACGTTGGTCGTATTATCGCGAATGGACTTGTTTTAATATTAATAAAACTCCTTTTATTAAATATGCTTTTCGGTTTTTATAAAACTTGTTTTAATAAAACCGTTGTCATGATTGTGAAAATTTTATTTATTTTTGGTTATCTAAATTATTTACAATAAATAAACCACAACCACAAAACATAATAATAAAATTAAACGAACCGAGCCCCTAATAGGTCGCCCGTTTCGTTTTAGCCAGAAACGAAACGAACTAGTCAAAAGGGTTTCAAAACAATTTTGATATAGCTCCCACTTGACCCGAGATCTCTATCTTCATGGAACCTGTTCGCCTTTTTATCTTCGTCTTGATCTTGTACTTGTAGGATTACAAATAAATTTGAAATACAAATAAAACAAATCTATTCTAATCCTATCTATTACACCGGATCCAATATCCGTAATAAAAAATACAAATCAATAAAGAAATAAAACCATCACAAACACAACCATGACAAGGGTCAAATACCTAGGGCTCGATTCACATCACAATCCATGAACAACTAAAAGCTTTTGATCTTTTGTCAAAATAAACAATTATTTGACAAATAAAACAAAGATCAAAATTATAACTTTACCATCTATACGCGCGTAACCGTGGCTCTGATACCACTGTTGGGAATCATGGTATCGTATACACAGCGGAAGCGGTTTATATTTATTAGAAAAATCGATTATATACATTATATAATATTAGCCGATTTATATGAATAAATATATATTTAATTTTATTAATCCGATTAATAAAATATTCCCAATCAGGATCTCAGTTAAACGCGTATAAACAATAAAACAACCATAGGGGGTTTAGTGATCAACCTTTGACGACTACGCCGAAATTGTAACACGTGGGTTACAACGAATCCTCGCTAGTAGGAAGTTCACACCGTGAACGAACCAACCGGGAAGCAACACTTGCAAGAAGGAAGGTGGTGGCTTGTGGTGGTTGATGGCCGAACAAAAGAAGAAGAAGGCGGCGACCTTCTTTCCTTGGGTGGCGGCCGCTAATCACAAGAGGGAGGCAAGGGATTAGTTGTTTTGATAAAAGTGTGTATTAGGGTTTACTCCTTAACCCTCCTTTTATAAGACAACAACTTGCAATAAACCCCATTGCTAAATATCTTAATACTCCTTAATATTAATCTTATTAATATTAAGTCCCTCAAGACTAAAACAATTATTATTTCATAAATAATAATTCATCAACGCGTGAACTTATCTGATTCGTGTACCAACGTGTAACTTTTCGGATCGTACCGGGTCGGGTTACGTTGACCTCGACTTTTAATTACATCGGACATACCATATGTCCAACAAATTAATGGTTTGTTATTTTAAATAGATGATGCAATAAATGTGTAATTTTACCTTGCTAACTTACTTTACACTTATCAGATGTAACTCAAGAGAGAACCACAAGCCAACATTCGGTCCGATGCTTATCTTTCTTTCTACATGTTTTTTGAACGGTTTAAATTCTATCAAATCCGTTTTAGACAGACTCGAATACTTGACCTCAAGGGAAGTAATACCACATTAACACCTTAACTCTAATGGCTTTGCGAATTGAACCCGATCCCTACCGTCTTTCCACACTTGTTTTTATTTTTGTCTTTTAATTTTTAGATTTTAATATTTCAATGTTCATAATTAATTTTGGGCATATATTATTTTTCTTCTTATAATTTATAAAACATATGTGATATTTTAAAAAATTCTGAATTTACCGTTGTGACGTGATTATCATTTTCCTAATGTTTCAACTTTCAATACATATTTTTTTTCAAAACCATATTTTTGTGACAATATACAAGCTACTTCAAGTTTTGTTTTCGGAATTTTTTTCTCTTAGAACATTTAAAATATGATGTTCAATAAATTTTGTGATTTTCCATTTCAAAATGCTTTTTTTTATCAACGTTTCAACTTGATTTTTTATTTACAGGGTGAACACCATTGTATATGTCATTGAAACCGAGCCTTACAAATTTCAACATTTTCGTGACACGCGAGTTGAGCAATACAACTATACAAGTATATTACTAGTTTGGATTAAATATGTTCATTTAAAATGAAATCCAAAATCTAAGAAGTAATAATGGTGGGGGTAAGTCAGAAGGTGGCGTGATGGGTGCAGTGGTGTGAACTGCTACTTCACCATGTGCTCGACCACTGGCTAAGTCTGCATAAGTGCATAGATCCAACTTGGTTTGTCTCATTGCCACTTCATTCCATTGACTTATCTGACTGATCTAGACCGATATTCATAACTATTATTGTTTACAAATTTTTTTATCTTTCTAGTTTTTTATCCATTGATGTGACATAGTCGTCTTAGCCCCCTTTGAGGCCTAAAGCAAATAACAAAATGGAACATGTTTTGTTAAAAAAAATTATTTTGCTTTCTATCTTATACTTCTTATATTATCATATGCATGTATGCATAGTTACAGACTACCAGTGGCGAAGCTTGAGAAATTGGTCCGGGTGGTCGGAAATCATCAGTCACAGGACATGACTTAATTTTTTTTTTCTATAGCTATGTTTCGGATTATATGTTCGGGTCGGTGATTCGATTCGGGTCGAGTCAAACATTTAATACAATAATATCAAAGTACTAAACATTGTTTAACAAAAAAATGAATAATGACACTAAAACATTAAAAATGAGACAAAGATGTTAAGGTTTTATTCTTCCCCATGGTATAATCTAATAACATAAACATTAAATTAAGTCATAATTATTTTCAACCCTAATTCTTAAACAATGTGATAACTTGACACAAAATATCTATCTATATATATAAAAGAAAACGTATATGCTGACGTGGCGTGCAATGGAGGCCTCAACATTCCCTTGAGAGTGCCACGTGGCATCATAATGGAGAGTTTTTGGTGTTTTTGAATTGTTTCCTTTTTTAATTAAATTGAGTTATTTTAAGAAAAAAAATTTTAAAAAGATTTAAAATTTTCTCTCTCAAATTTCCTTCCATAATTTTTAAACGTTTATATCTTTTATATACGAGATTTTTTAAAGAAAAAAATTACACCAAATTAACGAGCGTTTTATTATCTTTCCAACGAGTACCATAGAGCTATATAAAAAACGGAGAAAAAACCGACTATTTTTTGTGGGGTTTCGTTTATACAGGAAAAAAAACACACAAAGTGTTCATGTTATCACGTAAAATTAGATTTTGTGGGGAATATGAGTTATTACTGATTATAATACAATGAACATGCAATGATTGAGAGATTTTGTTGTTAGTTAACTTGAACCATTTGCAATAGGTTATCACGTAAAATTAGATTTTTCAACCCCGGGACCCTCCCGGGATAATCAGCTAGTTAACTAATAAAAAAAAACCACCACCATCCAAAGCAGTACCAACGTCCAACAATTATAAGAATATTTATGCTAAAGAGAAGATGATAGATATGGTTATCTTGTGGCATTTGGGTGACACATACATACACAAACAAATCGACCCTCATTTGTAAATATTACATTGGATTGGTTTAATCAACATTCAACAACACAACAAGATAATAATCTATGAATCTATAAATTAGTAAAGTAGTTGTATCTTAATTCTTTGAATGAAGACTTGAAAATTGAAAGTATGAAACTATCAGGGTGAGATCGAGAGACAAAATACAGAGAGGGTTTAAAGTTTTATTTAGGTTTAGGCTTTTATTTGGGCTTTTTAATTGGATTTTCCCTAAAGAAAAAATGGGAAAAATCAAACAATTAGGTTGTACCTCTCAAAATAGCCCAAAAGAAAAAGAAAAAAAAAACAAAGAAAAATGATAAACTCGGTAAAACAACCGATATTTGGGAACCTTGTATCGTCCGATATATCGTTAGTTTTGGTTTATATAATATACCTATTTTTTTCAAAACAAAACGGGGGTCGAAACCGTATATACCTAATAAATTTTATACGGATACTATATAATCGAAACTTATGAGCAAAAATTCGGGGGGGGGGGGGGGGTCAGCCGCCCCCTCCCGCCCCTGCAGACTACAAACCTCATCATTAACGATCCGAAAGCCTAGATTACTTCTACTTTTTTTTTAGAATTTAAGGTATTATTAGAAAAGTAGGGCCCAAAGCCCTTGCTTTATTTCACTCATCAATAAGCCACCCATGATTCTTCACGAACACCGTCTACTACCACCATTCACCATCATTGATCATCGACAACCACCCATCCATGTTAATCAAAAAATCCAACTCCACACAAAATATGGATCTTAAAACAAATGAACACGTCAAAGCACACAAAATTCATGATCTAGAGAAACATATAAACAAAGCTGTTCATACGAAAACCATAACTGAAAACCCTAGATTACACCCCATATCTACCTCTTTAAACTTTACGTTATTATCATTATGGCAACAATGAATATGGTTTTGTCATACGCCTAGCGTTAGACGCGGAAAATCTTAGAACTGTCTTGTTTTATTAAATTTATATGAAAGCTGGCATTTTAGTTGAATACCTAGAAGTTATTTTCCCTAACTTTACTCTTTAGATCAAACTTCCTTCAATCACAATAATTATTGGACTTAAAAGTTATAATCACACCATCACACAAGCAAAAATCATATGCTAAGCATAGTGAACGAAAGAAGTTTTAATGTGAACAATGAAATAGGAAAACTCGTTTGAAGGTATTTAACTAACTTGACGTAGTTAGTTTTGATCAAGGAAACATCAAACTAACGTGATTTTGTTAGGTTTTGCATCTAATCTTAAACGGTGACAACACCATATTCAGTGCGCATTGTTAGATCACAATAAAATAAGTTCTCTAACACCCAAGTTAACATGAGTAATAAACAGTACCTTTTTTGCATATATAATTTTTTAACACCTTTAATTGATTAAAAAAGTTCAAGTTCTTTTCATTCCATTCCTACATTCTAAACAACTAAACTTTATAAAGACTGTCTACTTCATTCCTCATTTACTTTTGTATACCCTTGGTTATTCTATATCCCAATTTGGAATGTTAGCAGTAGCTTCATTAACCATCTTTACAAGTGTCACCTGCATCATACATGGAATAAGACCTTGAACTTGGGTCAAACCAAGCCTTGCAAACCAGGTGGGTTGGCTAACGGGTCAAAAATGAAGTCGAAAGGCAGCCCAAATGTATGGAAATGCACATAACCAGTTTACTCTTAAAGTATACTTACCACACTTTCAGGAACCCCGGGTGGGGGCATAGACAGATTTCTTGGCATAGGTTTATCCATATGTGATCTCTTGTCAAATCTCCATTCGCCAATCGTTCCATATGTTAACTCACCCTGCAAAATCAACGGTTTTGAGCACAAGTCTTTTAACTAGAGATGGCAAGATGGCTAGATTGGCAGTTGGGTAATGGATCAAAATAGGTTATCATTTAAAAAGTCATTTATGGTAACGGGCCGGGTTGGCCCGATGAAACTTCTTTTGTTTATTTTGATTCTTTTTTCAAAAATAATTAATGTGATCAATGTAATAACAAACAATATTATTCAAAAATTGAAATAGTAATCTAAATCTTTGGTTTTCGCCCTTTACCTAAAAATTAAATTTGACCCGTTTGAGATCAATGAAAACCAAAGCGACCCAGCAAGATATAATAGGGTCAAATTGCCACTTCAAATATGCATAAGAAGAAGCAAATTACCTTCATGTTGTAGTCACATCCATAAGTGTAATGAATGATAAACCTTTTGCCAATTTTTGTGTCCAATGGGGGCTAACAAATTGAAGCAAAAAAAAAAATTTTAACATTTAAATTTGCTATAATCTTGAATGTAGGCTTCTAACTAATACAAAATTATCAAAAAAGTTGATCCAAACACCTCTAGCATAAAATCATCGCGAAGATTGTGCTTTACACCATGCAAAGCAGACGCCACAGCGTATGCATACCTGACATAAAAGTCAAAAGTTTTGACCAAGCCGCAATATATAAACGGGTCAATCAGCTTTATGAACTTTAACTCACATTTCTAGCACCCATCCAAAAGCTTTATCAGCCCCAGGATCATCCTTCATTTTTAAAGATACATTCATCCATGTGGGTGCAATTTTTTCTAGTACATCCTGCGTAATATTTACTTCAGAACTCAATTGCATTACTTCACTTATGTATACAGGTAGCAAGTTTGACCCATTTACTTATAAATGGCTAGATTCGGCTTTGGGGCATGTTTCATCTCTAAAAGGTCAAACGGGTCAAATGAGTCGAAAGTAGCCCAAAATGTAATGCATAAACATCCTAAATCTTTTTATTTTGAAAATCTAGCTTATTATTGAAATCATATAAAACCAGTAGAAAATAAAAATAAAAAAAAATGTATTGGAAAAAGTTTTTCTAGCCAACCGGACTCGTTTTGACTTCCACCAAGAATTACACATTTTTTAACCTACTAGGGGGTGGCACATAAATAAGCGCTCGAGTCCCTCTAGTACAAGTCTCAAGTTTGAATCCAGCTTCAACTGGTTTTCTGCTTTTAACCCCTTTAAAGGTCACCTACCCAACGCAACTTTGTTTTTGCTAATCCCATTGGTTAGCAGGATTTTGATGGGCTCCGTGAGTTTTCTGGTAATGAGTTCTCACGGTTGCAAAGAAAAAAATCACCCATATTGACCTATTACTCACACGACCAACCCATTTCGCCACCTTCACCGCTTTTATACAAAGATCAACTCAAGAAGCATTAAAGGTATGTGAAGTCAAAAGAAAACTATAATGTAGTTGTACCTTTCTTATAATAACAGGAGAGTTACCAATTGGGTCAACATTAGTTATTGGTCCATTCTCCTTAGGGAAGTATTTTCGGATTATTTCTTCGTTGTCAAAAGGTAGGATGTAATTGAATGGGAATCCAGCAGGAACTATCCCACGGGCCAAATTCGGCAGCGGGTTTACAAATATGTGATCAGGCTCTGCCATCAATATGTATCTGCAAATGGCAAAACAGTAACTAATTTGTTGAAACTAATATGATTAGGAATGTGTAATTAGCATAATAATGCTCACTCCTCTTCAATAGTAGCCCTCTGCAGCCATTGCACAAAGGCCCAAGGTCTATTTAAGACTATGTACCCCTGCATACCATATAAAATCCATGTCTTACAAGCAAAGAAATACAATTCTGCATTTACATTAAACGGGTCAAAATCATCATATTAAAAAGAGTTGTATTGTTATTTTAAAAACGCGTTTTTTGTAATCATATATGAAGAAAACAAGAATTGAAAAAAAGCGTTCAGGTCAATCGACCCAACTCATACATCGTTTGACCCATACCAAAAAGGTGACCTTTGTGACCCATACCAAAAGCGTATTGGTTTGACCCGTGACCCAAGCGAATCAGACATCTTTTGACCCATACCCAAAAGTCACATGGTTGACCCATACCAAAAGATTACCCGTGACCCAGCCGGTCCATATTTAGAATCATACCCCAAAGTTACTTGTTTGACTCATACAAAAGGTTACCCGTTTGATTCGTGACCCACCCATTTGACCACCTCTAATATTGACCACACTATTAGGCCAAACGTAGTGGAGATAAGAGTTAGCGCCCCTCCCCTTCATTTGATTGGCTGAAACAGTCAACTCTCCAAATCCAAGAAAAAGTGGCGTTAAAAATTTAACGCTTGAGAGTTGTTTTGGGATTTTAAGGCCCAGGGGGCGGTGTAGAGAGCCTTAAGGGGCGCTAAAATGGGATTTAAGGCCCCATTAACGCCCCACTACACAGGGCACATAAACGCATAAAGAACTAAGATAAACGGAGGGGGGAAAATGGTCTCTTACTCTATCATCTGGAAGCGGGTCAACAACAAAAGTCGGAATCTCATCCATGAGATTATCGGGTTGGCCCGAATGCAGAACCCTGGTGAACATTCCCATCTCTGATCCAGCCATAACTTTCATTCTTTTATACCAATAATACATGATTCGGCTTTGCCATTTGCTATACGTAGCATCTGTAGCTGTCAATGCAACATGGAATAACGCCTTTGTACCCGTTGATCTTTCCATATTATCAGGCATCATAAAATCAGAATCATTAAACAACCCTCTAGAATTCAGCATTTTGTTTTGAACCACCATTGTTATTATATTATACGTTGCAACTAACGAACCAACGGTCAAAAGAACAAGTAACAATGTTGATACATAGCTAAAGTTATTCCTTGCCATTGTAGTTTGTGTTCCAGAAACATAAAGCTTCAAATTATCACTTCAGAGGAGCATTTAAACCTCATAAATCATTCTGTTATAGATGCAGTCAAAAGTCATATAAGTCAAGGAGTTGACTTTAACACATAGATACATCAACAAGCTAAAAACTGAAATATGATACTTCACATGAGGATAATGTTTACCAAAGTACACTACTAATAATATTTTTTTTTACCTTATGGGTAGCGAAAAAGCGAAAGAAAATGGAATTTGATCAGAAGGCGGGAAACGGAACAGCAGAATCATGACATGAAGAAGGTTGTTGAATCTGGATGTATATTGTTGGCAAGTGATCACATAAAACTAACTTTAGAACTTAGATGAGATTCATGACAGACAAAAAGGACCTTTTTTTTCATTTAAATCCATTGTTTAGTGTGAAAGCATTGTAAAGAACTAAAGATTGATCTATCTAGTAAAATTCAAGATTGATTTGTAAGTTTTGAATTTAAATAGGGAATTTGTCATTGTGTTTATTATTTATTACATTAAATAATAAGTACTAGGTACACCAATTTTGTTAACTTCAAATAACTTTTATATACACATTATTATTTTTTTAAAACATATACCATAAAAACATCATAGTTTCATTGTATGGGATCAAAATTATAAACGGTAAGCTAGCATAGTTATTATCATATATAGTGCTATGTCTTCAATGAATAAATGTCCGCAAATACCTCTCGACCATTGAAACAACATTGTACATGTAACGAATTTTCATTGCTTTTTACGCATCATATTTCGTGATCTATTGTGTTTTTTGTATCCTTCTTACACTTCTCATTTTTTTTACACTGTGTAGTATAACTTGACCCTTCTTATTTATTCATATTGAATTTTATTATCGATATATGAATATTCAAGTCTTCTCAAGCACCCAAGACGTGTTCCTAAATTATCTCCTCATTTATGCAAAGTTACTTCAGGGTTTATCGATTTAAGATGTTTTCATGATCACGTAATACGATATTATAATCAAATTATATATATATGCACTTGCTTTGCTACCATTCTATGACTGTCATTGTTTTCATGTGATTGTCATTATAACTGAAAAATAACAAGGATACACATGGGTGGTGTGAATATATGAACCATGTTGGAGTTGCCTTTTTCTAAGACACTCCTAGTTATCTTAGAACACTAGATTCAAGAACTTAAACACAAATGTAACCTAGGTACAAAACAATTATTTGTGACAATATATGACTTAGAACCATAAGTTAATTTGACTAATTTTTATATATTGTTTAATGGGTGTATTTGAATTACTAAACTTATAGAGTGGGTCAAAACATATCACTCTTATAATACTTGTTAACTTATTTCATGTCCAAGTTGGTCAACAACACCCACCACTATTGCATCATGACCTACTTGGCGCTACCGACATCATCACCTCCAGCATCAACGACAACACCTCTATGAGTACATCACAAACTCATGTCTCTCGAGGATAGTCCCTTGTTAACAGACCTGGTAAAATATCATCAATCGATTGGGACCCTTCAATATGTCACCTTGTCCACACCAGACATCACTTTTGTTGTGAAAAAAAGTGTGGCAATACATGCATGCCCCTTTAGAGAACCATTGGTTAGCTACAGAACGCATTCTATGATATCTAAAAGGCACACTTAATCACGGGTTGCTTCTTCGTCACATCTCCAGTTTTCATCTTCTAGCATTTACTTACACTCATTGGCAGGGTCTTCGTTTGTTCGTGCCTAATTCAGATGCTGACTACGCCGGTTGTCCAGATGACTGTTGATCCAGTGAGGGATTCGCCTTATATATGGGTTCCAAACTTTATATTTTGGATTGCACGTAAACATAAAACGGCTTCTCGATCATCCACTGATGGCGTTATTTTACTAATTTTATGAAAATGAATTTAGAAACAACGGACGGTTAAATTTACCAATTTGCCCTTCATTTAACAAGCAAAATGACCATATTAGCCCCCATTTAACTGATCAAGTTAACTGGGTTTACTTTTTGAATGGATTTGGCATTTAAACATAAAGCTGAAGGGTCCATGTGAGAAAAAAACTTGTTTTGGATAGATCTAGTAAATCTGATCAAACCTCAGGGACGAATTTGGCAATTTACTCTTTTGGCTCTAATTGATGTTCTAAATATAAATAAATATATCGGTCGTGTTCGAGTTCATCAATTTCAACCCATTACACCCACCTGCATACAATATACATCAAAGACAACCACTAATGCTACTTCATATGAAATCTAAGGCAGATGCAAATACTAATACTCCATATTCAAATAAAATCTAGGATCCCAGACGATCCCTGTCCCTCAGTTGCAACTTCCAGCATAACGCAGGTGGTACAACATGTTTCCGCCATTCTGGACTTCTTGGTCTAGCATCGTCTGCTGCAGCACTGGTCTCACGGTCCCACCGCGACCAATAAGGGTCCTGGCTTAAAATAGGCCAGAGCCACAGTCTGTCGTACTCCCGCGAAAACCAGTTTAAGAACTTTTGAGTTCATCCACTTTGTTGGGATATTTTCCACTTGCAAAATTCTTCAGACATTTATGGTAGGAAAAGTCTTCTTTACGGCCATCGGTGGTTACAACATAGAAACATCGACTTTCTTGGAATTTCATATGCTTGCTGACCTACAACATCACTAATCAATTATATGTAGAAACAAACAAAATTCATATAATTGTTATACATAAGTAAAAAATACTGAGAACTGCATAATGATTAATGAATTTGTACATTTAGTTTTAACTGGTGGTACATAAGACGGTTATGTAACCGCTTACCAAGCACTATGTAAAAGTTCATTACGCATTTCTCTCTCGCAGTTCTCCACTCAAAATTGATTATGTATTGAGCGTGCCCCTATCATGTATATTAAAAGAGGCTTATGGCAACTTTCAATCTGTTTGACCCGTTTCCCGTTTAGCCAAAATTTCTATTCAACCCTTTCAAGATAAACAACACGAGCCAACCCGAGTCATTCATAATTAAATTGGGGAATTTTATTTGTTAATTAACGGACCCACTTTTTTATTAATCCTTACACTTTCAAAGACAACAAGCATGGGACAATGCTATATTTCCGTACTAGTTATTTATGTGTAAGGATCAAGTATAGAAAACAAGTGCTAAAAAAAGAAAATGTAGCGGGTTTACCATAATGTAATCGACTCCAGCCCCAATTTTCTGAGCTTTTTGTGGATGGTGATTGAAGACGTTTTCAAGAATATAAGCTTGATCATCAGCAGACAAAGGATCGCCATCATTGTACCTTCACAAAGTTAGTTAGAATTTATGTTCCAAAACTTTAAGTAACTTTTTAATGCATAAAACCTCTTGCATCATTTTATATAAAAAATAGATTACTATTCTTAATTTCTTATAATAAGTAACTTTTGTAACCTTATCTGACACACGCTCGCGCGCGCACACAAAAAAAAACACATTTAGACAAGAAGTATCAGGTTCAACTCAACCTGAACAGTTTCGACCATTACCCAACCCATCAAACTTGCACATTTACCCCCTTTAGCAACGGGTTATAAAGATTACTGATTCATGATTCTTCGGGTTGATTGCATAATAGGCTCAATCTCATCGAAATGAATCTCTTGCTCATCATCCACACGCCGTTTTGATGTACTAAGCAGGCCACTTGATACCGGACCATCATTTGGGCCCCCAACTAGACTATCAGGGTGTTTTCTTTTAGAACCACAACCTTCCTCTTTCGACCCCCACGATCCTGGTTTCTGGTTCTCATCATTGCCTTTTTCATTTGACCCGTCAGTGACCGCTTTCGCTTGAGGTTTATTGTCGCCTTTCTTACCCCATAGAGCACCCGAACCATCTTGTGAAGCAACTTTTGCTTCCACTAATTTACTCCAATCAAGACTTTTATCAGAAGATCTCCCGATAAAATTTGTTTCATTTTCTATTGCTTTGCCCCACGAATCAGAATCGTTCTTGGCCCACTGATCGGTTTTTGAATAATCTTGTAGTAAAACATCAGTTTTTTCATCCTTTTTATCTTCTCCGCCTGCAACCGTATTATCTGCCACTTTATCATCTTGATCCGTTTTGACAACCGTTTTACCCGATGAACCTGTACAAGAATTTTTTGTTCCATTTACATCAACTTTCTTCGCCTTCCGTTTACTTCTTCGGGTTTTGGGCCTCCCTTCATTTGACCCTTTGGTGACTACTTGTGCTTGAGGTTTATTGCCGCTTTCTTTAAAACTGCCATCATGACCCGTTTTGACACCCTTTTCACCTGAATAATTCAATCCCTTTACAATATCATATTGAATTTTCTTTCTAACCCGTCCAGTTACATCAGCGTTGAGCATCTTCGGTCCATACCCCTCCAGGACCCTTTCTCTTTGGGTCTCTAGACAATCTTCAACAAAAGTATTTACACGTTGACCTTCAAAACGAGGCCCGTTTTTTCTTACTAAAATCTGTTTCCTTTGGACCCACCCAAGCAGGTCCACAAAAATCTGTCCCAAAACTATAATGAGGCCCAGGTGGATTATATGTGCCATAGTGGTTAGTATATAGGCCAACCCACCCGTGCGAGCTGCCAACCTCCCATGGTGGCCTCTGTCTACCTCCGTCACCAAGATAAAGCCCTCCTGGTGGACCCCGGATCTGATAATAATCAGTTTCCTGTTCATCACCATCTGATGAAATCTGGGCCTGCAATGGTTTCTCGGGCCCAGATTCGAGTGATGGCCCCTGTTTACCTCCGTCACCGAGATGAAGCCCTCCTGGTGGACCCCGGATCTGATAATCGGTTTCCTGTTCATCACCATCCGGTGAAATATGGGCCTGTAATGGTTTCTCGGGCCCAGACTCATGCGATAGCCCTCCTGGTGGACCCAGGATCTGATAATTAGTTTCCTGGTCATCACCGTCCGATGATATTTGGGCCTGCAATGGTTTATCGGGCCCAGATTCATGTGATGGTCCCTGTCTACCTCGATCATCAAGCTGAAGCCCTCCTGGTGAACCCCGGATCTGACGATCAGTTTCTTGGTCATCACCATCCGATGATATTTGGGCCTGCAACGGTTTCTTGGGTCCAGATTCATGTGGACCCCCAATCTGATAATTAGTTTCTTGGTCATCACCAGCTGATGAAATCTGCGCCTGCAACGGTTTCTTGAGCACAGACTCATGCGATGGCCCCTGTCTAACTCGGTCACCAAGCTGACACCCTCCTGGTAGACCCTGGATCTGATCATCCGTTTCTTGGTCATCACCATCCAATTGAATCTGAGCCTGCAATGGTCTATTGGACTCAGATTCATGCGACGGCCCGGCATCACCTCCCCCTATTGCCACCTTCTTTCCTTCGTCTTGGTTTTCGCTGGACTCTGTACCTCCTTCAATATTTTTATCCATCAAATTCCACCTATTCTCTGGTGGATTCCCAGTTTCGCTTTGCGGCTCGATTATCTTTTTCAAAAGTTGTTCAATGACTGTCAATTTCTGGTCCACTCCAGAAAACCGGTCTAGCATCATGTCTCTCACCGCCTCGATTTTGATCCCCATCCTCTTTTCCAACTCTTCTATATTTGCATCCATTGGTCTCAAAATCAAGTTCTGTGTTAGAATATATTAGTTTGATAGCAGTGTAAAACGCAAGTGCATATGATTACTTGGAATCGCTAAACTAATGTTTGGTTTATTAACTTTGGACATGAGGATGCTATAACTAGAAGACCAATTCTTGATAACTAGACTTGTAAACGAATCGAAAGAACACAAAGGGGGCATGTTCGTGTACATCCGTTTAACTTTAACCGAACAAACAATCGAACATGGACAATTAAATGAACGAACATAAATGAAACGTAAATGTCCAGTTCACGAACATAAACGAACGAACATGACATGTGTTCGTGTCGTTTAGAGGTGTACAAAAAAACCGGTTTGTCAAACCGGCCCGATCCAAAAACCGGAAAACCGGTTCTGCAAAAACCGTTTTTATTTTTCAAACCGATGGGAAACCGACCCGATTCATCGGCTTGGGTTCGATTGGGCAATTCGTGGACCAGTTAGGGTTGAAAACCGGTTTAAGAGGAAAACCGGTTTGGAAAATAACCGGTTTTTGAGGAAAAAAACCGATTTTGACAGTGTATTTGGATTCTTGGATGACCGGTTTGGCAAAAAAAACCGGTTTTAAAACCAACCCAAATCGGTTTCAATAGACGGTGGTCTTCGGTGCTAAAAACCGGTTTGGAAACCGGACCGGTTTGAGGAAAAAACCGGTTTTTGAACTAAAAAAAAAACCAAAACCGGTTTTAAAACCGGTTCGGTTTGACAAAAAAAACCGCTTTGTACATCACTAGTGTCGTTCGTTTATTAAATTAAACTGCTAAAAGGTTCAATGAACGTTCGGTTTATTTACAAGCCTATCAATAACATATTGCAGGACAGGATATACATCACAATCTGCAAACAGAAAAAAGAAGGCTTAACCTAGAAAACATTAAGTTATGTGCCCTAATCGTTCTGAAGCTGATTAACAACGCAGTAATGAGAACAAAAGCATGGGATTCAAAAGCCTAACATATCTAGGGTTTGTATGTATGTTTGATTGCAAAAAATAAGAAGAAAAAAACACTAACATTTATCTCTCAAATCGATACATGAAGTGGAAGCAACACGAAACGATTTGAAGCTGCAACAGGAATCGGTTTCAAAAGCCCCCTTTTGATATGAACATTTTTTAGTTTTCTTACACTCTGTTCCAGAGTTTCATTAAAGGATGGAAGAGAAATGATTGGAAAGGAAGTGGGAAAAAAATGTGTTCTAGAGTTTTTTATAGGAGGGAAAGAGAGGGAATGAGAGGGATAATAAAGAGGATTTTAGGGTGATTTTCAATCTTTCCAATTTGGAAGGAATTGGAGAGAAAGGAAGAGGAGGGAGATCCTTTCTCTTCCATCCTTTAATGAAACTTGGGAACAGAGTGTTAGGGCATGTTTGGATAAACTTATTTGAGGCAAAAATGACTTTTTGTTAAAAGGACTTATTAACTTATGACTTTTTAAAAAGGAGTTTTTAAAAAAGTGTTTGGATTAGCTTATGTGGTGAGGAAAAACAATAAGTTGATAAGTTAGTTTGTAAAAAAGTGTTTGATTTAACTTATTTAGGTAAAATGACCAAAAATGGTATAAGAAGGGAAGGTGTAAGGATATAATAAGGGCATGTAGGTAAATAACCATCAATAAGTTATAAAGAGGTTCAAAAAGTCACTCCTCCCTTACTTTTCCAAAACAACTTATTATAGGCTTACAAAAAGTTAAAACAAAAAGTCCTTTTCCTTTTGTCAAACACTTTTTGTAACTTATTAACTTTTTGAAAAAGGTATAAGTTATAAGGAGGTGGAAATAAGGAGAGCCAAACATGCTCTTATTATTAATTTTAGAACTAGGATTGTGTCACCCGCGCTTCACCGCGGGAGCTTCAGTTGCGTTGAGGGTTTTGTGGACGTTAAAGATCGCACGTCACTGTGGGAACTCCAGTTGCGTGGAGAGTTTCGTGGACATATAAGTGATTGTTATTCTCGCATGAGCTTCAAAAAAAATATTCGCGGCTAAAAGTTAAAAGTTTGGTGTCAAAGTTTGGAATCCTAAAAACTAAAAGTTTGGCCAAAGCGCAATGCAAGTTTAAAAAAGTTGGATGGTCAAAGTTTGAAATCCTAAAAGCTAAAAGTTTGGTGGACAAAATTTTAAATCCCAAAAGCTAAAAGTTTGGTGGTCAAATTGGAAGAAAATGAAGTTAAGTTAAAAGTTAGTGGCCAAAGTTTTAAATCCTAAAAGCTAAAAGTTTATTGATCTAAGTTTGGTGGTCAAATTAGAATAAAATAAAGTTAACCTAAAAGTTAGTGGCAGAAAATAAAATTAACCTAAAAGTTAGTGGCTAATATATATATTAAAAGAAAGACACTATTGAAGTGTCTTTCTATTAATATATATAGATAATTTTATTTAAAATATTATTTTATGCTTCGTTTAAGGTGCTCGCGCGATGCGACGGAAAATCGATCTTATTAACCTATCGGTTAATTAGGCCTGGTGTATTTTGTAGCATTGTAGGCTTTCAGTTCGGTTTAGTTCATTTTGTTAATAACCAAAGCCAAAGTTAGGCTAATTTTTTTTCTTAGAAAGAAATGAAATAGGGTATAAATTCATAAATCGGAGGTAAAGCTACTAATATATGAATTATTCGGTTTCGGTTTGGTTAATTTCGGTTGACTAAGGGTACAACAAAACCAATAACCGATTTTAAGTTAATTTGGTTTTTTTTGTTAATTTAGTTTTCGATTGATTTGGTTTGGTTTGTTTTCAGTTATTGCTTACCCTTAAATATTGTTAATCACGTAATGTATCAATTTTTTTTAAATTAAAAAAAAATAGCATTACTATACTCAAATTAAAGCGGATAAAATGTTCGTGTTTATGATGTAATTTTAACAAAAAAATAATCCATGAAAAAATTATGGTCATTTAAAAATCGTTGGTTAGTTGACTTATAGTAACGAGAAAAAGTGTAACCATTTTCTAAATAAGCAAAACGTTAGTAAAGCTGAAGGAAGTAAGAGCATTCACATCCCCTTGTGAAATGCGTTATATATACTATAAATGCGTTAATATAAAGGTATTGAAGTGAAACTGTTTGAAATACTGATTTATGCATTAAAAAAACTTTAGGGTATCTTAAAATACCCTTTTGAAATGTGTTATATATACCATAAATTAATATATATAGATAATTTTATTTAAAATATTATTTTATGCTTCGTTTAAGGTGCTCGCGCGATGCGACGGAAAATCGATCTTATTAAGCTAGTAATATATGAATTATTCGGTTTCGGTTTGGTTAATTTCGGTTGACTAAAGGTACAACAAAACCAATAACCGATTTTAAGTTAATTTGGTTTTTTTTTTTTGTTAATTTAGTTTTTGATTGATTTGGTTTGGTTTGGTTTGTTTTCAGTTATTGCTTACCCTAAATATTGTTAATCAGGTAATATATCAAAAAAAAATTAAATTAAAAAAATAATAGCGTTACTATACTCAAATTAAAGTGGATAAAATGTTCGTGTTTATGATGTAATTTTAACAAAAAAATAACCCATGAAAAAATTGTGGTCATTTAATAACCGTTGGTTAGTTGACTTATAGTAACGAGAAAAAGTGCAACCATTTTCTAAATAAGCAAAACGTTAGTAAAGTTGAAGGAAGTTCGTGTTTATGATGTAATTTTAACAAAAAAATAACCCATGAAAAAATTGTGGTCATTTAATAACCGTTGGTTAGTTGACTTATAGTAACGAGAAAAAGTGCAACCATTTTCTAAATAAGCAAAACGTTAGTAAAGTTGAAGGAAGTTAGAGCATTCACATCCCTTGTGAAATGCCTTATATATACTATAAATGCGTTAATATGAAGGTATTAAAGTGAAAATGTTTGAAATACTGATTTATGCATTAAAAAAAAACTTTAGGGTATCTTAAAATACTCTTTTGAAATGCGTTATATATACTATAAATTAACAACAATAAGGTATGTTTATAACTTCAACTACATTTTTTTTATTATATTTTGAGATCTCTTTATCATTTGTTATTTCTGATTTATCACATAAACCAAAGTTTTCCACACGCTTAATAGTGATGTTTTTTAAGATTTTATAGGCATAACATATCAAAAGACTTAGGGTATGTTTAGTAAAGATCTTTTAAGAGTTTTTATAAGCTTCAAGCTTTTTTTCTTTTAAGAAAAAAGCGCCTACTCAATAAAAAACATTTTTTTTAACAAGCTTGAAGCTTTTAGGTTAGAATAAAAAAAACTCTATACGCCACCAAAACTAGCATTTAACCGTTGAGGGAGCCGCTTTTAAGAAAAAAGCTCCTAGTCAATAAAAAACATTTTTTTAACAAGCTTGAAGCTTTTAGGTTAGAATAAAAAAAACTCTATACACTACCAAAACTAGCATTTAACTGTTGAGGGAGCTTGAAGGCAATTCAAATGGACTGTTTCACCGGCCTAGACGAACGCGGTTCAAAGGGACTCGACCGGACCAGTAATATAGCTTACAACTGGTCCAGTACTGAGCAGAGTGGATTCAAGCATAACACCTTTTATACAAACACTCCATCAACCAATCATTAGTAGGCTGGCTGTCTTTTGTACGATAAAAAGTTGATCAAGAAAGAGAATACCATACATACACATGCATGCATATCAGTTATAATCCAAGTTAACACTTGATTCTACCCAACTCTACAGCAAACTTCTACATCAATCACTTCTATCTACTACTGTTATTCATAAGACATCGCAAAATGATCATCTGTTTCAAATAAAAATTCAAGAACCCCAACCGGATTTCTGTGAACTACCACCGTCTCCCGCCTGATTCCACCCGGTTAGAGGTGCTCCGGCCTCCTCTGGTGCCGTGCCAGCCTCCTTTTTCCATCCTGTTGCAGAAGTCCCGCCCTCTGTTTCCTCTGGTGCCGTGCTAGCCTCCTTCCACCCCTGATTCCATCCTGTTGCTGAAGTCCCGCCCTCTGTTGCTGTGCTGACTTCCTTTTTCCATCCCGTTGCTGGTGCCCCACCCTCGTCAGCCGCCATGTTGGAGTCCCGGTTCCATCCTGCCCGGGGACGGGGAGTCCGGGGGGTCCCAGCTTCATCTCTGTTCATAGGAGGGCGTGGCTGATTCCTTCGGAAATACTTGGGGATGAATTCGTCCACTTTGTCTGGATATTTTCCCCTTACAAAATTCTCAAGACATTTTCGGTATGAGAAATCTTCTTTACGACCGTCGGTCGATACAACAAAAAAGCACCGACTGTCTTGGAATTGTGTGTGTTTGGTAATCTACGAAACAAATTTAATAATTAATTGCATGAAAAAAAAATCATGTATTTGGTCATGTATGCAGGTGTTCAAAAACACAAAATGTAGCAGGTTTACCATGATATAATCAACACCGGCACCTGCCTTCTGAACCTTATCAGGGTGATGAGCGAAGACATTTTCACGAATGTAAGTTTGGTCATCAAGGGACAAAGGATCCCCATCATTGTACCTTCACAAAGTCAAGCATTAAGAGAATTCATGTTCCATAACTATACTTTGAAAAAAGAAACTTCGCCCTCATGCCATTAGAATTGTGCTTAAAGGCCGCAAAATGAATGGGTCGGTGGGCTGGGTAATGCGCCAAAACAGATTCAGGTCGAACGGCTAACTATTTAGTGCAGTTCAAAACAGAGTCCAGTTGACTTAAAAACATTTCTTAATCCAATTTAAAGTTTTTAACATGTACAGTTGGAGCGTAAAATCACTTTTTAGTTTGGTTGCAAAGGTGATGGTGATTACAAAGTAGTCAAACATTTTTATTTTTTAATAATGCGATTTAGGAGGTTTCTATGCATTTGACGCATTTCTTTTTTAGTTAAATCCTACAGCTTAACCCATTTGACCCATCAAAAGATAAAAACTTAGCCCGAACCAACCCATGTACTAGGAATTAATAGAAAAGGTTACATAGAGATTACCCAGTTTGGCCCATGATTCGCCTGATTGATTGCATGATAGGCTCAAGATCAGACAGAATCTCTTGTTCATCAGAGGTGAACATGTCCAGGCGCTGCTTTGTTGCAGTGAGTGGTGCACCACCTGATCTTGGACCATCATTTGGCCCTCCAACTGGTCTAACCGGCCGGTCCCTTTTGGGACCCCAGGGTTCCTTTCTCTTCCAACCACCCTGGTCCGCTTTTTGCTCAGCCTTACGGTTCCAGCCGTAAGAACCTTGTTTCTGTTCAGCCTCTTCATGACCCTTTTCAGTTGACTCATCAGTGCCAAACACTTGGTCCTTTTTCTGACCCCAACCACCTTGTGAATTAGTTTTTTCCGGCACCTTTTGGCTCCAGTCGGAACCCTCTGTTTTGTTTTCTGATGAACCCGATTTATCTTTCTCAGCTGACTCACCAGCAGTTTCTACACCCTTACTCCAACTAGGTACGTCGGTTTTCTGTATGGATTTGCCCCATGAAGAAGATGATGATCCACCAGGTGCTTTCTTGCCCCATCCAGGGTCCTCTGCAGCGACCACCTTTTGACCCCAAACTGATCCTGATTCCTCGGTGACGACTTTTTGTCCCCATGAACCTGATCCAGAGTTCTTGTGAGTGTCAATTTCACTTGTCCTCCCGCCCCATCGAGGTTCATCTGCGGTAACCATTTTTTTACCCCATCCTGATGCAGAGTCCTCGGTGACGACCTTTTGACCCCACGAACCTGGTCCGGAGCTCTTATTAGCATTGTTTTCACTTTTCTTCCCGCCCCATCCAGGTTCATCTTCAGTGACCAGTTTTTTACCCCAACCAGATCCCGACCCTTCTCGGTGACGGCCTTTTGACCCCACGAACCGGGTCCGGAGCTCTTATCAGCGTCGTCACTTTTCTTCCCGCCCCATCCAGGTTCATCTTCAGTGACCTGTGCTTGACCCCAAACTGACCCCGAGCCCTTATCGGTGACGGCCTTTTGACCCCACGAACCTGGTCCGGAGCTCTTATTAGCAACGGTTTCACTTTTTTTCCCGCCCCATCCAGGCTCATCCGCAGTGACCACTTTTTGACCCCAAGATCCCGAGCCCTTGTCGGCGTCGTTTTGACTTTTATTTCCTCCCCATCCGGGTCCATCCCCTTTGACCACCTTTTGGCCCCACGGACCTGATCCTGGCTCCTCGGCTTCGTCTTGACTTTTCTTTGCACCCCATGCAGGTTCATCCCCTTTCGACACATTTTGACCCCAAGCACTTGAAACGTTTTCAGTTTTATTTTCACTCTTTGCACCCCATCCAGATTGACTATCATCCTTTTTGCCCGACAAACTCCATGATCCGGATGGTTCAACATCTATTTGAGATTTGGTTGCTCCCCAGCCACCCAAAGATCCAATCTGCTGACCTTGGTCAGATTTTGCTTCTCCCCAACCACCGCCAGTTGTCGGTGTAGTCTTGATAGCCCCTCCCCATCCACCACTAGATGTCCCATCTTCTGGAGCAGAACCCGCTCCCCAACTTGATTGATCGACTCCATCAAGATTTAGATCTAAACCATCTTCAAAAACTGGTTTAGCAACCCCAGAATCTATCTCAGGAGAACCTGTTTCCATTATTTCCATGTCAAAGCTGTCCACTTCCCCTCCTAGACAACCACTGTCTGCTTCCTCAGGACAGCTCCCCACCATGTGCAAGAAGTTGTAGACATCAATACCGTCTTTTTGATTCAGTTCAACCTACAAAACATGACTTATATTAGTGAAAGTCATTTATGTGACAAATCATAATCAAATAATCAGTTGTGATAAAGTGTGGCATTGTAGGGTGTTTGGATACTTTTTTTGCTTGAAGTTGTAACGATCATTTTTAGATGACTGGTGTGTCACAACATACAATTATTTACATAGATAAGGTAAAAGAATTCAGCAGTTTAAAAATACGTGGTCATAACTGAATAATGTCAGGACATTAAACTGTAGGTTATCCAGACACTAGAAGAACATGTAGATTCAGATTGTTTTCATCCCTACTTGGTATTATTTAAAAAAATAAAAATTAAATTAAATTAAAAAGAACTTGCTTAAAAAACAATTAAAATGGGTTAAAAGTTGTCAAAAACTTTACTATTTATTCTTAAAAATGGCAAGAGTTTCAGGTCAGCCCAATCTATTTTGACATGTAGCAATTTTTATTTAACCTGTTACCCGACCTGGCAAAGCACACATTTTGCCAATGCCATTCAAGATGTACATCCAACCACATCATTTAAAAGTTAAAACCCAAAAAAAAAAAACATAAAAACTGTGAAATAAAATACAAACCTCTCTTGTGTCCCAAAGTATATCAAATCGAGATCCTGTCCCCACAGCGACAGGTTTGCCCCAAGAACAAGCACCCACAATACTAGTCAACGAATCGGCATGGCACTTCTCAGCTGCCTTTTCAAAACATTTTTTTGGTGTCTGAAAACAGCCAAAAAAGGTAACAGAATTAAGATGTCAAAGTCTCATAAAGACTTGTTAGAGAGTGTGTAAAATTAACGCCTTACATATACTGTAGCTTCTGAAAAGGGTACTTGGAAGTTGAGCGTCTTATTGAGTGCCTTTATTCCTGCAACATTGAAGCCAACTAAAAATCCTGCACAAGTCATACTGCTTGCCAACAGAAGCAGGTGCTCCTTCAGCATGCCTTTAGTAACCATTGATACAGATGTTGAGAGGCGCTACAAAATAAGAAAAAATGTGTGACTCTTCAGGAAATATAAGAATTGCTGAATCAAGATAAGCGGCACCCAGCATGGTTTGTTAAGAATCAGTATATGCATAAGAAATAAAATTCAACAAAGCCAAAAAAATGTTGGAAATTTTTATTTACAGGAAAAATGAAATAAATAACAAACTCTCATTTTTTGTTTCTAATTTAGTTACTGAAAATAATAAAAAAAAAACGTTTATTAAAACATATGTTGTCTTCAAAATTAATTATTTTTGGTAATATCCACCATAAAACTAAGCAACGTGCCTACAAAGTTGAATGGTTTTCATCAGTGGCCACTTCAGCTCGTTTTCCTATCCACGTTAAATGAAATGAAAACGTGCTTCCATTTAGTGAAAGTAACCATTGTTCTAACACCCCAAATTGAAATAGAATTTCAATTAAAAGAAGCAGATGACAGACCTGAACAGCTTGCTCAAAAGCACAAGCTATGCCAAGAAGATGTTCAACTTGTTTGATTGCATAAGGAATAGAGCGTGTTGTGTCAATCAAATGAATTACTGGAAGGCATGCATCCATAACCGTCCTCCATGCATCACCACTTTTCTTTACTGCTTCTTTCTCTAGTACAATGTCAATTGCTAAATCACCTTTTTGCTCCCTTAAAGGATTTTTGATCCACACTGTTGTTTCAGGACTTAACCAGGTAATATTGGCTTCTTTGACGCGTGGATCGCCTATGCAATAACAAATTATTCATAACGACTCAACCTATAAATAAAAGCTTTCTGAAATTAACAAGCATCAATAAAAACAAACACCTTTTATAACTGAATTTAGAAGGACGGGGCAAATGGCGTCAGCAAAAATGTGAGAGGTTTTCTCTAATTGGATACCAGGACTGTCTTTCCAAAAGAACTTCAAGCATGGGGTCCACTTAGATGACTGTTGAAATGAACATTCACTGCAAAACAGTAAGCATAGACATTAATTATAGTGTGTAACTAAAAATTAATTCATTCAGTGATCAGTTATATCATCAAAGCATATTAGTATAATATTTGATATTAAAGCATAAATATCTATTTTTTTTCTGTTTCTAAAAAGCATACAAGTATAAATAGAACGATTCAGTTAATCTTATTTCACTGAAGTGTTGAACAGAAACCGAACCACATCGCCAGATTAATCTTTTTATCAGTTGTTCCATACTCTTATGTGTATATTTTTCAAATTCAGTTCAAAAGGAAGAAGTAGAAATACTATGCAATATTACATACCTGCAGGATATATCTATTTTCTTGAATAACTGCCCAACTTTTTTCTTCTTGCTGAACGAATTCAGGGTGTCTTCACATCTTGTAAGAACCTCTTCCATGCTAATATTTGAGTCCTTCAATAGTGTCTGCTCAAATATTATAGGGAAGATAAGAAAACTAATACACAAAAAATATGCACAAAGGTAACCTGTGAAACTAATAAATTACACTAGTAAAGCACTTGCAACGTTGGTCATTATTATTATATACGTATGTGTGTGCAGTGTGTATACACATATAGAGAGGTAGAGAACCTTGTTCAGATGAATATGGCCGACAAGCCCAGCATCCACTTCAGCATTGTCTAATGGTACTTCCTGTCTTGTATATCTGTAGGTAGAAATCATCAAGAATAGAAGAGTTATTAAACCATAAACAATGTTCTAACATGATTAAAAATAACATATCAGATAACTACAGCTAGAAAGTAAAACAGAAGGCACAAATACAAGCGAAGCCGGCTAAGAAGTAAAGCCTTGGGTGAAAAATGTTATAAGAACACTAATTTTCATTATTTTGTTCATGAACTAATTCGTAATTAAAAAAAAAAATCCTAGGACAAACTAGAGCTGGAAAAATGCGCAGGTTAGGTAATGCTTCATAACAGGTAATGTTTTACTTTATCGAAACGGGTCTGGTCGCTTGGGTTCACCAGGCACCTTTTATTCATTTAGTTTTTTTATGGAGAAATATCGTCTTAAACTTGATTAGAGAAACTATATTATTACCAAAAAATAGCCAAATATAGCCCAAATTGAGGCATTTGTAACTAATGGGTGTTACCTCCAGAATAAACCACATTAAGTTCAAAAAGAATCAAGTACACGACACTTCAAAAAATAGTAATAAGAAAAACTAATAGGCAACAGTAGAAAGTAAGAAAAATACTCTATCAGAAATTCCACAGCCACATCCTTGAGGCTGACTTTCCGCAAATGATTTTTAACCTTCAATGCTGCATTCTCCAGGCAATGTTTCTCCCCACAATCACAGTCATTCAAATAGAGTATCACCCGGCGATCATTATGAACATTCTTAAAATTCACTCCACATTGAAGAATTTCCTAAACAACAGAAACCAGAGAAAGGTTTATTAATATTATGCATGCAACAGAAACCAGAAGTGGCAAGATGGGTAGTTGCATAACATGTCAAATGGATATGAGTTGAAATGGGCCAGGACAAGTTGGTTTCACCTTGAACACTTAATAAATTATGTGTTGATTTGACTAAAAAATACGATTTAATGATTACCTAAATAGTAAATATCTTGACAAAATTATTTAGGGGGTGTCTACAGTAAGAAAAAGTTATGGCAATTCAACCCATTTGAGATAAAAGAACCCAAATCAACCCATTCAGAAGGAAATAGATCAAAGTTCACACATCTAAGGAAACATTAAATTTGTTTGAAGTAAAAAAATTACCTTCATCATATTCCAAGAGTTGTTGCTGCTTGGAGAAGAATCCAGAACTGCCTTGTAGGCAGGGTTTGACATGGCGGTTGCAGCCAATACTCCCACCGGTTCACCAGCAGCAAACAGATTTTTTGTCAGCGCCCCATACTCAAATTGAATTATTGAGTTGCTGCAAACATTCCTAACAGTCCCATCATAGCAAATAACCACATCCCTAAGGATAGCCATTGAGTTTTTGAAAAGAATACCAGGCTCAGTCAACCCTCTAGATGACCTAATCATTACTTCTCTACTAGCAATTGAATGAACCATCTCCTCATAAGGATCCAGGCCATTAAACAGACAGCTTTTAATCAGTCCAAATTCTTCAAACGGGTATTTTTCCGGGAATGGATAATTTCCCACGAAGTGGGAAGACAGATCTTCAGCCAAAGTTCTAGAATACAATCTTCCCCTTTCATAAATTTGTAAGCCCAAAAATCCTATTTGTTGGACTATTCGTGTAAGAGCTGAGTCGCTCTTTGGATCTATCAAATTACCCATTGATGAAAATCTTAAAATAAAATCTGAAATGGGAATTTTTAAGGCCCGGAGATGTTTGTCCAACTGCATGTCTATCACTTCGCTGTAGTTGGACCTCAAATGATATAACAAAGATGATAACTCTTGAAGCTGGTCTTCTATGCTTTTCAAAACATCCTTCGGGACGATGAAGTCCTCCAAACTCAAATTAAAGCCTTCATCACATAAATTCTCCATTAGCATAGGCTGTAAGGAGTTGAAAAGCTTTAAAACTTCTTTCGGACCTTTGCTAAAGAAGATTGAACTGACTATTTCATTGATGATTGACTGCATCGCGTCCCTACTGTAATCTAACATCAATATCTTGCTATCGCGGATCACAAATTTATCACCCAAACAATCAAACCCGCGAGGCAGAGAAGTCTCAAGTAGCTCCAAAACAGTCCACAATGGGCCAGAATCACAGGCCTTTAACATTGAAGGCTTGGGCAATGGATTTGATGTAAACAATGCTAATTGTTGGACTTGGGCTTTGGTAAAAAAATACTTCTTGAACAAGGTTTTAAGTGACAACACAGAGTCGGTGCCAAGCTGGAGATTCACATTCCCACTGTGAGAGCTAAGAAGCTGTTTTTCAACAGCAAATAGCTCTAAGACCTCTGCTTTAGCTTCAGGGGATTGAGGGTAAAAGATGTGAATACAATCTCCATCAAAATCAGCACTCAAAGGCCCACAAATAAGAGGGTTGATTTTGAAAGTGTGATCATCATGGATATAGACAGTTAATGCTTGTAAAGAATGTTTGTGGGTCGTTGGTGGTCTGTTGATAAAGATAACATCACCCTCCATGATTTTTCTGTGTACAACCTGGCCCGGTTTCAAAAACGTGTGACCTTTGGACCCTTCTCTGAGGGAATAAGTAGTTTGGCCATCCATATAGGTTAAGCACAGTTTGTCATCAACTAACTTTTGAAGAAACTTCATGTTGTGCTCGGTGACCCGTTCTTCAAAAGTTATCCGCTGAGCTATCTCAAACGGGATACCAATCTCACCCACACCTTTATAAGGATCCCCGGTTATGACACTACGAGAAGAAAACCCGGACCCTTTGCTAATGAAGAGCGTTTTCATTTTCTCAAGCCATGCTTTTGTAGAAGATGAATCGGTTGCTGTCCTTGCAATCGCATAGCGTGTATTTCTGTCAGGGGAGGCCTGAAAGAATTAAAAGCATCACGTAAAAAAACAGCATACAAAGAAAATATTTATACAGTGATACTGTAATAACAAAAAAGATAGGAAAAAAAATTACTGATAATGGGTATACCTCCTATCTTTAACTAGATAAGTGTCATAGAAAATAGAATTTTAAAAGAATCAGCAGAAGCCAATAGCATCATATCAAGAGTGCAATTGTGAACATGAAACAAATGTTTTAACACCATAAACATGAATGAACTGGCATATCAATCTAAGGAGATTTCTCGGGGAGATGAAGTCAATTAATAAATCCAAGTGTTTAACAGAGGTGGACATATCAACGCATTTGATGAACGAGTATATTCTGGTTATTTTTGTTTCTCACGGATCAATTAATTAAAATAGCGAGAGAGAGAGAGAGAGAGAGAGAGAGAATGGTCAAGATGGGTCAAAAGGGTCACCAGACATGTGCTTTCAATGCATCATGCATGAAACCTCCTAAATCACTGTTTAAACATTAGATTATTGTTTTGTTGAGATAATAAAACTTTTGTTATCGTATCAGACACATTAGCTGTTTATTAAAAAAAATAAAAATAAAAATGTTTTGGGTCAACATGGTCTGACCCATACCAAAAGTTACCAATTTCAACAGGAGGAAGTAGTGTGAACCCGTCAATCCATCAACAAGAGGTAAGAATTAAGAGTAAGAGTAAAGAAAAATATAATATCAGCATATTGTCAATATAGAAAGATCTGGAAGAAAAGCACCTTAGCACCCCTGGATTGCAGATATTGTGTGACGGCTAATTGCAGATCATTCACTTCAACCTCAAGAGACTCAAAATTCGGTGTTCCTGACCTTGAGCTCTTGATAATCTCCACTTGCCTCAAAACTTTCTTAAGCATTGGCATTGAGATGTCCTAAATAACATTACAAAATAGTGTTTTTTTCAATGAAAGCTGTATGGTGCAGAACATATCTTTTAATAAAAACAAAATATTCTATAACCACCAGCACAAGAAGAAATGGACAACTTTACCCCTCAAAAAATGATCATATGATAGAAGATGATCCACTTTGGTGTGTGAAAAAGTAAAAATAAAAACACTTCAAAATGTTGAGTCGTTGAAAGATCAAAAAATAATAAAAAGACCGTGATATTTTACATTAATTACTTAACAGTGTAATAATAATCATCATTAGTACATAAAAACATGACTAGGTCAAGGAATCATTAAAAAAATCAACTAACCGAAGATGTAACGGTGATGCCATCAGAGACATCTGGAGTAGACAAACAATTTGGAGGGACAGGAAGATGTTGCATGATGTACCCTTCCTGGAAAAAACACCCTCTCCCAGCTAGCTTCTTTTTGGTTGCCTCAGGAATTTTCTTCAGAATTTTCAGCACCTGACATTAATTTTTTTTAAAAAGAGATTAAGGGAAGGTGTCTAAATAGGCTACATATCAGCTATAACATATAACGCAGATGTGCATTTGAAGTGATTATTGCATTTAAAGTGATTAATGCATTTGATGTGATAAATCACTTTTACGGGTTCAGCAAAAACTTACGATACTTCGATTCTTCATTCTTTTATAAATCAGGGTTAAAATGATCAAAAAAGACCTTTTTTAGATCGAATAGTTCTAATTTTTTACCTCAGAAGGAAGTAATGTCCGAATAGTTGCTTCACCACCATAACGGTATCCATATCTGTCTAGAAAATCCCAAAAACCTTCTCTAATTCTTGTTCTTGATGGAAGTTTAAGCTCCAAGAAACATGCACCATCTTTTTTCTGGTTTTCAGTGACAGTAACTTCTGCTGCCTCCTGTATAAACATGTGACAAAGATAAGCAAAGAACTCAACATTCACCGTCATTACAAACCATCAAGTAAAACTGTAAACCAAAATTTTCATATAATAAATTTTTTGAAGTTCAACAAAGGATTTTACCTCACAACACCCAGCAAAAGCCCTTTCGAGCACACCAGCATTCTTGGACTGCAGCTGTAAGCACAAACAAACATAAGAAATGAAAATTAAAATGCTAAGGCATGTCTCAATATATATATATCTTCTACATTTCTTTTAGAAACACAAAACAGCTAACACAACACCAGTAAGAATTATATTTCATTATTTTGTGAAGGTGTGTCTGTTCATGGATAGGTCAACGCTATTAAATGTTTGCCTTAAAAAGATGCAAAAACATCATTAAAAAACAAAAGAAAAACACATTTATTTTAAAAGAGGACAGTTGTAACTTATGTTCCCATGGATACCCAATTCATGTAAGAAAAATTCCATCTAAGAACATAAATACTAAAGAAGATTATAAATAAAAGTACCCTTTTGTTCTTGAACTTTAAGCACTTAAGGCATATCAAACTCAATATGCGCTTTAACTCATTTATATGTGATGGATGGTATATCGGAATCGGTAGCTCGATATACCCAAAATGCCCTGAAATGTGGAAGAGACAAAACTTGAGAATAGATGCAACACAAATAAAACTTCACAAAAGTTTTAAAATAACTTAAGATAACATGTGTCACCTTCACATTTCCCAGTTTCAGCTGCTCCACAAGATTCGCATTTTCCCACTTCAAGTGGAAGTCCGAGAAATGGATTTGATAGCTGGCTTGCGTGGCTGATGGGGCAGTCACTAATAGAGGCTAGGCACTAGTCGAGATTTCATGTGCATACATCAAACACAAAAGGTTGTAAGACAAAAAGACTTAACAAATTTTAAACAGCATTAGATAAAAGAGAGTGAAATGAAACAGAAAACTAACAATTTCTTGACGAGTGGCTAACGAAAAACTAATGCCGGTTATCTTCCCCTCCAGAGTTGGGGGTGGCGAATTTTCTTCCATTGATCAAAACCTGTTTCATTATAAAGACAAACTACGTCATTGTCCAAAACTAGCACTTCCAATTTTTACATTTGCAGTCTATAAAGCTTATAAGAAAGAAAAAATGGAAAAATAAACAAATGATTTCATTAAAAAAATGCCAGAATTCGCAGAAACACATCAACAGCCTTCGCTAGCAAAAATTCTACACAAACTGTGACAAATATCTTTCAGAAACATCACAAGTCATAGCTACAAAATAGATTTGAAGTACTTATGAGCTCAAGGTGATGGTTTTAAGTTAAAACATAACATGATTTTTCACATATAACAGAAAGCAACACTGACATACTATTTACCTTCCAACAAAAAGAACTCAACATGATATTCATATAACAAAGTCCATTTAACACAATAAAATAATCTCATGCTGAACTCTCACACAAAACATCATTATCCTCTCATACAGAATCCAAAAACAAAAACAGAAAAAAAAAAAAAAACAATCATTTCAACCTAATCATAACAAACACAATCATATCCAAAACAAACATGCAATTAGATCATTCAACTTTACAAATCATACTAAACCCCTCTTACATTACAAAAATTTCTAAACCTAAATAACAAAACAAGAAAGCAAGTAAAATCACACCCTAAGCAACCAGCAACCAGCAACCAGCAACCAGCAACCAACAACACACCTTAACAAATCAAAAACAAAACAATGTATGTCCAAAATCCACAGATTGTACACTATTTTGACCTAGAAAACAACAATAATCATTTAATGCACTAAAATAAACAAAATAACAGCAAAACAAACCATAAAATGTAAAAAATCGTTCAAATCAAGGGTTTAGACAAGTAAAGAGCAAAATTACAACAAAAGAAGCAAAACCGTACAGTTTTAGACCTTTCAGCTAACAAATAAACAAAAAAAACATAAATCGAAAGAATATTAACAGTCGGTTAACATTTTAAGCTAATAAAGCAGGCGATTATACACATGCATTTATGTACGGAGAAAAACCTGTGGTTTTAGCGAGTATTTTATTTTAAATAAAAAAATAAAGGAAAGAGAAGGAAAATATGTTCCGATGAAGAATATTTAAAGAAAAGAAGCTAATTTGAGTGAAATGTAAGAGAAAAATGTGTATAAAATGTTTGATAAACCCTAATCGGAACATACTTTTAGCGATCGATGATGAATTTTATGAGAGAGAGGAGAGAGAAGGGTTTTGCAGGCGTTTTGGGGGAGAGAGTGTCAGTGTGTGTGTGTGTGAAGGTTGTTGACAATAATATGCTAAAATTAAAATTAAATTAATAGATAAAAGGTAAATGCTTTGAATTTTTTTGGTATCATTATACACCAAATTTCTGGTTAAAGAGATAACGTAGAAAGATTTCTTGACATGAAAAGCGTAGGAGGTAATACTAACTATTGATTAGGTTTAAATTTCCATATAATGGCACAATTGTAATTATTTACCTAACTAAAACTGTTAAACATAGGCAGGGCATAATCGTCTCACTGTAAAATCAAATTTTAGTTGAACTCAAAATGTGTCGTCCATTTCTCGTTTATTAGGTTTACGATCGTAACAAAAAAAAACTCTCGTAATTACAAAATCAATTTTCGATTGAATTCAGAATTGAACCGTCCTTATTCTCATTAATCAAATAGAGATTTACGTTAGTACAAAAGGCAACAAAAACCCTACTCTGTTTTTTAAACAAAGAACAGAGCATGCTCTACTAAAAAAAAGACGCATGATCAAATTATAAAAACACAAAAACGCACACTTTGAAGATAAACACACACTTTTAATAAGGTGCATTTAAAAAACGCACCTTCTTCAAACACATCGAAACCTATGTCGATTCGTCATCCTCTACATATCCCTCTCAACAGGTTTTATTAACTTCCATATCCATTCCTTACTTCCTCCTTCCTTGATTTCATTCTAATTTAATTAATCGTTGATTTCGGGGAGCAAGTTTAGACGCACTTGCAAAGCTCTTATTGAACCATGTAGTAACTCTCAAATTACTAGTATGTTTCCGGCAATCAATCATCATGTCTATATGTTCCTTCCCCTGCTAATGATATTAAATTGTTATGTAATAATAATTATATATAATTTATAGATTAGAGAAATAGGTAAAAAAACATGTGTCTACCATTCAGATATTCAAACAACTTTCGTGAATCGAATGACCTGATATCATATCCTACAACATCTAATTACCATTATAAGTAGGAAACATTGAATATGAAGATTTAAAAGTATAAAAGTTGAAGTAAACTAATATATATATATGGATATTAATGTCACCTATTTTACATGTGTGTATTTTTTGTACATGTGTGCGTTTTTTGTTTCTTTTGTAGCATGTGTTTTCTATAACTAGTTAACGTATAGGTGCGTTTTTTTTCTGGGTGAGTCATGCTCTGTTTTTCGTTTAAAAACAGAGCATACTTGCGAATTGAAAATTGATTATTGTAAAAAAACCAGCAAATGAAATTAAGAGGTATAGTTAAACTATTTTCAAAAAAAAAAAAGCAGTATAGTTAAACGACTTGAAAATTGATTATGTGATTAGTTATGAGTTTGAGATGTGAAAACGGATTAGGTTTTTGTATTGAATCGCAAACCATTAAATAGGAAAAACGCGTGTTAGGGCAGAATCACTTAATTAACCTTCTTTAACAATAACGGCCAAACCACGTGTCTCCTTCCTTCCTTCCTACCATTCCGACGTTAAGAATCCTTTGTACCCAATACGTTTATGGACACATATCCATGGTGTACTATTTTAAGGTAGAAATGACCAAATTACATGTAAACCATGGAGATATGTTGGTAATTTTGTACAAATGAATGAGCGCGTGAGGGTGAGTGTATGAGGGTATAGTAGGATTTCGATAGTAGTAGATAATCACTTGAAACGATTGAATGTGAAAACTTCACAAGATATGTTATATTGTATGTGTGATATCTGACGAGGCTCGGCTTCAAACCAGGCTCGATATCGATGAGGTCCATATCGGCCAAGCGTCAGGCTTCAAGGGTGTTGGCATAAAGGTCAACAAATCATGCTCAATACCAAGGTATCTCGCTCAGTCATGTCCGCGTTTAATGTAGACGTGGCTAAAACCATACGAAACAAAGGAAGGGCGGCATGAACAGTACCAACCTGTCATCGGATCTGACAGGTACCACTTATACCTCGTACAAAGGGTATGATGCCCATGATAAAGAGAGGGGGTCAGATCATGTTTAGGGCATATAACCTTAAATCCAAAAGGGGGAAGACACACTGGATTCACTTGCACATACAAATATTCTCTACTCATTTCGTCATCAATCATCTTTTTCTCCCTTCCAAGTAAGAGACTAGTCCTCACACCAAAGGTTGGTAACAGAGACACCCCGTGGGCCCTCCGTGATGAGACTAACGGTGGTAGTTTTGTAGAGGTAAAATTAGAGCTAGTGAACGGATTTATGCTAGAGGTTCACGTCAACCGTTATGTTCATCTTGGGAATCGACAATATCGGATGTTTTAAAATAATAAAAGAAAGTATGAAACTCAATAAAGGACGAATGATATTCAAATTTACATAACACCATAACACCTACTTTGAGGTCTTAGGAGACATTTGCGTTCTTTAAAAGTTTGAGTTAAGGTTAACTTCTAGCTATGAGAAGTGGATCACGGAACCAAATCAACAAGGGGAAAAGTCAAGGCTCGAAATTGCGATAAAGGTGAAAAGTCAAGGCTCGAAATTGTGATCGAGGTTAAAAGTGAAGGCTCGAAGTTGCGAGGGTTATTCATGGGGCAAGTTATAAGAGCTTAGTGAAGGAAAAGTGCAAAGTCTCAGTCAAGCCACAATTAAATATAACAAAAGCAAAATCTAAACTTTTGTTAGCTACTTGTGAACGAAACAGACAATACTTTTCACTACAGTAGTTCCAACCTTTTTTTAGTTATGTTACCCTACATTCATATTTTTTTCACTGCAGTAGTCCCAACATTTTTTTAGTTATGTAGTGGGCGTCTTACAGGATTTGTATAAGGGACATGCTACTATATAAGTAAGGGACATGATATATGTTTTTAGAACCATGATTTACAATAGAGGGTGTGGAGTAAAAGTTGAGACCATAACTTGGTCCGTAAGAAGCAATATGTATATAACTAAACACAAAAACGAGTTATTTTGTCTGAATCGATCCAACACGGGGCTCGTTGTTCCTTTTCAATTTCTTTTATGCATTACTTTAAATTATAAATTGTATTATATCTAAATATATACATAGAAGGTAAAACCTAGGAACCTTTTGAGATTGGAACATTTTTTCATCTGGATTGTTAGACATGACCATGTGAAATGCACTTACATAGTCATGTGACTTTATATGAAAGTTTGGGTTGCCATGGGCATTGATGTGGCTTCATGATTTCACATGAATATGTAAATTGATTTTACACAACCTTGCCCATGCCTTGCTCTCAACTTCGATAGAAAAGCATTTTTTACATAATATAATTCTTATTTTTAAACTCACCTTATTTGCCTTGAATTCATTAAGCACAACCAAAACACCCTTGACTTGTTACTTGGTTTAAATTCAAGATGTGGAAATCAACATTATGTATTAGAGGGTGTTTGGGATTGAGTTTGGAAATGCAAAAGTGCTTCTGATCAGAAGTGTTTATTGGCTTATGACTTTTTGAAATGGAGTTTTAAAAAAAGTGTTTGGATTAGCTGTTGGGATGAGAAACATCAAAAAGTCAATAGACTGTTGTTTTTTAAGTGTTTCGCTTAACTTATTGTGAATATTGGTTGTATGGGTGGTAGATTTGTAAAAATTTTTCTAAAGTCAAAAGTCAAAAGCCAGGATTTCTAACTTCTAAAAAACAGTTTTTCCACCCTTAAAAACCAAAAGTCAAAAGTCAAAGTAGAATGTACTTTTGGGTTACACAAACAGCTTATTGACTTATTGGTTTTTTTGGAAAAGCCAATAAGCCAATAAATTGTTTTGAAACTCAATCCCAAACACCCTCTTAGTTAATATGGTGTTCTACGTAGCTACTTGCATTGTATGCACATAATACATAAATTAATCCAAACATATTATGAGAAACATCGTTCTCAGTTGGGGGAATTAGTAAGGAATACGGTTATTAATGATAAACCTACATATTATATTTCTCAAATCTGATTATGAAGGTCATACTATTCAACATATCAAATTGGTGATAGTCATAATTGTCGAGTATAAAGTATAAACGTGAGGTTTGTTAACCTCAACTATATATCCTAAATTAACTCAATGGAAATCAAGTCCCCAAGGTTTTGAACACTTACAAGACTATGCTCAACTTTTGGGAAGCCCTATTATACATTGTTAAAAACATTGTGTTTAACACTTTTTAGTTATTTTCTTTACACATTGTGTTTTACGAATTATGTTTAGCGCATTGTATTCTAAACTTCATGC
Organism: Ambrosia x helenae; assembly: GCA_030844895.1. Taxonomy (NCBI): domain Eukaryota; kingdom Viridiplantae; phylum Streptophyta; class Magnoliopsida; order Asterales; family Asteraceae; genus Ambrosia; species Ambrosia x helenae. The sequence continues at coordinate 8,902,308 of CM061224.1, read as the reverse complement.
CTGTCAGTGTGTTTTACATTTTTTTTTTGTAATTTTCTTTTGCGGATTGTGTGTAGGTCATTGTATCTTACATATTGTATTTTACATTCGTGTGTTACTGTACGGTACGACCCACCGCAGGCCGCCACATCTTACGACAAGCAAATACTAGTTTAGTTCTTAAATGACAGTTAACCACCCAATAGTTCATCCAAATATAACCAACGTGATTATCTAAGCGCATTTAACAACTAAATGACTAAGTGGCTAATCGATTTGATCTTATACATAAAAAATTTAAACATACAAAACAACTATTAATCAAAATGATGTTCTCATCTATTATATAGCCCGAACAACATAAATTTTCGAAAAGAAACATCTTAATCATAAACTCGCCTAGACTCTAAGGTTGAATAATATGATATGATAACGCTCACCTACTAATTACATTACAATATATTAATTTACAAATTCATTTGAATAGTAACATTCAAATGAATAGTAATTATATTAATATTTTATTTATATTATTATTTTATTTAAAAACTTTATTATATTATATATTATTAATGTATTATATTATATACTATTAATATATTATACCGATCCCGACAATACTGATACCGAACGGTACGGTACCGGTATGGTATCGGTATTTTACTTTAAAATACCGATACCATGCCGATCCCGTACCGATACCGATAACGCCGAAACCGAAAATCCATAAATATGGGTACCGATACCGATTCCGATTCCGAAACCACTCGGTTCGGTACGGTATCGGGATCGGGACGGGATGGGATCGGTATTCGGCATTGTATGCTCATCCCTAATTAATATATTATATACTATTATTTTATTCAAAAACTTTTTATACAGATCCCGACAATACCGATACCGAACGGTACGGTATCGGTACGTATGGTATCGGTATTTTACCTTAAAATACCGATACCGATAACACCGAAACCGAAAATCCATAAATATGGGTACCGATACCGATCCTGAAACCACTCGGTTCGGTACGGTATCGGTATCGGGACGGGACGGGATCGGTATTCGGTCTTGTATGCTCATCCCTAATTAATATATTATATACTATTATTTTATTCAAAAACTTTATTATATTATACACTATTATTATATTATATACTATTATTTTATTAAAAAAATGTATTATATTATATACTATTAATATAAATAACATAATCTTATGTAATTTCGTTACAAATTTCATGTGTTACCTTATGTGTAGATTTTTTTATTTTTTTAACGTTTACAACCAAAATGGAATCTCGATTGTATAATTCATTGATTGATTAACACTAGGGATGAGCTCGGGACGGTATCGGTACCAAACTGATACCGATCCCGACCCCGACAATACCGATACTGAAAAGTCCAAAAAACCAATACCGATACCGATACCGAACACATACGGTACGGTACGGTACGGTATCGGTTCGGTATCGGTATGGTACCGGTATGGTACCGGTATGGTATCGGTATTTTACTATAAAATACCGATACCATACCGATCCCGTACCGATACCGATAATACCGAAACCGAAAATCCATAAATATTGGTACCGATACCGATCCCGAAACCCCTTGGTTCGGTATCGGTTCGGTACGATATCGGGATCAGGACGGGACGGGATCGGTATTCGGCCTTGTATGCTCATCCCTAATTAACACCTCATCTAAATCTCGATTGTAAAATGCGCAACGTGCTTGATTTTATACGACTAGTTTCTTATAGTTTTGATGTGTGCACCATGTCACCATTACAAAACAAGCCACATAGTTTTTTCAATTCCATGTATTTAGGAATAGTTTTGCTTTCATGTGACGTGTTTAATAAAGGAGTAGTGGGGGATGCGTCTTACTCCACGTGTATGTTTCTTTCCCATGTTTCGTAGGCCTGTAAACGAACCAAACGTTCATGAACTGTTCGTGAACTGTTCGGCGGGAAGTTCGTTTAATAAAACGAACGAACATGAACACACGTTTTGTTCGTTCATTTATGTTCATGAACGTTCGTTTATGTTTGTTCATTTATGTTCGTTAATTTATGTTCGTTTGTTTATTTTTGTTCGTTTAATTAAACTTAACTTTATTTTTATTATTTATTTCCTTTTGTTAAGTATCTTAATTCATATGTTCTAAAAACTTATCCCTAACCCTAACATTCCAACCATATCACTTATCACACGCTATCCACACTTCACAGTCTCACCCACCTTCTTCTCCAAACTCCACATCCCTACCTTCTTCTACTTCCGGCCGACCACCTCCACAGCCCCGTCTCCACTCTCCAGCCTCCAACCTCAACAGCGCTGCCCTCTCCATCATTTTCGCCTCCACAGACCATAGCGCTGTCGTATTTCTCATCCCCGTCATTTGGTTTTGGTTGCATTGTGATGTATTAGGCTTCGTTGAATTGTGATGAATCAATATTAACTTGTTTTTGTTTCTGTTCATTTATGTTCATTTGTGTTCATTTATATTGATCATCTGCGTTCGTTTATGTTTATGAACAGTTCGTTTAAGTTTTAAATGAACGAACATAAGCGAACATGACAAATTTCTTAATGAACGAACACGAACACAAAAATTTGTTTGATTACGTGTTCGTGTCCGTGTTCGGTTAAAGTTAAACGAACAAACACGAACACGCCTGTGTTCGTGTTCGTTCGGTTCGTTTACAGGCCTACATGTTTAGGTTATGGCTTAGTAGTTATGTAAGGCTATATAATAGCCATAGGTTTCCATTTTCATTTATGCAGAAGAAGTTATTTGCTCTTAATCCTGTTTTGCAAATTCTTTCAAGCTTCTTTTCTTAATTTCTGGCCATTTGATCCGCTCGGTACATACCAAGTTTCTATTCACTTCAAAGAAGATGAAAAGAAGTCTATACACTTGCTAGAATTTTGGTCCACCTCCTAAAGTCGGTAATCTTTTTTTCCTTTCTAGTATTGCCTAACTAGCAACTAAAGTCCGTAACGTTTTTATTCTGGGCTCAACGAGTTAGGGTGGGTGGGTGGTGATCATCACATCATCATCACCCAATCCCCACGTGTCACCTCATTTCATAACATAATATTTGATCACCAAAAACTAGCGGTGGTTAACACACCTATCACTAACTTTTTTTTTTTCTTTAAAAAAACTATAAATCTAAATAAATTAAAACAAACATTTTATAGATTTAAATAAAAGTACAATAGAAATTAAAAGACGACAAAAAGATTAAAAAAATAAAAGTTAGGGACTCAACCCCACTTCTTACAAATTTTGCTGTTTTCGTTCAATGAGAATCAACTTGTATGGTTTTCGACATTTCATGCGATTCCTTCATAACCTTCAAATCTTTATTTTTTTAAACTTCCGACAAATGTTTCATGAAGGTGTTTTCTCTTTTTATTTTCATGTCTCCAAACAACTTGTGGCGTTCACTATTCTCCTCCATTTTCACCAACTTTACCGACTGGAAAAAGTTTTTTTAAAATACCAAACGGTCATATGATCGTTGCAAAACAGATAGATCACGTCCGCGGTGGTCATCACAACACGTGATGTTTCTGGCCATCACGGGATACCTGAAGCGGCATTCGTGATAGTCACGACCAACCCATCATGAATAGTTTATATGGCCTTAACGATATAAGCATCAAAGTTGCATATTGCCAGTTTGACTCAAATTTGTCATTTATTGATATTTTAATTTAATGACCCATAAAATTTGAATGAATTCACTCAAACACATTTTGAAAATCATAAATACTCATCAATAAAATACATAAAATTTATGGGATGTTACATTATGGTTTCTAGATGTGATCAAATATCGTGTTTTGGCTTAATGGTATCATATGTGACATTAGCCCTTTTCGAGCCTAGATGATGCTTTACTTGTCTAAGCGTTATTAACGGTAAACTTCTTGAAAAAGTCTTTTAACAATTTATTTCACATAAAAAAAACATCATATTTTATGTTTTTCTTATAAAAGTCTTGTAGCATTGTTTTTACAGTGAACATAATTAAGAAATATTTTTTAACTTACTAAAATACATCTATTATCTATTATCTATTAATATATATAAATGAAAATGTATATGCTGACGTGGCGTGTAATGGTGCATTCAACCTCTCAATGAAACTGCCACGTGGCATCATAATTGAAAAATTTTGGAGTTTTTGAATTATTTCATTTTTAATTAAATTGAGTTATTTTAGGAAAAAACAATTTAAAAATAAATTTAAAATTTTCTCTCTCATATTTCCTCCCATAATTTTTAAACGTTTATATCTTTTATATACGGGATTTTTTAAATAAAAAAATTACACCAAATTAACGAGCGTTTTATTATCTTTCTAACAAGTACCATAGTGCTATATAAAAAACGGAGAAAAAATCGACTATTTTTTGTGGGGTTTCGTTTATACAGGAAAAAAACACACAAAGTGTTCATGTTATTCATTAATCATGTTTTTTCTTTTAAACCAGGTTCTTATCTACGATGTTGAAAATCAGCCCAATCGCCATGTTATCATTGAAATTTTACTAGGTATACTTCATCAAGAGAAGCTAGGAGAAAGAATCGCGCAACACTGCAACACATGGTGTCAGCTTATAGCAATGTTATTTTTTATTTTATTTAATTACAAGAGTAATGAATATTACTATTAGTATTATTAGAATGGTTATATTTTTCAACCCCGAGACGCTCCCTGGAAGAATTGATAGTTGATGGCGTGGCGTTCAATGGTGGGCTCAACAATCTCTTGATTATGCCACGTGGCATGATGAGATGCAATGGTTACAACTTCCAACTTAAGTGTTTGTTTAGTTGATTAGGTTAGGAATTATAAGAGCCATTAGAATGTGAGAAATTAGAGAGATGTGATGAGTTTTTGAATAGTTGCAGCTTACATAAGTGATTCTTTAGATGATTATTGATTAGGTTTTAGATTAGGGAATATGAGTTATTACTGATTAGAATACTATGAACATGCAATGATTGAGAGATTTTTGTGGTTAGTTAACTTGAGTCATTTGCAATAGGTTATCACGTAAAATTAGATTTTTCAACCCCGGGACCCTCCCGGGGTTATCAGCTAGTGAGGAAATAATTAAGATGAAATAATGATTTGAATTGCACGTAACACAAGATAAAATAAAAACATATAAAATGATTTGTACATAATTTAAAATCGTGAAAATTTATATACATTTGAAAATATGGATGTTATAATGTAATCTCACAAATAATGTTTTCATTATCTCATCTAATCATAAGAGTTATCTTTTTGTTATTTTTATCTAGACAAATGTAACAGTGAAGGGACTTTTATAAGGCTTAGGGGTGTGGTAGTCGGGGAAGGGATCGGTGAGTGTCACCTCACCCTTCTATCAACGGAAACACCCCCCGCTGTGATTTCGATGCCAACGGGAGGTTCTTCCAGTCCTCCACGTCCAACTATATTTATCCTTTTCCTCTTTTTCCTTTAAATAAAATAATAAAAAAATAGAAGGGGAAATGGAAGAATGGGGAACCATTTCCATAATAAGACCAAGCGTAGTGTAACGCTAATTGGGGCGTTAATTGCAATTTAGCGCCTGTTAGCGCCATGAACACTGGGACGGGGGGCGCTAAACGAGGGTGGAGGGCCGCTGGCGTTAAATTTGAACGCTCAAAACTCATTTCCCCCAACCAATAAAAAGGGATCTGTAGAGAGACAGGGGATCTGTAGAGAGAGTGGGAGAAGGTGATGGTGTACAGTGGTGGTGATGTATGGTGGTGTGTGTGTGAGAAGAAGAAAAGAAAGAAAGAAGAAGAATCAGAAAAGAAGAAAAAAGAAAGAAGAAGAAGAATCGGAAGAAAGAAAAAGAAGATCGGTGGGGTGGTTTTGTTTGTGGTGAGGTAGGTGCCTCTAATATTTTTTTATTTGTTTTAATTTAAAGAATAAAATAAAATAATAATTAGGTGCCATATAGCCTAATAAAGTATAAATTATGTTGGTTTATATGCTAAAGAAAAGTTGTTAAAAGGCTTTTACGAGAAAAAACATAAAGTATGTTGGTGTTTTTTTTATGAATTTTAGTTTATTTCTTTAAATTTCACTTAATATATTTGATTGCTTGTTATTAAATAAGGGTATATTGGTGGTTTGAATTTTATTAACTCAAAAACCAACTACATTAGACTATGTAGTGTGGTGGAGGTAAGGCTTCCATGTTATCAAAAAGTGGGTCCTACATGGTTTTAGACATTTTGAGGACTACCTAAAGGTGTGGGGGTAGTCCTCCACTCCTATTGGTTCACCCTTTTATTTATTTAATTCTAAAATATAAATAATATATAATTAAAATATAAGTTAAATCTAAATTATAAATAATATATAATTAAAATATAAGTTAAATCTAAATTATAAATGTTATATAATTAAAGTATAAATTAAATCTAAATTATAAATGTAATATATAATTAAAATATAAATGAATTAAAGTCTACGGGCTACTGAAAATATTAATAATACCTTGTACTTTACCTAATACTTTAAGGGGGTAAATTGAAATTTGAATTAAAGTCTAGCAACATCATCTTCTTCAACATCCATCTCAAGCTCTCGTTCGAGATCTGATCATGAGTTTTTTTTTTTTAAATGGGAGGGAAAATAAGGGGGATTGGAGAGGGGTCCCACCCATCACAAACAACCAATCGATGCAGCCCGTCCAATAGTAGCCGGTTTGGCCGGATTTGCCACGGCAGGGGTGGTGTTGGCCGGCCCAAGTCGTGGCCGACGGCCCAATGCCGCCCCCACACCTCTTAGTGTTTCCGTAAAATTGATTTACCAAATATTTTTAAAAGAATGATACTAAAATTTTGTATCCATCGTTAATTTTTAAAATTACTTTTTTGCCATGGTTCTTTATATGCCGTTACAAAAAATGCAAGTTTAAGTAATTATTTAGGATTTGCCAAGAATACATCAAGGCGGATGAGGCACTACCCGTGAGTTTTTTAAACTTCCACCGATTTTAACCAATCCTACACTTCCACGTCACTTTACTGATTTCCTTCACTGAAACATTTTTTTGAAGGCAATGTTTCACTGATTATTTACCAACAATTAATTAGAGAGAGATAGAGACAAAGAGGAGAGAGAAAGAGAAAAATCACGGGTACCAGCCCGTTAACTAGAACCAAAATTTGGCTTACGGGACCACTACCAGCATGAGTGACGACGGTGTTACCGTGCTGATAGTGAGGTACCCGTGCCCAATTCTGATAAAAACAAAAATATACAAGATTTGAAAATGACATAGTGCTTTTCTCGAATAAATACATCAGCTTCTTTGCATCCAAACGGTTTAAAGGAGTAGGTCCACTAGTAATGGTGGCAATGACTATTTGAATCATTAAAGTAGCTTAGAGTGTAGTTATACCACCAAACGCCTTTATGGGTTTTACTTTTTATGTAACATAAACGTAAAAATTATTTCTTCTCCAATCGTAATAACTAGGTTTATTTTCCGCACTACACAACATAACTTTGGTCGTTTCTTTCCGTGCTATACGTTGGGGGTGGTAAAGGGCAAAAAAAAAAAAAAAATATTTTGATCCGCAAATTTCATTGATTCATTACTCAAAAAAGTTTACATACAAAGACTAGCAAGATGCTAGACCTCAAACATCACAAAAACGACCCCTTTTCTACATTACATTTATTCTTATGTTATCGGAACATTAAAAGAGACCCACTTCTCCCATGTCTAATTGACTCGCCTAGATCTGTGTTTCGCCCAAAGGAACGTCGTTGCTTGAATTTCAGCAAATAGACCCTGTGCGCATACCCTTTTGCTGTTAAAGATGAGCCCATTTCGTGCTTTCCATATAGCCCAACAGGCCCCCACAACTATCATTCTAACCCACTTGCGTTTGTTATTCTCAATGGTCGGTGTCTTGTAAATGTTCAGGAGGTCACGAACGCTGAACGCATAAAGCTGTGGAATCTTGCACCATGTTGAAACTTTATCCCAAATGATCGACGCTATGTAACAAGACGTCAACAAGTGGTCCGAATGTTCATCCGACTGGCTGCATAACCTGCAAATCGTTGACCCGCTGTATATTTTACGTTTTTTCAGCCCCAATAGCGTGGGCAACCTGTCTTGTTCGGCTCACCACCCAAAAATGCTTACCTTCTTCGGAGCGCACTTGATCTATTCGAAAGGGAGAAGGGGACAATATATTGTGAGAGCATTTTTTTATAAGAAGAAACCGAGAAATTGCCGTTCGAGTCTCCCTTCCATACCTACTTGTCCCGTTCGTCATTTAACTGAACCGCCGAGACCAAAACCATCAGCTCAGCCAATTCATGAGTTTCTTCCTGAGTAGAAGGAATCCGCTTCCATTCCCAGCTCATTAGTCTGTCTGCGACTGTAACAAACTTCTTGGACTCAAGTGGGAAAAGAGATGGAAATATGTACATCAATGGTCCACAATCAACCCATGAGTCGACCCAGAAACGGGTCGAAACTGCATTCCTGACCTCTCCTTTTATCAATACTCTAATCTTTATATTCCGATCCATCAGCAACCTGTCGACTTTGTTTATACAACTCCAAACGCCTGAAAAACTAGCTTTAACAGGTAGAAAAGACCATGCGTCGTGTTGCTTGTGAATAGCCGATACGACCCTGTTCCAAAGTGCCGATTTTCCACCTTCCACCTCCACCACCACTTCGTAAGGAGACTAATATTCATATCATTTAATGGGCAAAACTACCATATTGCAAAGTTTGGGGGTGGTGAACCCACTAACACTCCTAGTAAGATATATATAATTATATATAATACCCTGAGAAAAAAAATAAAAATACTAAATGTCATAGTCGGAAGTCGAACCAGTGCCACCTGAGTTGTGATACCCCGAAAATTCAGGTTCTTACTTTAACTAAACTCTAGTTACATTCCTTGCATTATACTTAACTAGGGTTAGTTAGATAAGACATACGTGCATGGTTATGAGTCAAGATGTGATTGCATGATTAGTGAACCTCGGACGTTGGTGAATAATAAACTTATGTGTCTCGGTGATACCTGACAAACTTATGTGAAAACCATACGTGATTATGTGAACCTAAACCGAACACGTTAATAGAAATCATTAAAAGTGGAGCATGAGGTGGATTAGGGTCTTAATGCATGGGGTTACACTTGTTACGGTCCGAAATAACAAAAACGTCGAAGGATAACGCGTCGGGAGGCGAAACGAGGCAAAAGCGCGCCACCCGGACCTGTGAGCGGCCGCTCACAGGCTCCGAGCGGCCGCTCGAACCTATCTGACGGGTTTAAAACCGCCTCAAACTCGTATATAAGCATCCTTAACCCCCATGCAGCCCTCATACTCAACCCTAATCGCCCCCTTACTGCCCCACACGAATATTTCACTCCAAAAACTCCTGCTAAGGCTCAAGATCATCAATTGGGAGGCTCCAAGGCGCGCGATTGATTGATTTGAAGAGCTAAGGGTATAACTCATGATTTCTTACGCTTTTTACTTTATGTTTTATTGTAAAAATCATATAACAAGTTTGTCCAGGTCTGAATGGGTTTAATAAACATTAAAACATGAGTCTTTTTGAAGATTAAACGGATTAAACCTATTAATAAACGCGTAGTAACATCATAGGATGCTTGTTGCGCAAGTTATTGGTGTTTTGATCCTAAAAGCTTTGATCTTGACATGTTTGATAATAGGATCTGATGGGAATAGGTATTAGGAAAGTTGTATGATGATTATTAGGTGTTATTGATTGATAATATGCAACTAGGGTTTGATATAATTGATAATATTGCACGATCAGAATCTGGACAGATTCTGAATGTCGACTTGTAGGGTCTGTTTCGTGGCTTGAAAATAATTGGTTTGATCGATTCTTTGCATGATTGTAACGTACAAGGTCTTAGCTTTTCATAATGGGCAAAACCATCGAATTTGGACATCGTTTGAGTCGTTTTTTGGAATTTTAATTGATTAGGGGTCATATCAGATTTTCGGATTTGTAAACTGGGCTAACTTTAAATGGTCATAACTTGAGATTTACAAGGAATTAGATTATGAAATTTTTCCAGTAGGTCAATACTGGAAAAATAGAGCTTTTCCAAGTGGATTCATCTCGTTTGGATGAATACACAATTTTTAAGAATTTTCCTACTAAACTGACCTGTTGAGGAGATTTTCTGGACATAGCTGTGTTGTACGAATTTTCATAATTTTTGTGTTTGGAGTTAAGACTAAAAAAAAATAGGTATTGCCAAGTGAATCCCAAAGAAAATTCAGTAAAAATTTGGGAGGATAACTCACTGGTTTACTATTTTAAATAAATTCGTTTTGATGGCGCACAATCTGTCCTGAAAACACAGATTGTGTATTATGTGCTTATGTGATTACTTGAGGTCTTAGGTGATCTAAAATTGACATATAACGGAAGTACACATGTTTATGACACATACGGGCTGTAGAAACTAATTATAACCAACTCATTCACCAACGAGTCCGTAGGGTTTACTATTGCATGTAGAATCACTAGGCGTCGCATACACACTTTTGAACATTAAAACGTCTTGGACAAACGAGTTATATGGTGTAATGATGTTACGCCTATACTCACGTAGTGACACTGTTATTAGGGTGTCGGTAGCATATAATACTTGCTGTTCGGATTCTTTGCTTACGCGATAAGGTGAGTTTCACTACTCTTTTCTCAAAAGCATGCGTCTCGGGTTGAGACAACTACTTAACGTTTCTAGTCCGGTTCGGGACTACTTTTACACATCCCGGGTTTGGGGTGCATGGTTCACGTGGTGAATCTATTTTTACTAATTCATATATATGTCCTTGATGAACTAAACCAAACACATCGTTCAAGTCCTTCAAAATACCGAATCAATTGCCGGTTGGGCAAGCGGGTTAATTAGTTGATAGCGCTATTAGGTCTAACAAACCTCACATCGTGCTGGGAGTACGGATGTGAACTATTAGCTTCAAACATAATCATTGTCGATGGACAATGATGCAAGGCATCCTTATCCCGGTTATGGGAACTTGTTCATTAGTAGTTCGGTATTCGCCGGTTTTAGTTATCATGAGTGGGCTAGCTACCCCTGACATTTGAATTAGCTATTGTTTACAGGGTCTGAGAGACCAACGCTGTACATTTGACTTTTGGGGTTTTGAGAACCTACACTTTTATTTACATCGCTTACTTATATTGTGAACTCACCAGCTTTATGTTGACACACGATTTACATGCTTTTGCAGGTAGTTAGCTTCCGGTGCCAGGATTAGAAAGCACCGTACACTTCACTGTATTTGGGCTCTCGGGCATACACATAAATTATATATTATGCTTTCGTATGGTTTTAATTTGGGCGCATTGTTTTGCGCATAGTTTTTAAAAAGGTTTAAATTTGGTTTACGCTTCCGCAGCTTAACTAAACTTGGTTTTCGAAAACGAACTAAATGGTTTGGGCATTTAGAGTTCGTTCCTGTGACTTATGGCTATGGGATCCTGGTTTGTCATGCGCCTCGCGGTATAAACCCCGCAGTGGAAATTTGAGGGTGTGACAGATTGGTATCAGAGCCATTGGTTATAGTGAACTAGGACTGCATGTTGAGTCTAGTCTATAATCATTATAGCATAAGTACACTCACAACTTAAGTGCACAACTAGCTATTAGCTACATATATCTACAACATATGATTTCGGGAGATATGTTATCTCCTAGTTCTAGACTTAATTCTTAACACGTCAATGGTGGGAACCTAGGGTTACACCAGGTGGCGCATTACTGGGAGTAATATCCTAACTAACCTCATGGACGAGGAGACAACAATAGTACAAGGGAGGGAGCCTTGCGAGCGTTATGGCGCACGTACACAGGAAGCTGCACGATGCGCATGACGTGGTACCATTAAATCAACTATGAAGGAATTCGAATGCTGAGACTTATCTTTTGACACTTAACAAGGAGACAATTAGTTTCTGTTCCTTGCTACTTGATCTTTCTTACCCCATTCGAAACTCAGACGGGACTGGGTTACGCATATAGAACTTATTTCTTACTTTAGTACCTTACGCCTAGTATGAGCGGGCGGACGTATGACTGCATATCCCTGTTACTCATAAGTATATGGTAGATTCATGGGAACACATTAGATCGGGACTTGTTACACACACTCTTGGGGAGTTACGTAAAGCCTGCGATGTAATGCAACATCACAAGGGAGGATGAAACCTACTAATGGCTGATAGCCACGATTGGAGGAACGAGTGGTACAGCTTACCACTAAACTGGCTCACATAGGACTAGAGAAGGAGATTGTACATGATGAGGACCATATAACACTGACATCGCAAAAGAGGAAGGATAAGAGATGAAAGGGGAACCTGAGCAGGACGAGCACACGGAAAGTGAGGATGAAGGCTCTACTATCTAGACAAAGCATGGCGACGATTGGCTCTTACCTTTTCTTACCTATCTTTTCTTTCATTTCCCTTGTTAACTTAGATAAGACTGAGTTTTTACGATCAACGATAGGGTGGTTGAGGCCCTCGCATCTTTCCAAGCTAGTAAAGATCTATTTTTCTAAATCATTCTTTTCCCCTGACTTCCACATTTGAACTTTCTAATACCTTGAACGTACATCGTATTTTCAAGCCTTTTTATTGGTTGTAAACCTCGATAACCCCAACGGAACTGAAGGAGACCGTCTGGTTGCTTCGATAGCATAAGTCTTTGCCATGAGCATTTGTCCCAGGCAGGATGGAGTAATGTACACTACATGCACACTCGATGAGTTACAGATACCTGGAAGGAGAACGTAACACCCTGTGGTGAAATCTAGAAACTTTGTTATATAAGAACGGATGGGTCTGAGATCGACGCCTACACTGCCAAGCGATAGGAGATAGCCACTATAGGCTCAAATCTATTTAACCTACCTTACAAATGGATCGAACTTTATACCGAAAGGGTGGGCCCCTCAGATTCGTGGCTTGGCCACTGCAGCTCACCTACAAATCTTTCGCTTGACTCGCAGACTCACAGATGAGACTGCTGATCATGGTACCTTTCTGAAGCATGGTGCTTCACTTTCTACTGTTGGTGATAGCAAGAGAACGTGGGATAGTGTGAAGTATAAGTCCTGCAACAACAACTACCACAACGGGAACAACAACAATGGGGTTCGTGGGAAAGCATTCGTGATTGGCATTAGGGAAGCTAGGACTGATAACAAGGTCGTGACGGATACGACACTCTTATGATACTGGTACGGACTATAATTTTGTGTCATCAAAACTTAACAAACAACTAGGGATGGTTCCTACTTTTCTTAATACCCCGTACAACATGGAGTTAGCTGATGGAAAGCCTGTTGAGGTAACCCATATTCATCGTGACTGTAAGCTCGAGTTGGATGGGCAATCGTTTGCCATCAACATTCTACCTATCACCCTTGGAAGCTTTGATCTCGGGGTTGGCATGGACTGGTTGTCCAAGCAACACGCTGAAATTCTCTGTCAGGAGAAGATTGTTCGTATCCCTCACTCTAATGGAGAATTCTTATCTGTCCAGGGTGATCCTGGTGGTGCCATGATGGGCATCATCTCTTTCCTGAAAGCCTAGAGGTGTATTCGGAAGGGCTACCCAGCCATATTGGCTAACATTTCTGATACTCGAGTTGAAGTTGAAACAAAAATTGAGGACATCCCTGTAGTTCAGGATTTTCCAGATGTCTTCCCGGAGGAATTACCCGGACTTCCACCTGTTCGACAAGTGGAATTTCAAATTGACCGTGCACCAAGAGCCGCCCCAGTTGCGCGTGCACCATACCGCCTTGCACCAGTCGAACTTCAAGAACTATCCACCCAACTCCAAGAGCTATTAGACATGGGTTTCATTAGACCTCGTTCTTCACCTTAGGGAACTCTAGTCTTATTTGTTAAGAAAAAGGATGGGAGTTTCCGTATGTGTATCGATTACCGGGAATTGAACCCTTTACCTCGTATTGATGATTTATTCAACGAGCTCCAGGGGTCGAGTTTCTATTCCAAGATTGACTTGAGGTCGGGGTATCACCAACTGAGAGTCCGAGAGGAGGATGTGCCAAAGACAGCCTTTCGAACTCGTTATGGGCACTATGAATTTTTGGTAATGCCCTTCGGGCTGACCAATGCACCAGCTGTGTTCATGGACCTCATGAACCGTGTGTGCAAACCCTATCTAGACAAATTTGTCATAGTGTTCATAGACGACATTCTGATCTATTCCAAGAGTAGGGGAGAGCACAAGCAACACCTACGACTGATCTTGGAACTTCTGAAAAGTGAGCAGTTATATGCAAAATTCTCCAAGTGCGACTTCTGGATTCGTGAGATCCAATTCTGGGGTCATGTGGTGAACGAGGCAGGAATACAGGTCGATCCCGCTAAGATTGATGCGATTAAAAGATGGGAGGCCCCTAAGAACTCCCACGGAGGTCCGACAATTACTTGGCCTTGCAGATTATTATCGCAGATTCATTCAGGGATTCTCAAAAATCGCTCAACCCCTCACTGCTTTGACACAGAAGGGGATTACCTACAAGTGGGGAGATGCCCAAGAACCTGCTTTTCTGATACTAAAGACTAAACCTTGCAGTGCTCCAATATTATCACTACCTGAGGGTACGGAGGACTTTGTGGTGTACTATGATGCATCTATCCAAGGTCTAGGGTGTGTTTTGATGCAACGCGAAAAGGTGATCACATATGCTTCACGACAACTAAAAGTTCATGAGAAAAATTTCCCCACTCACGACTTGGAACTGGGAGCGGAGGTCTTCGCTCTCAAATTTGGAGGCACTACCTCTACGGGACAGAGTGCACGATTTTCACAGATCATAAAAGTCTCCAGCATATATTCGACCAGAGGGTGCTAAGCATACGACAACGCCGATGGGTCAGACTCCTGAATGGTTATGACTGTGCCATCAAGTAACATTCAGGGAAGGCTAATGTAGTAGCAGATGCCCTGAGTCGTAAGGAAACAAAACCCAAACGAGTGCGAGCCTTGCAACTTACCCTACAATCTAATCTTCATGTTAAGATACGTAAAGCCCAGGGCGTGGCTTTGAAAGGGAAAACATCGGGCTTGAAACCTTGCACGGTGCTGATAAGCACCTGGAATGGAGGACATAGGGTCTTCAGCACTTCATGAATCAAGTCTGGATTCCACGTGTTGGAGATCTCAGACAACTAGTGCTCGATGGGGCACACACCCCTCGTTATTCGGTACATCCTAGTTCGGATAAAATGTACCGAGATCTCAAACTCTTTACTGGTGACCAAACATGAAAGCTGAGAAAAGTCACTTATGTTAGTAAGTGCTTAACGTGTGCCAAGGTTAGGATTGAATATCATAAACCTTCGGGCCCACTTCAGCAACCGGAAAATCCCATGTGGAGCTGGGATGGTATTTCCATGGACTTTATCACCAAACTTCCTAAAACGCCCAGCGGGCACGATATGATTTGGGTCATTATTGACCGTTTGACCAAATTAGCGCATTTCATGGCAATTAGAGAGGCGGACATGTTGGAACGTCTAGCCGCTTTTGTATTACGAAAATTGTCTCTAGGCATGGGATGCCAACTTCTATCATATCGGATCACGACGCGCGATCTACTTCCCATTTTTGGGAAACTCTCCAAATTGCTTTGGGAACTCATTTGGACATGAGCGCAGCCTATCACTCCCAGACGGATGGATAGAGTGAACGTACCATCCAAACACTAGAAGATCTACTGCGAGCGTGCGTGGTGGACTTTGGAAACAGTTGGGACAAGCACTTGCCTTTGATTGAATTCTCTTATAACAATAGTTATGACACTTCGATCCAGTGTGCACTTTTTGAGGCACTTTATGAACGGGAGTGCAAATCCCCCATATGTTGGACTGAAGTTGGGGATAGCCAACTGACAGGTTCCGAACTTGTGCACCAAACTTCTGAGAAGATAGTGCAATCAGAAAACGGATGGCTGCTACTCTTGAGCGACAGAAAAGCTACGCTGATAAGCGTAGGAAACTTTTAGAGCTCCGGAATGGGAACAAGGTACTATTAAAGGTGTCACCTTGAAAGGGTGTGACACGCTTTGGAAAACGGGGAAGATGAACCCGTAAAACGTTGGACCATTCGAGATGGTTGATGGGATTGGTCTGGTAGCTTACAGGTTAAACCTGCTTAACAAACTTGGTAGGATACACGATGTATCCCACATATCGTACCGAATCTATAGAAATGCCTGTTGGATACAACACTGATGGTGCCACTGGAGGAGATCCAGGTGGACGATCGGCTACGGTTCATGGAAGAACCAGTGGAGATTCTTGAGCGGGGCGTCAAGAAACTCAAACAGAACACTATACCTATTATTAACGTACAATGGAATTCCCGTCTAGGACCGGAATACACGTGGGAGCGCAGAGATCAGATGCGGCTCAAATATCCACACCTCTTTTCTGAACCTGAACTGGTGCATAGATCAAATGCCGAACATAAAGCAGCTCGCTCAAAGTGAATTTCGGGGCGAAATTCCTTTCAACTTGGGGATGATGTGACATCCGGAAACCAAGCATACATTTTTTTTAGCTGGCTTTACTGTTTACTTGCTGAATTTCGGGACGAAATTCTTTTCAACTTGGGGATGATGTGATACCCCGAAAATTCAGGTTCTTACTTTAACTAAACTCTAGTTACATTCCTTGCATTATACTTAACTAGGGTTAGTTAGATAAGACATACGTGCATGGTTATGAGTCAAGATGTGATTGCATGATTAGTGAACCTCGGACGTTGGTGAATAATAAACTTATGTGTCTCGGTGATACCTGACAAACTTATGTGAAAACCATACGTGATTATGTGAACCTAAACCGAACACGTTAATAGAAATCATTAAAAGTGGAGCATGAGGTGGATTAGGGTCTTAATGCATGGGGTTACACTTGTTACGGTCCGAAATAACAAAAACGTCGAAGGATAACGCGTCGGGAGGCGAAACGAGGCAAAAGCGCGCCACCCGGACCTGTGAGACATCCGGAAACCAAGCATACATTTTTTTTAGCTGGCTTTACTGTTTACTTGCTGAATTTCGGGACGAAATTCTTTTCAACTTGGGGATGATGTGATACCCCGAAAATTCAGGTTCTTACTTTAACTAAACTCTAGTTACATTCCTTGCATTATACTTAACTAGGGTTAGTTAGATAAGACATACGTGCATGGTTATGAGTCAAGATGTGATTGCATGATTAGTGAACCTCGGACGTTGGTGAATAATAAACTTATGTGTCTCGGTGATACCTGACAAACTTATGTGAAAACCATACGTGATTATGTGAACCTAAACCAAACACGTTAATAGAAATCATTAAAAGTGGAGCATGAGGTGGATTAGGGTCTTAATGCATGGGGTTACACTTGTTACGGTCCGAAATAACAAAAACGTCGAAGGATAACGCGTCGGGAGGCGAAACGAGGCAAAAGCGCGCCACCCGGACCTGTGAGCGGCCGCTCACAGGCTCCGAGCGGCCGCTCGAACCTATCTGACGGGTTTAAACCGCCTCAAACTCGTATATAAGCATCCTTAACCCCATGCAGCCCTCATACTCAACCCTAATCGCCCCCCTTACTGCCCCACACGAATATTTCACTCCAAAAACTCCTGCTAAGGCTCAAGATCATCAATTGGGAGGCTCCAAGGCGCGCGATTGATTGATTTGAAGAGCTAAGGGTATAACTCATGATTTCTTACGCTTTTTACTTTATGTTTTATTGTAAAAATCATATAACAAGTTTGTCCAGGTCTGAATGGGTTTAATAAACATTAAAACATGAGTCTTTTTGAAGATTAAACGGATTAAACCTATTAATAAACGCGTAGTAACATCATAGGATGCTTGTTGCGCAAGTTATTGGTGTTTTGATCCTAAAAGCTTTGATCTTGACATGTTTGATAATAGGATCTGATGGGAATAGGTATTAGGAAAGTTGTATGATGATTATTAGGTGTTATTGATTGATAATATGCAACTAGGGTTTGATATAATTGATAATATTGCACGATCAGAATCTGGACAGATTCTGAATGTCGACTTGTAGGGTCTGTTTCGTGGCTTGAAAATAATTGGTTTGATCGATTCTTTGCATGATTGTAACGTACAAGGTCTTAGCTTTTCATAATGGGCAAAACCATCGAATTTGGACATCGTTTGAGTCGTTTTTGGAATTTTAATTGATTAGGGGTCATATCAGATTTTCGGATTTGTAAACTGGGCTAACTTTAAATGGTCATAACTTGAGATTTACAAGGAATTAGATTATGAAATTTTTCCAGTAGGTCAATACTGGAAAAATAGAGCTTTTCCAAGTGGATTCATCTCGTTTGGATGAATACACAATTTTTAAGAATTTTCCTACTAAACTGACCTGTTGAGGAGATTTTCTGGACATAGCTGTGTTGTACGAATTTTCATAATTTTTGTGTTTGGAGTTAAGACTAAAAAAAAATAGGTATTGCCAAGTGAATCCCAAAGAAAATTCAGTAAAAATTTGGGAGGATAACTCACTGGTTTACTATTTTAAATAAATTCGTTTTGATGGCGCACAATCTGTCCTGAAAACACAGATTGTGTATTATGTGCTTATGTGATTACTTGAGGTCTTAGGTGATCTAAAATTGACATATAACGGAAGTACACATGTTTATGACACATACGGGCTGTAGAAACTAATTATAACCAACTCATTCACCAACGAGTCCGTAGGGTTTACTATTGCATGTAGAATCACTAGGCGTCGCATACACACTTTTGAACATTAAAACGTCTTGGACAAACGAGTTATATGGTGTAATGATGTTACGCCTATACTCACGTAGTGACACTGTTATTAGGGTGTCGGTAGCATATAATACTTGCTGTTCGGATTCTTTGCTTACGCGATAAGGTGAGTTTCACTACTCTTTTCTCAAAAGCATGCGTCTCGGGTTGAGACAACTACTTAACGTTTCTAGTCCGGTTCGGGACTACTTTTACACATCCCGGGTTTGGGGTGCATGGTTCACGTGGTGAATCTATTTTTACTAATTCATATATATGTCCTTGATGAACTAAACCAAACACATCGTTCAAGTCCTTCAAAATACCGAATCAATTGCCGGTTGGGCAAGCGGGTTAATTAGTTGATAGCGCTATTAGGTCTAACAAACCTCACATCGTGCTGGGAGTACGGATGTGAACTATTAGCTTCAAACATAATCATTGTCGATGGACAATGATGCAAGGCATCCTTATCCCGGTTATGGGAACTTGTTCATTAGTAGTTCGGTATTCGCCGGTTTTAGTTATCATGAGTGGGCTAGCTACCCCTGACATTTGAATTAGCTATTGTTTACAGGGTCTGAGAGACCAACGCTGTACATTTGACTTTTGGGTTTTGAGAACCTACACTTTTATTTACATCGCTTACTTATATTGTGAACTCACCAGCTTTATGTTGACACACGATTTACATGCTTTTGCAGGTAGTTAGCTTCCGGTGCCAGGATTAGAAAGCACCGTACACTTCACTGTATTTGGGCTCTCGGGTACCAGCATGTGCTCTACTGACGCTACGGACTCGTCGTCAGAGTCATCGGATATCCACACGTTCCTCCCACGGGAGACCGGCATGAGTCTCATGCCTAGAGGAATGTGGATGAGGGGTAAGGGTGCTGGCTCATGCTCCACGTGAGCCTGTCGGTCGAATGGAGACTTTACTGTCTCCGATCGGGCTGGGATCGGCCGGGACGGTCCGGTACAGCCCTCGGGAAAATCCCTAATAGCTCGAATGGGGCGTGGTGCTAACGGTGCGGCCCGGTACAATGGGTAGCGGCGCGTCGACCACAGCGGGTGCCCAATCAGGATCCTCGCTAGGATCCGTCTCATCCGAGTCGTCATCCGAACCTCCGTCGGCGTTCATCTCTACGTCTTCGTCCTCTGCGTCAAGTACTACCAGCTCTACTGGCTCAGGCGGTGGCGCAGGAATGATCTGAATGCTGCTATCGATACTGGGCGCTATACTTCCAGCGTCGGACATCCTGGCAAAAGAACCGTACATGTATATATATGAATTAATTTAAATTAGACAGTTAGGGCGTACACTATAGTAACCTTCCTAACTTCTAATTTCACGTTAAAGCATAACAATACCCATGGCCGGCTTGGTCGGAATCTCCTCATGCCCAATGCTTCTTGAAAATTACTTTTAAAACATCTTTATTTTTCTTTCGAAAACTTTATCTTTAGAACCAAATCCGGTTATAGTCTAGTTTTTAAAGAAAATACTCTAGTTCGCTATAACCTTGGCTCTGATACCACGTTCTGTCACACCACGACAAAGGCGGAATCACGTGGCGCGACGGTTCAAAAGCATAAAGTCAAGGTTATTGCTAAACACAAGTAATTTAAGGAAATGGGTCATTTATTATGACGTCAAATCTGTTTCAAACATTACACAAAAGTTAATTGTTTTTGAAATAAACATAGAGGTTTCTCATATATATCCCAAATGCCTTGGAAATAATAGTGAAACCCCGCAAAAATTCGACGTCGCATTGGAGATTCCCGACCCAGCTCGCCGGATCCTTCATCATCTAGTTACCTGAAAGATATGTTTAAAAGGTTTCGTCAATATAAATATATTGGTGAGTTCACAGGTTTTCAGTTTCTAAAACTTGAATACTTGGGAATACCATGTTATGACAATATATAGGAGTTGCAAATTCCTATAAATCTACTTGAGACTATAATCAAACCAAGACGTATATAAATAAAATGCCCCGCTCCAAGTCGTTACTCGGTTTCCCACGACTTAAGTTCAGAATATTTGCACCCCAGGCATAACCTAATGCAAAATCGACGCTATCGATTAGGGGTGGGCCTTGTCAGGCACCAATAGTACTATTCGAATATTCCTCCGGTTTCCATTTCCGAATAAATGATTATAGAGGCGAGGACTCAACCCCGAGTGGCGGTCACACCTCAAGCAATAACCCGTCAAACATTTCCTAACCTATCTTTCCCCCGAAAACGTAAAAATAGTTTAAAATGGGGCCGTGAAACTCACCTGAAACTGCGCCTGGCTCAAAAGGGTGGATAGCAAGTGGTGGTCTCGCACCTACAAACGTTCTAGGCGTATAAGTCACTATTCCTATAGTGCATGTGCCTTGGCAAGTTGTACACCCAACTCCCGACCACAAGTTGTTCCAAATCCCGTTTAATTAAGCGTGTATCCTAGGTTTTGTTGGCGTTACATTACCCTTTGTGTTACAAGTTATATATTACTCTTGCTAATATTTCCATAACTTGTATCTTATTATCATCGACTCGACTTCACTTAACATATAATTATTTTCCCATTTAAATAATTATACTTAAGATCGCATCGCTCGATATAATATATATATTCAATGCTCGACCCGACTCACTTTGTCACACATTTGTTTTCCCATTTAAACAAATATGCTAAGATCTTGTCGTTCGATTGTATATTCTTAACGTCCGATTCAACTCACCACACCGTATATTTATTTTCCCATTCAAATAAATATACTAGGATTTCGTTGGTACGACATACACATATATATATCCTTGTCTTCTTGTCGCGGCTTTCCTTCCCGCATATCTACTTTCCCATTAAGTAGATATACTAGAATTTTGCCGAGACGAGCGTACAAATATATATAAATGTGTAATTTTTCTTGTTAAGTACATACGTTTGTTTTAACGTCTTATTCGTTTGTGTCATGCGTTTCTCCCACGAATAATTCTTCCAACACTTAGGAAAGTGTTTATTAGTTTTCACCCAATGTATATATATATATTTTACTTCTTAAAATATATATTTTTCTTATCTTGCCGCAATGGCATTGTTCTCGTGTTTTGTCCGTGTATGGTTCGTTAATGCGTTTTAGTTCGATATCTTAACTCGATTAGTTAATTTTTCCAAGTTTTTCCCAACATGTATTTTATAGAAATATCATCCATATTTCTTCCTATTTTCACATGTTACTTGGATGGTTAAAATACTTATGTATTTTTAACCCAACTTGTTAACTTAACTACAAAAATGTTTCCAACACTTTTATATTCCCATTTATATAAAAGTATTCATTTTTGTATAAGTTTCCCAAGTTTGTCTAATATTTTTATAAAATCTCTATTTTATAAAAATCCTTATGTTAAAACCCTTTATATTTTTGTAATTTTCAAAAATACACTTTTATACAAAATACCCAAGTATTTTTACTAGTATTTACAAAAATCATCCTTAGCCTTTATTACTTGCATTTTTGACACCAAACTTTCCATACTTGTATTTTTGGACTAATAGTTTCTAAAATATCCATTTTAGTCCCTTAACTTTCAAAGTTGCATTTTTTTCACTCTAACTTCCAAAGTTAGCACTTTTCACTCAAAATAGTTAACTTTGAAGATTCAACTTTTTATTGGTAAGTTATTTTTGTATCAAAACACTTATGTTAGTCTTATATTCCATATGAAAGACTAATTATATGTGTGTTTTATGTATTTGTCCATTTTATCAAAATTTCATTCATCTAAGTAAGCTAACTTAGATTTTCCATCTTATTCATTTATGAACTTCTAACATGTTTTACCACATATTACAACTTAAATGATCATAATAAGATGAATTAAAGTTAGTTTTAACATATTCAGTTCATTTCAAAATCTTAACCAAAACATCATCCTACTTAGTCTTACATGTAAACTTTATATTTTTTTTTCAAGACTAATACATCATCATCAACAAATCCAGGGTTTATTTTCATATCTTTAATCTTCCATTTTACACATGAAAACCTATTAAAGATTATGTTCAAAACCATTTTTAAACCCTTCATGTACAACTTGCTACTAGGAACACATACATGAATAATAACAATCAAAAACAAGATTAAGAATGCTTACTACTAGCACAAGGCTAGGGAAGACAAAAACCTTGGATTTGAGAGGGGTTTAGTGTGTTCTTCCTAGTGGTTTAGCTCCAAGCTCTTGAAACACACAAAAGGGGTTTGGATGATGGATTGTTTAGAGTAATTTGGAGATGTAAAAACTTGAAAGAAATGTGTATGTGGGAGGATGGAAACTCACGGCCAAGATAGGAAGAAGAATGAAGTGTTTTGCTTTGTTATTCAATCTCCTAACACATGTTATTTATACCCTTATCACATGTAATCTTCCATGGATCTTGTGATTATTACCAAAGATATGAGAGATTTATGAAGTACAAAAATTGATCTTGAATGGGTGTGGGAGGGTGATAGTGGCCGTGGGTTTTGAAAGAGCCAAAGAGGTGGCTTGTAAATCTTGGTTAAATGATTGTGATCTTTCCTAATCTTTACACTTGATCTTTATACAAGATATCTTACACTTTTGTCTTATGCATGACATGCTTTTTCATCTAGAGTGAAGATAATGTTTTTTCACCTAGAGTGAAGATAATGCTTTTTCACCTAGAGTGAAGATAGTTCTTTTTCACCTAGAGTGAAGATAATTATTATTAACACATGTTTGAACACAATGAGGCCATCTAGGCCGGCCCCTTGGGTGGGTTTGGTGAGGTCCACAACTTCAAATATTTACCCATTGTTTGTTATGTTTAATCCCCCGTCGTTCGGGTGTCGTTTGGGTATTTTTCGGGTTTTAATCACGCGTTATCCGGACATTAAACATATCTTTATTAACCCTTAAATATAGTCTAATTTAAGCGTTGATTGTTTATCTAGGTCCTTGCCGGGTGAAATTATGAGTTATACGCGTATCGGGCGTAGTACGCGCATTTTATTCGTTACCGGGAGATTTGTACAAGACGTATTCATTTATGGTTTTGGAGTTCCAAAACTCATTATATTCCATGAAAATACCCTTTATTTTATATCCTGGGCGTCCGGGATCCGTTTCGTTTATTTAATCATTACCGGGTAGTTGCCAACGTCCATGCCGGATAGCTTATTCGCACATGATCCAATCATGTTTTACCATTAAACGTATGCATTCCTATGCCCTATTTGGAAATTGCTATCCCCTAAGGCCTTGATAATTAAATCACACATAATTGCATTTAATTACGTTAATCATATATTAATTAATTTGTACGGAATTACCTTATTTTTGCCGGTTGTTACATTCTCCCCCCGTTAAGAGAATTCCGTCCCGGAATTCACTTCGAGTTCTCCGGTACAGGTGTCTTCTCGAATAGGGCGGGGTATTTTTGCTTCATCCGGTCCAGCCTTTCCCACGTGAACTCCGGTCCACGCTTGGCATTCCAGCGCACTTTGACCAACCTGATCTTGCTGCGCCTTAGTTTTTGGACCTTCCAATCAGTTACCTCGATTGGTTCTTCAACAAAATGTAACTTGTCGTCAATCTGGATTTCGTCAGCAGGAATAATGAGAGTTTCGTCGGATAGGCACTTTTTCAAGTTCGACACATGAAACGTGTCGTGTATTCCACTAAGCTCTTGAGGCAACTCGAGCTGGTATGCCACTGTGCCTACCCTGGACAAGACTTTGAACGGTCCAATATATCGCGGGTTCAGCTTTCCGCGCTTCCCAAAGCGCGCGACACCTTTCCAAGGTGACACTTTCAGTAGGACCCTGTCTCCGACTTGAAACTCTAAAGGCTTTCGCCTCATATCAGCATAGCTTTTCTGGCGGTCCCGAGCCGCTTTGAGGCGTTCCTTTATCAAAAAGACCTTATCCGTGGTCTCTTGAACAATTTCGGGCCCGGTG
Source organism: Ambrosia x helenae (assembly GCA_030844895.1). NCBI lineage: Eukaryota > Viridiplantae > Streptophyta > Magnoliopsida > Asterales > Asteraceae > Ambrosia > Ambrosia x helenae. The sequence goes on along the minus strand of CM061224.1, from coordinate 8,877,413 downwards.
AGTTGTTTTTCTCCAACTTCCGCCCAACATAATGGCGATCGGCACTTGCGTCCATATAAAGCTTCAAACGGTGCGGCTTGAATGCTCGTATGATAACTGTTGTTATAAGAAAATTCTACCAATGGCAAGTGCGTATCCCAATTACCTCCGAAATCTATCGCGCATGCCCTTAACATATCCTCCAAGGTCTGGATGGTTCGTTCACTTTGACCATCCGTTTGGGGGTGATATGCGGTACTCATGTCGAGGCGAGTACCGAGGGCTTCGTTCAAACTTTCCCAAAATCTTGACGTGAAACGACTATCCCGATCGGAGATGATAGAAACAGGTACACCGTGTTTAGATACCACCTCCTTAATGTACAAACGGGTCAGTTTCTCCAACCTGTCCGTTTCGCGTATCGGGAGGAAGTGTGCAGATTTCGTCAATCGATCTACGATTACCCAGATCATGTCATGGCCGCTTGCTGTCTTAGGTAACTTGGTAATGAAATCCATGGTGATTCGTTCCCATTTCCATTCCGGTATTTCCGGTTGCTGGAGCAAACCGGAAGGTCTCTGGTGCTCAGCCTTGACCTTTGCGCAAGTCAAACATCGCGCAACATAGGCTGCTATATCCCTTTTGAAATTCGGCCACCAATAAAGTTCCTTCAAATCGTGGAACATTTTGTCTGCACCCGGGTGAACCGAATATCTAGAACTGTGAGCTTCGGCCAATACTAGCTCACGCAATCCACCATATACTGGAACCCAAATTCTATTCACGAAATACAATGTCTGGTCCGCTTTTGGTTCCAGTGAATCAACCATCTTTCGTAACCTTTCACCCTTGACATTCTCGGGTTTGAGGGCGTTAACTTGAGCTTCACGAATTCGTTCAGTCATATTCGTGTGGATAGTCAATCCCAAAGCTCGAACACGCAATGGTTTAACCCGTTCCTTGCGACTCAAGGCGTCGGCTACGACATTCGCCTTACCGGGATGGTACTTTATCTCACAATCGTAATCGTTTAATAATTCAACCCATCGCCGTTGTCGCATATTCAAATCTTTCTGATCAAAGATGTGTTGCAAACTCTTATGATCAGTGAAAATCGTGCACTTGGTTCCGTACAAATAGTGCCTCCATATCTTGAGAGCGAACACCACTGCACCTAATTCCAAATCGTGTGTAGTGTAGTTCTTCTCATGGATTTTCAGTTGCCTGGAAGCATATGCTATTACTTTTTCTCGCTGCATCAGTACACAACCCAAACCTTGATGCGAGGCATCGCAGTAAACCACAAAATCTTCCGTACCGTCTGGAAGTGACAGTATCGGAGCGCCACATAACTTGTCTTTTAACAATTGGAATGCTGCCTCTTGCTTTTCCGTCCACTCAAATTTCTTGTCCTTCTGGGTTAGCATGGTTAGAGCTTGTGCTATTTTTGAAAAGTTCTCGATGAACCTTCTGTAATAACCCGCGAGGCCTAGAAATTGTCGTACTTCGGTAGGAGTTCGAGGTGCTTCCCAATTTTTAATTGCCTCGATCTTGGCGGGATCAACGTGTATGCCCTTCTCGTTTACCACGTGGCCTAAAAAGTGGACTTCCCGAATCCAAAAGTCACATTTCGAGAATTTAGCATAGAGCTTCTCTTTGCGTAATACTTCAAGAATTAACCGAAGGTGATTCTCGTGGTCTTCTTTCGTGCGTGAATAGATCAAAATATCGTCAATGAAGACAATGACGAATTTGTCCAGGTATGGCTTACATACGCGGTTCATTAGGTCCATGAAAACCGCTGGTGCGTTGGTCAAGCCGAACGGCATTACCAAAAATTCATAGTGTCCATACCGGGTTCTGAAGGCCGTTTTTGGTACATCTTCTTCTTGTATACGCAACTGGTGATAGCCTGACCTCAAATCGATCTTGGAGTAATAGCTGGAACCTTGGAGCTGATCAAATAAATCGTCGATCCTGGGGAGAGGATAGCGATTCTTGATGGTTAGCTTGTTCAGCTCTCGATAGTCGATGCACATGCGAAATGTGCCATCCTTCTTCTTCACAAATAAGACGGGAGCTCCCCAAGGTGAGAAACTCGGTCTTATAAAACCTTTGTCCAGTAATTCTTGTAGCTGGCTGGACAGTTCCTGCATCTCTGATGGAGCTAGGCGGTATGGCGATCGTGCCACATGAGCTGCTCCGGGAACGAGGTCGATGCGGAACTCGACTTGTCGAGGTGGCGGTAACCCCGGCAAATCTTCTGGAAATACATCCGGAAAATCTCTGGCGACTGGAATGTCTTCCAACTTTCGCTCGTCGGCCTTCTTGTCCACTACGTGTGCCAAGAATGCGACAAGCCCTTTTCTCAGACACTTACGAGCCTTCATGCTCGAAATAATCCTTAGTGGCGTCCCGTGTCTTTCTCCTTGAATTGAGAGAGTTTCACCGCTTGCGAGGGGAACTTGAATAACTTTATCGTTGCAAACCACAATGGCACGGTGCGCGGACAGCCAATCCATGCCGACAACGATGTCAAAACTTCCCAATACAACCGGTAATAGATCAATCCCAAACTCGTGCCCACAGAGTTCTAACTTACAATCTTTTGCTACCTCTCTCGTTTCAATAGTTTTACCATTAGCCAGTTCTATAGAGTAGGGTGTATCTAGTTTGCTAGTTTTTAAACCAAGTAGTCTTTTAAACTCAATGGATACGAAGCTAAAGTCAGCACCGGTATCAAATAATACAGAGGCATAATGACCATTTAGAGGAAACGTACCAGTGACCACAGTGGGGTCTTGCCGTGCATCACCGGCTCCAATCACAAATGCCCGGCCGCGGGCCTGATTGTTGACCTTGGGGCAATCTTTCTTCCAATGATCCAACGACCCGCATGCAAAGCATGGTCTCGCCCCTCCATTCTTTGGTGCTCCAGAACGGCACTCTTCAGTCTTGTGCCCGGTGCGGTGGCACTTCCCACAAGTTAATCCATTGTTTCTCCCCTGATTTCCCTGCTTGTTACCGTTACCACGTCCCGTGGCGACATATCCCTTTCCCTTCTTGTTCGAGCTACCCGACGCTCGGTCCCTTTTTCCTTCATCCCTTTTTCTTTTCCCAAACCTCGGCTTGTTACTCTGATCATTAGTCACAGCAGCTGAATTCGATCCCTGATTCTTGGCCTCAACACTGCTTGCCTCAGAAATTTTTAACCCTGAAACTTGGCGGATTAGGGTACCCATGCGGATAGCGTCTTCAGTGAGACTTAGTGCCAGATCAATCGCCTCGCGCATGGTCGTGGGCTTGGAAGAGGTGACCATGCTGCGAATCTGTGGTGCTAACCCGAATAAGTAACGTTCCACCTTGTTCTTTTCCGGTGTAACCAGACGAGGTACCAGTCGAGCGAGATCGTGGAATCTAGACGTATACCCAGCAACGTCTGCTCCTACCATGGTGAGGTTCCAGAACTCGGTTTCCAACTTCTGCACTTCGCTTGCCGGGCGGTATTCGGCAGTCATAAGTTCCTTCAGTGCCGCCCATGATAGAGAGTATGCAACATCATCTCCTAGAGACTGTACTTGGCCATTCCACCAAGTTAGTGCCTGATCCAGGAACAGGTTGGTGGCGTACATGACAGACTGTCGAGGGGTACACCCGCTGATGCGGATAACTGCCTCGGCCTTTTCAAACCATTTGACCAGGCCTATGGAACCTTCAGTGCCGCTGAAGTTTATCGGCTTGCAGTCCAAGAACGCCTTGAAAGTGCAGCCGCGCTCTCCCGAGCTGTCCCTGTAATAGTGATGTAGTATGTTATTGTGGAATAGGAGTTTTTGAAATATCCTCCCATTACTTTTTCATTTATTCTTAAACCTCTTACCAATGGGGGAGGCCTCTCGTCGCTCGCTCCCTGTCCTGTCCTGGGAGTGTTCAGAGCGTGCGGCTTCATGCTCAGCGATGGCGCGAGCTATGCGTTCAGATATCATGGTTTCGAGCTCGGCTGGCGTTGCGGGCAGTCCGTCTGCTCCGCTATTGCTTCTAGTGGTCGGTGCCATTTCTCTTCAATAATAATTATCAAAGGTTAATTTGGCAAACATTTATACAATACAAAGCATAAATAACAAACCAAAGCATGAACACAATAATCAACACCATGTCAGCACACAACATACCAACACATCATAAAAATAAATAGTATTCAACACAACATCACCACACAAATATACAAACCACAACATATGGAGTAAGCAATAATAATCATAGACAACAACATATTTCACCATAATAATAAGATTTTTCATTAATTTCAATAATATTAGTACAATGCTTGTTCATAATACAAAATGGAGAATACATTTCTCATACAATACATTGTTTTTGAAATAAATAAAACATCATATCAAGTGCCGTAATACCCGTACGGCCAGGCAAAATGCAGACGAGTGTCATAATCCATGCTGTACTACCATACTGCTGCTACTATGTACATCAACTGGTGGTTCTTCTGTGCCTCCCTGATACATCCTCACTGTGGCGGTGGTGGCGGATACTGGTACTGCGGTGCGTGCGTACTGATCGTCATACTGATCGTCATGATACGCTCGTACAAGGAATGTCGATGCGCAAAGTGCGCATCCCCTGTGATACCGCACTGAGCGTCCAGGCTCAGCAACTCCTCCGCGTAATGTGCCAAAGCATCCCGCGCATCTATCATCCTCGTCCACATCAGACGTGTCTGATGCTCTACCTGTGTTACGGTGCGCTGCACCGTGTCAGCGAGAGTCTGAAAGTCCCGATCTAGAGTGATGGCAGTGGACCGTGCTGGTCCAGACAAGGGTGGCATCCTAGGTGGCTGGGATGTTCCGGGTATATCTGGGTGTGTGGATGGGAATGGCCCAAAGGGGGCTGGTGTCGGTATGTGTGGCAGTAATGGGGTGAAACCTGGTGATCTGAGGGAGAAGTGGGATGGCATCATATAAGGGTCCCCTGCACCCAGAGGGTATGGTGCAGGCGTCATGCTGGGACGGGTGGGGATTGGTATAGTCATGGCCACTGAGGGTGGTGGCATAGGCTCGGCTAGTGGGCTACTAGCGGCTCCGAAACAGTGGTCCACTCTGGAGTGGATACCACAACAGTGGGGGTAGGAGGGCTCGCGGTGGCAAAGGCTGCCATGCCTGCCCTGCGTAGCTCAGAGCTATTGGCGGGGCTACCCTGGAGTACATGTGCTGCTGCAGCCGGCTCCTCCTGAGGTGCGGGCTCGAGTGGTGCTGGTGGGGCTATGGGATTAGCAGGTGCGTCCTCTAACATCGGAGCCACTGGCTTCTCCTGGACAGCTGGAATCTCGGGTACCAGCATGTGCTCTACTGACGCTACGGACTCGTCGTCAGAGTCATCGGATATCCACACGTTCCTCCCACGGGAGACCGGCATGAGTCTCATGCCTAGAGGAATGTGGATGAGGGTAAGGGTGCTGGCTCATGCTCCACGTGAGCCTGTCGGTCGAATGGAGACTTTACTGTCTCCGATCGGGCTGGGATCGGCCGGGACGGTCCGGTACAGCCCTCGGGAAAATCCCTAATAGCTCGAATGGGGCGTGGTGCTAACGGTGCGGCCGGTACAATGGGTAGCGGCGCGTCGACCACAGCGGGTGCCCAATCAGGATCCTCGCTAGGATCCGTCTCATCCGAGTCGTCATCCGAACCTCCGTCGGCGTTCATCTCTACGTCTTCGTCCTCTGCGTCAAGTACTACCAGCTCTACTGGCTCAGGCGGTGGCGCAGGAATGATCTGAATGCTGCTATCGATACTGGGCGCTATACTTCCAGCGTCGGACATCCTGGCAAAAGAACCGTACATGTATATATATGAATTAATTTAAATTAGACAGTTAGGGCGTACACTATAGTAACCTTCCTAACTTCTAATTTCACGTTAAAGCATAACAATACCCATGGCCGGCTTGGTCGGAATCTCCTCATGCCCAATGCTTCTTGAAAATTACTTTTAAAACATCTTTATTTTTCTTTCGAAAACTTTATCTTTAGAACCAAATCCGGTTATAGTCTAGTTTTTAAAGAAAATACTCTAGTTCGCTATAACCTTGGCTCTGATACCACGTTCTGTCACACCACGACAAAGGCGGAATCACGTGGCGCGACGGTTCAAAAGCATAAAGTCAAGGTTATTGCTAAACACAAGTAATTTAAGGAAATGGGTCATTTATTATGACGTCAAATCTGTTTCAAACATTACACAAAAGTTAATTGTTTTTGAAATAAACATAGAGGTTTCTCATATATATCCCAAATGCCTTGGGAAATAATAGTGAAACCCCGCAAAAATTCGACGTCGCATTGGAGATTCCCCGACCCAGCTCGCCGGATCCTTCATCATCTAGTTACCTGAAAGATATGTTTAAAAGGTTTCGTCAATATAAATATATTGGTGAGTTCACAGGTTTTCAGTTTCTAAAACTTGAATACTTGGGAATACCATGTTATGACAATATATAGGAGTTGCAAATTCCTATAAATCTACTTGAGACTATAATCAAACCAAGACGTATATAAATAAAATGCCCCGCTCCAAGTCGTTACTCGGTTTCCCACGACTTAAGTTCAGAATATTTGCACCCCAGGCATAACCTAATGCAAAATCGACGCTATCGATTAGGGGTGGGCCTTGTCAGGCACCAATAGTACTATTCGAATATTCCTCCGGTTTCCATTTCCGAATAAATGATTATAGAGGCGAGGACTCAACCCCGAGTGGCGGTCACACCTCAAGCAATAACCCGTCAAACATTTCCCTAACCTATCTTTCCCCCGAAAACGTAAAAATAGTTTAAAATGGGGCCGTGAAACTCACCTGAAACTGCGCCTGGCTCAAAAGGGTGGATAGCAAGTGGTGGTCTCGCACCTACAAACGTTCTAGGCGTATAAGTCACTATTCCTATAGTGCATGTGCCTTGGCAAGTTGTACACCCAACTCCCGACCACAAGTTGTTCCAAATCCCGTTTAATTAAGCGTGTATCCTAGGTTTTGTTGGCGTTACATTACCCTTTGTGTTACAAGTTATATATTACTCTTGCTAATATTTCCATAACTTGTATCTTATTATCATCGACTCAACTTCACTTAACATATAATTATTTTCCCATTTAAATAATTATACTTAAGATCGCATCGCTCGATATAATATATATTTCAATGCTCGACCCGACTCACTTTGTCACACATTTGTTTTCCCATTTAAACAAATATGCTAAGATCTTGTCGTTCGATTGTATATTCTTAACGTCCGATTCAACTCACCACACCGTATATTTATTTTCCCATTCAAATAAATATACTAGGATTTCGTTGGTACGACATACACATATATATATCCTTGTCTTCTTGTCGCGGCTTTCCTTCCCGCATATCTACTTTCCCATTAAGTAGATATACTAGAATTTTGCCGAGACGAGCGTACAAATATATATAAATGTGTAATTTTTCTTGTTAAGTACATACGTTTGTTTTAACGTCTTATTCGTTTGTGTCATGCGTTTCTCCCACGAATAATTCTTCCAACACTTAGGAAAGTGTTTATTAGTTTTCACCCAATGTATATATATATATTTTACTTCTTAAAATATATATTTTTCTTATCTTGCCGCAATGGCATTGTTCTCGTGTTTTGTCCGTGTATGGTTCGTTAATGCGTTTTAGTTCGATATCTTAACTCGATTAGTTAATTTTTCCAAGTTTTTCCCAACATGTATTTTATAGAAATATCATCCATATTTCTTCCTATTTTCACATGTTACTTGGATGGTTAAAATACTTATGTATTTTTAACCCAACTTGTTAACTTAACTACAAAAATGTTTCCAACACTTTTATATTCCCATTTATATAAAAGTATTCATTTTTGTATAAGTTTCCCAAGTTTGTCTAATATTTTTATAAAATCTCTATTTTATAAAAATCCTTATGTTAAAACCCTTTATATTTTTGTAATTTTCAAAAATACACTTTTATACAAAATACCCAAGTATTTTTACTAGTATTTACAAAAATCATCCTTAGCCTTTATTACTTGCATTTTTGACACCAAACTTTCCATACTTGTATTTTTGGACTAATAGTTTCTAAAATATCCATTTTAGTCCCTTAACTTTCAAAGTTGCATTTTTTTCACTCTAACTTCCAAAGTTAGCACTTTTCACTCAAAATAGTTAACTTTGAAGATTCAACTTTTTATTGGTAAGTTATTTTTGTATCAAAACACTTATGTTAGTCTTATATTCCATATGAAAGACTAATTATATGTGTGTTTTATGTATTTGTCCATTTTATCAAAATTTCATTCATCTAAGTAAGCTAACTTAGATTTTCCATCTTATTCATTTATGAACTTCTAACATGTTTTACCACATATTACAACTTAAATGATCATAATAAGATGAATTAAAGTTAGTTTTAACATATTCAGTTCATTTCAAAATCTTAACCAAAACATCATCCTACTTAGTCTTACATGTAAACTTTATATTTTTTTTTTCAAGACTAATACATCATCATCAACAAATCCAGGGTTTATTTTCATATCTTTAATCTTCCATTTTACACATGAAAACCTATTAAAGATTATGTTCAAAACCATTTTTAACCCTTCATGTACAACTTGCTACTAGGAACACATACATGAATAATAACAATCAAAAACAAGATTAAGAATGCTTACTACTAGCACAAGGCTAGGGAAGACAAAAACCTTGGATTTGAGAGGGGTTTAGTGTGTTCTTCCTAGTGGTTTAGCTCCAAGCTCTTGAAACACACAAAAGGGGTTTGGATGATGGATTGTTTAGAGTAATTTGGAGATGTAAAAACTTGAAAGAAATGTGTATGTGGGAGGATGGAAACTCACGGCCAAGATAGGAAGAAGAATGAAGTGTTTTGCTTTGTTATTCAATCTCCTAACACATGTTATTTATACCCTTATCACATGTAATCTTCCATGGATCTTGTGATTATTACCAAAGATATGAGAGATTTATGAAGTACAAAAATTGATCTTGAATGGGTGTGGAGGGTGATAGTGGCCGTGGGTTTTGAAAGAGCCAAAGAGGTGGCTTGTAAATCTTGGTTAAATGATTGTGATCTTTCCTAATCTTTACACTTGATCTTTATACAAGATATCTTACACTTTTGTCTTATGCATGACATGCTTTTTCATCTAGAGTGAAGATAATGCTTTTTCACCTAGAGTGAAGATAGTTCTTTTTCACCTAGAGTGAAGATAATTATTATTTAACACATGTTTGAACACAAGGAGGCCATCTAGGCCGGCCCCTTGGGTGGGTTTGGTGAGGTCCACAACTTCAAATATTTACCCATTGTTTGTTATGTTTAATCCCCCGTCGTTCGGGTGTCGTTTGGGTATTTTTCGGGTTTTAATCACGCGTTATCCGGACATTAAACATATCTTTATTAACCCTTAAATTATAGTCTAATTTAAGCGTTGATTGTTTATCTAGGTCCTTGCCGGGTGAAATTATGAGTTATACGCGTATCGGGCGTAGTACGCGCATTTTATTCGTTACCGGGAGATTTGTACAAGACGTATTCATTTATGGTTTTGGAGTTCCAAAACTCATTATATTCCATGAAAAATACCCTTTATTTTATATCCTGGGCGTCCGGGATCCGTTTCGTTTATTTAATCATTACGGGTAGTTGCCAACGTCCATGCGGATAGCTTATTCGCACATGATCCAATCATGTTTTACCATTAAACGTATGCATTCCTATGCCCTATTTGGAAATTGCTATCCCCTAAGGCCTTGATAATTAAATCACACATAATTGCATTTAATTACGTTAATCATATATTAATTAATTTGTACGGAATTACCTTATTTTTGCCGGTTGTTACATACTTATATTGTGAATCACCAGCTTTATGTTGACACACGATTTACATGCTTTTGCAGGTAGTTAGCTTCCGGTGCCAGGATTAGAAAGCACCGTACACTTCACTGTATTTGGGCTCTCGGGCATACACATAAAATTATATATTATGCTTTCGTATGGTTTTAATTTGGGCGCATTGTTTTGCGCATAGTTTTAAAAAGGTTTAAATTTGGTTTACGCTTCCGCAGCTTAACTAAACTTGGTTTTCGAAAACGAACTAAATGGTTTGGGCATTTAGAGTTCGTTCCTGTGACTTATGGCTATGGGATCCTGGTTTGTCATGCGCCTCGCGGTATAAACCCCGCAGTGGAAATTTGAGGGTGTGACATGAGTTGCAAGGGAAGCCTGCAACCACTACATCACACACTCCAATGTTGTTTTACTATGGAAGAAGTTGTGTGTGTGTATATATATAATTACGCCAGGACAGGGGCGAAGGATACTCCCCCCCCCCCGGTTTTTTAGCGCAGTAGTATATAATTTGCGATTTTCGTAGGTAAATTGAGTCTGAATTGAGTCCGGCCCACGCCGGTTTGCCACTACCGATAAAAAAACAAATTGGGTCGGCCCCTCCCGATTCAGTTTCGCCCCTGGTCAGGAAAAAAAATACAAAAAGTCACACCCGGGAATCAAACTTGCAGAGACGGGTTGAAAGGGGAGCTTCCAACCACTACACCACACACTCTAATGCTGATTTACTATGAAAGAAATTGTGTGTGTGTGTTACGTACATTAGGAAAAAAACGTCAGCGCCGGAGTTGAACATGTGCCTCTCATATTGCAAGGGGAGCTTCCAACTACTACACCACACACTCCAAACTTGTATTAATATGGAAGAAATTGTATATACATGTTTTAATATGAAATTGTATTTATGTAGTAATTAAGTCGAAAGATTAAAAAAAATAGAAAACCGTCACTGCCCCTCTAAACCAATGTATTTCTTCTCCTTCAAATAATCAAGTAACAGTTATCACTTTGATCGTTGAAAAAATGTTTATTTACTCAATTCTTTCTACTGTGGTTCGACCCTACTCATGGGGTAGGTGTCAAACTTACATGGTGGTGGATCGAGATTATATTTTATATATACTATTAAAGAAAAAATCATGGGGTGCGACAACCTCATCCACCATTTCCACCCACCTAGGTCTACTCTTATATTGCGTGGATCAGTCCGTAAAATGTTGAAATTTCAATTTTATTCTTTAGGTTTTAAAGATTCTAACTATGATCAATCCACCCACCTATGGTCGAGTGAACTGACGATGGTTAAAATATGTATGTTTTTTATACATGAAATAAAATAATAATTTTAGAAAAAATGAACCTCCAAAAATTAACACATATCCATGCGAATGACAACATGTTTGATGGTCAGGTGAACAATAATAATCATAAGACCGAGGGGTGTGGAGATCGGGGAGGGGGTTGGTGATTGCCGCATCATCTCGTCACGGCGGTAAACACTCCCCCCATTGTGATTTCGGTGAGAACTTGTCATTTTTTTCTTTTTCTTTTAAATCAAATAATAAAAAAAGGGAAGGGGAATAAGGGAGAACCATTTCCCTCAAAACGGGAAGGGGAAGGATGAAATGACATAGCCCTAATGTGGATAAGAGCAAGGACAGGTGAACCACACTCCTTAGCCGAAGCGGTAATTTCTCAAAACTTTGCGAAATTTAAAACTTGCATATGGGGTTGACCTATTTACTCTATAAAATAGAATATGAAAGTATAAAACATGGACATTAAAGTATTTTCAGTATTTGAGAAGACCATGAAATACTTGACACTAATCAAATCTCAAATCTGCTCATGTTCGATTCGGTTTAGAACCGGCTAAAGAATCCCAACCTTAGGTCGAAAAAGCGCTTTAGTTCTTGTGGAATAAAAATCACAAACCTAGTTACATTGCAAGCTTGCAATATTCTCTTATAAAAGTAATACTAACAACTTCAAAGAGAGAAAAATCCACCCATCAGGCGTTAATTATTCAAGTCTATTACACAGTTTTGAACCTGATTTACAAAAACATCGATACGAGCCCATGACCGTCTATCGGCTAACTAGCTTCAAGTATAAAAACGAAGGTTTTAACTTTAAAAGTTACAAGTATGGTTGAAAAAGTTGTGTTTTCAAAATTACAATCAAGGTGAAGTTGGTGAACCAGTGTTACTGAACCAACTTAAATCTTAAGCAGCAAGTATGTCCTACATCTGAACATTGTCCCAATCAATCGGTTCGTCCTTTAAGGCGTATTCTGATAGCTGGAGCTTGTTACGACCCAACTTGCCCATCACTGCAAGACTGGGGACAATTCAAATGCGATTTATGTGAGTTTGAATCATAAGAATCAGATCAGATAATTTAATAAAATGATAAGGTATAACTATCGACATACCTTCGACTACTTTATAAAGAGCTGACCACCATCTATCACTCGGGACGTGGGCCTGTTCAAGTGAGACTTCAATATCCTTATCATGTTCACCTTTCAGAACACCCTGAAGAGTTACAACTGCATCTTTTGTTTTCTTGAGGATATTGTTATCATCTTCAGTTGCTATTTGCGTGAGGTCGTTTTGAGATGAACTGAGGCTAGAGGCAAGTGCGAATCGGGCGGCTGCTGCCCACCGTGTCGAGGCAAGCCACTTCCTCTGACCATCTATTGCCACCTTCCCTGCCTTCTCTTCTTCTGCTCCAAATGCTAAGTTTCGGAGATATTGCGCATTTGCAGCCCCTGTACTTTGAACCATTTTAGAGAAAGCAGTGTGTTCGTCTTGCAGAAGTTTTACTGGGGCATCGTACTCAACAACCTGGGATAATAAAAGAAAATAGCTCATTTTTCAGTTGTGAAGAAATGGATAATGTAGAGATAGCAATTTCAGCTTGTTCATTTATAAATCGGTCAAATTTCACCTAAATCGTATTTAAATACATAAAACTTCCTGAATAACTTTATTTAAAACGCTAAATTATTATTGAAATACATCAATAATATAATAGTTGTGATCATTATATTTATAATAAAATGTAAAATTTTGGACAAGTGTTTTGGGTCAACTCAACCCATACCAAAACCTTACACTTTGGCTCTTGACTCTCGAGGTCAAACATGTGACCTTCCTACTTGACTACAAATTAGGACTACTTAAAAAATTCAACACCACTGCCTTTTCCATGTAGCATTTATCATGGTTTAAAAAAATCGGGTGAGGCGTGCGTCTCGAGGTGCGCCTCAAAGCGAAACGCTAAGAAAATGAATCTGAGGCGCGCCTCATGGGGTTCAGATTGTACATACGCCTCTAAGGGCCAAGGCGCTAAGAAAATGTGCGCCTCAGGTGGTTTAGGCTGTTTTTGATATGTGTGTGTGTTTTTTGGTGTTTTTGACTTTTTGGGTCAATTATTTTATTTTTGATGTATTAGACTTTTCTAGGTCGATTTTTTTTATAAGATACATAGGTTTTATATTTATTTTTTGACTGCGTCTCCGTTCGCCTCAAGGCTCGTTTCCGTTCTTTTAAACTTTGGCATTTATAGTCAATATTATGTATTAGTATCATTTTAATTTAATTCTACTGAAATCGTGTGTGATCTTGGTAGAGATGGTAATTTAATCCATTAATGTAAACAAGGGTCAATTTGCATTGTATCCTATTGTCCTATTGATATAGATCAGGTCAAAATGTCAAATCATGGAAAACCTTAAAAAAAACCCAAAACATATAAAATGGTTAAAAGTGGTGCAAAGTATACTTAAGTGTTTCATAATCATATCTAACATATTAATTGTATAGAAAAAAGAATGGAAATCGGTTAATTGGATAAAATCTTATATACCTGACCAGCATCAGAAGAAGAATACGGTCACAATCAATAATCGTATTTAGACGGTGAGCAATAATTATCATAGTACAAGACTTGAATTCTTCACGGATGGTCTTTTGGATAAGTGCATCTGTTCTAACATCAACAGCGGCAGTTGCTTCATCAAGAACAAGAATCTTTGATCTCCTAAGCAATGCACGTGAAAGACTTAATAATTGTCGTTGTCCAACACTGAAATTCTCTCCAGCCTCTGACACCTTTATTACAAGAAAACAAAATAAAAAAAAATCAAGTCAACAAAACTGAGAATCCAAACCATCCTGATTAAGAAGGTCATTTGACGAACAACAGTTTGCTTAAAATAAAATCCAAGAAACCGGAAATGAACATGTACCTCAGCATCTAAACCCAATGGATTTCTCCTGATAACATCCTTAAGATGGGCCCTCTCTAAAGATTCCCAAAGATCAGGATCATTGTGCTCGTTGAAAGGATCGAGGTTAAACCTCACAGTCCCTTTAAAAAAACAATTCTAATTAGTTAGGAAAAAAAACTTAAAACGCAGGGTAACGTTGATGAAAACAAATTCACAAGGAATGACATTTAATCCAGTGGCGAATCTTGACCCGAAACTTCGGGGGTCGGAAGTCACTAGTTTCGAGGGGTCGAAACCTTATATACCAAAAAATTTCTATACGAATACTATATAATCGGAACTTCTGAGCAAAAAATTGGGGGGGGGGGGGGGGGGGGGGGGGGGGGGGGGGCTTTCCCGCCCCTTAAAAAAATCGCCCTGATCTTATCAGTTAAGGACGTCCCAAAAAAGTTATAACATTTGCTGTTCTGAGTTTTTCTCTGAAAAACCCCTATACCACTCAAAATTGATTATTTGGGTTGTTTTGACAATAGACACATGTAACACGCTTACAAAGTTGAACAATTTCGTAACTTTTTTTGGAAAACGAATCTCTTCTATATTGTTTTTTAAACTTTGAATGGATATTTCAAAGACTCTGAAAGTCCATGGGCACTTCATCAGATATAGACTAACAATTGGAGATGCAAGTACCTAGCACTCATATCATTTACATGTGGTGATTCGACAAATTTACTTATGTATGGGTTGATTCAAGGTACATTTTTATCTCTACCAAGTCAAACAAAAAATAGCTTAAAAGGGTCGAAAGTTGCCCAAATGGATCTTAGATGCCGCAAAACCCCCTAAAATCATTTTATGCAAAATATTAGAATATTACCGAAATAATATAAATTTTTATGATCATTTTTCACACGCTAAAGATTATCGAAAAAGTGTTTCGGGTTAATCTAAACTGATACAAAATACCCGCTTTTGACCCTCACCATCTTACCCTTTCCCAATTCACTTGGCAGGCAAATTTGCAACCTTTAATGTTATTTAATTGATTATATTAGCATATTTGATGTACCTGAGAAGAGAACAGGTGCTTGAGGTATGATACCAAGAAACCTTGCGAAGATCGGTTAACCCAAACTTTGCAATATCACAATTATCAATAATAATTCTTCCTCTTTCCAATTCTACAATCCGAAATAAAGCATTGAGCATGCTGGATTTCCAGCCCCTGTTCTTCCCACTATTCCAACCTTATCACTAGGAGGAATAAAAAAATTCAAACCATGCAGAACAGGAGGAAGTTCAGGCCTATACCGTAGAACAACATCTTCAAACTTTATAGATCCTGATGAAGGCCAGCCAGGTGGAGGGCGGCTATCTTCAATTACAGGAGGAGCCTCAGAAGGCAATTCAATATAAGTACCGACACGTTCAACAGCATTCAAGCTATTTTCGGCTAAACTTGCAAGTCTAAGGACAGCCGTCAGTAAACTAGTAATATTTAATGCATAACTTAGAAGAAGACCCATGGTGGATGCAAATGCTTCTTGATTTCTGGCCTTGCCATTTTGCATAACAGCAAAAGTTGCGGTTAGCCAAATCATGAGACCCCAACAGTTTCTAATCGGATTGCAAGCCAACGGTTTGCGCTCATGTTGACTAATGTGAATCTGATGTTATTGTCCATAGAATTCCCATTAATTTTGGCCATTCGATCATAGGCTTTATATGCACGGATGGTAGATAGACCATTCAGTGCTTTCCCAAATTGTGCATACACCGGAGATCTCGTAATGGAATCCATTCGCTTTACCTCACGGGCAGTGCTCTGAAGGAACCAAAAATCGACAAAATATATATCAATAAAATTTAGAAGAAATGGGTCGCTTTGGGTTGTATCTTATCTCTATCGAGTCAAATATGCCTAAAAAAATACTCTAAAAGATAATGGGTTAAATGGGTGGCACACAAGTCACCTAAAGATTAATATTGTGGTAATATAGTCGTTTTAATCATATTTAACACACCCATTAACCATAAAATAATAAGACAAAGTGTTTTCTGGATCAACACAATCGGACCAGGCCATTTCAACCTTTACCAAAATTACCCATTTTAAATAGTTACCCAACGCGACCCACCCGCCCAATTTTCTGCCTCTACTTCGAGTGTGTGTGTATACATAAATATTACATACCTGATAATACAGATAAGCTGCATAGAAGAGCAACAAAAGTGGCAAAATAGCCCAAAGAGACATGGTGCTTAATAATCCTATGAGAACAAAGGTTGACAAAAGTTGCGATACTTGGCCTAAAAACATGTTCACAAATGGGGCAACATTTCGATCAATATCACCAAGATCTTTTGCAAATCTATTAATAATACGTCCAAGTGGATTGGTGTGGAAGAAGACCATCGGAGCCCTTAATATGGAGTTAAGCATTGCATTATGCAACTTTCTAGCTGCATAAAGACTTGTCATGATCAACCAATAAGAATTTCCCAAAGTCACCATAACTGAAAATCAAATTGTAAATCCATAAGTTTTAGGCAATGTAAATCAACCCTTGCAATAATAAAAATGATTAGAAACATACTTGACCAAGTGATAAAAGTGCATAGATAATGTTATAGAACAATGGGCTGTAGGTCTTTGGAGTGCTTTCATCTGTCCAAATACTTAACCATGTGCTACTCAATATTCTTAAAGTTTCTGTTGCTGTATAGCACCCAAACAATATAGCCACCACCCACCACCCTCCTAATGCATCTTTATACCTGAATTTAAAAAAAAAAACAAACAAACAAATAAGTAATTTCTACTTTCCATAAAAATCTAATACTGGTCTAGATTTACACAAGGATAAATCTTACCTCCTTAAAACATTGAAGCTGACAACGCCTGTTTCCCGTTCCTCTTGCTTGATAAGAACAGATTTGGTTTCTTTCTTTTTTTCAACATCTTTAACTAACTCACCATTTGTAACAGGTTTTGATGTCTTAGAATCAGAACCTCCTATTTCTTCTTGTTCTTCCACATATTCTTCCATTTTTCCTGCATTTTCCATTAATTTCTGAAAGAGTACACCGTTCTGTGAGAGTTCCTCGTACGATCCCTCCTCTTTCACCATGCCTTCATGGACCAACATGATCTTATCTACTTGTGAAAGAAAATGTAGCTGATTTGTAACTAGAACTCGTGTTTTTCCTCTTAATTCTTCTTTAATACATTTCTCAAAAACCTGGTAATTAAAATACATTCATCTTCCATATTGCATCATGAGCGTCAAGAGCACTTAATCATATGATCAAATGCTTAAAGGTAGGGTAATTATGCAATTTTACCTGTCTGCCCACGTGAGCATCTAGAGCACTTAAAGGATCATCAAACACAAAAACATCTGAGTTAGAGTATACAGCTCTAGCCATGGAAACTCTCTGCTTTTGTCCTCCGCTAATATTCACCCCTCTTTCACCAATCTCAGTAAGATCACCACCCTACCATAAACATCATACAATATATAATAACTAATAATATATAATTTAATATTTAAGATATAGTAATAAAAACTTGAAATTTGATTAAACACACTGATGCTTACGGGAAGCAATTCTAGATCATGGTGCAATGCAGTTACATCTAGTGTCTTTTCGTACTTTTCACGGTCAAAGGGGGATCCAAACAATATGTTGTCACGCACCTGCAACAGAAGGGTATAAATGTCAACCCATTGGACTTAACTAGCACTTTAAATATTCATTTTGATGATTATAATCATACAAGAATATGAAACTCAATTGGAGGGAGCGGGGAGCATCTCCGACGCATTTAGTTATGACTTATGAACTGATTGATACGGGTTATGTTTTGTTTATAACAGGCCATTTTTAATATTAAAGTAGTTAAAAAGGAAATGGGTCAAACAAGTCGAAAGTTGCCAAGCGTATTTCAAATGCATACAACCTACTAAATTGTTTTTTTTTTTTTTCAAAATATCAGATTCTTATTGCAACTATCTTTAATACACAATTTATTTATATAAAATGGACCAAAGTACTATTAACTAAACCCGACCTAATGTGTTTCACCCTCTATAAAAAGTTTCCAATTTGACCCAAAGCCCTCTATGACCCGTTACCCAACCTTGTCTATTTTGCCATGTCTAAACTGAAACTAGATGTGAAAATTAACAAATATCCATGAAATACCGTTGCATTGAAAATCCAAGAGACTTGTGGGACATAAGCAACTGTTCCTCTAATAACAACATGTGCATCACTAACTGGAGGAAGTTCTCCTAGCATAGCAGATACAAGTGACGTTTTCCCCTCCCCTGTACTTCCAACAATTGCCACCAGACTACCCATTGGGATGTCTAAGTTTATATTTGACAATGCAGGTCTATCTGACTGCGACAAGTAAAAGAAAAGTATATAAAACACCCTGCATTGCGAATTTGTGACATGTTAATAAAAGTTAAGATAAGACCTTTGAATCCCATGAAAAGGACCCATTCTTAATTGAGATGGCTGGAAGGCCTGGCTCAAGAGGTGGATTTGGAAGAAGAAGTCTCTCCTCAGCTAAAAGTAGGTCTTCCAAACGTTTCAAGGACACATTGGCATTTACAACCTGAAAATAAACTTATACAAAATATAGATACTTGGAATGGAATAAAAAAACTAATTGATGAATTAATTGCACAAAACCTGAGTAATCATATTTGGAAGCATGAAAAGTGGAAAACGAAGTACGGCAAACAAAGAGAGTGATGTGAAGGCTCTAGCAGGTGTCAACTCTCCTCCAAGTAATGTAAACAACCCAAATGAAACCACAATCACCACCACCGGAATACTATTTAATATAAATGTATTCAACTGCAATACAATTATTAACAATAATTCAGATCATTTAACAGCTGTGACTTAAATCATAAAATCATGTAGAATTTTTTCATGTACATGATATTTGTTTTATAACATACCGCTCCTAGCATTTGTACTTTCCGAAACCATGATAGCTCTTCGGTTCTAACACTTTGAACCTTCTTTTGGAAACTATCCTCCCAAGCATAGCATCTGAAATACAAATTAAATCGAATCAAAATGGTTGTTAATTTTTCAAATCATTTTCATTAACAAAGAATGGTATTGTAAAAGAGGAATATGTGTGTATATATGTATGCAGAGGGGGGGAGAGAGAGAGAGAGAGAGAGACTTGACAGTGTCCATGGCTGCTAAGATTTCATTCATGAGACCAATTCTCTTGTCAGTTCGCTGCAGTCCTTCCTTAGACATTCTTTGCATGTTACTGATAACCAAAGTCTGTGTCCAAAAGACAAAAACATTTTTACAATGAAAGTAACATAAATTTTAATGTATGTATCTGTGAATGTCTTTGTACCTGTATGGGGAACATGAGAACTAGCAATAGCGCGCCAAGGATTGAGGCGATACCCAATTGTTGGTAGAGAAGGACCAAAGCAATAATGATACGGAAAGGGGCAGACCATAAAGTGTGAAGTGACTGGGATACTTGCTGTGGAAAAGACGATAAAAATAAAATTATTCATAAACTAATTAAATCAATACCCTTACACTAGATGATCCCTTTTTAATTGAAAAAGAAAAGCATGATTATAAAGATTGCATTTGCCATTATCATCACCATAGGTTAATAAATTAAAATACTACCAGAGGGTGGCAATGCTGTTCGATTTACTAATGATCAGGTTGATTCCAGTTACATTTTATCTCTGACCGGTTAAACTCGTTAAGTAACAAGATTAACTAAGAAGGAAACAGGTCAAATGGGTTGAAAGTCACACGAGCCACGAAGTGTATTTCTAATGAATAAAACTTCCTAAACCCTGTTATTAAATATATCATACTATTATTAAAACTTGACCAAGATGTGTTCCAGGTCACCCAAACCTTTTTATCTGTTCTGAAATATACATCTCAAAAGAACATAAATCCTAAAGAAACATGCCTGCAGAGATTCAGAATCGGTTGTCATCAAGTTGGTAATCTTCCAGATGCAATCTTTCTGCGACTCTCGTTGGTTAGCCTTAGAGTTTTCCGGAAAACTGCAGCAATCTTGAAAGAAATCATAGGTTCAAATAAAAAAGCAAGAAAGAAAGTTAGCATTTAAACGATAAAGAGGTCGACTCAGCAATGACTGAAATACTAATAGATCTAAAAGTAAATAACCAATAACAGAAGAAAGGCAAATAAAAATTAAGAAATAACACTCTTTCCCAAGAAATTTGTGAAATTTTACATGCCAAATTTCCAAACATTGTTTTTAAGAAACAAGTATTATTGCACTTAATGAGAGTGTAGTTATTACCAGGGTTGAACGAAGGCGGTATCCAACACGCATGACATTCTGAAAATATTGAGCCTCACATAGCACACCAAGTACCTAAAATTATAACCAGTATAACCATCTTTAAAACTAAGTTAAAATGATGTAATGGAAACATAACTAACTAGGCATCATGAATTTTTCTTATAGCAGGAACCAAATTTAACCAAAATCTAATAGAGCCCAAAAATGGGAGAGAGAAACAGAAGTGGGTGCTACAAAAAAAATGTTAAAATTCAGAAAATAGTTCTCCTTTAGTTTTGCAAAAGAAGCTATAACCGGATGCATCAGAGAATGTTTGGAAGTCATACAGTTTATGTTTTTATTAGAAAAGAATAATACTAACAAAAAAGAAGGCTATAGAATTTGTACCACTCCAACGAAAATTGAGAATGCATAGATGTAACCTATCTGAGCTGGAGCACGTTCTTGCATAGACTGAAAAGTATAACCAAGTAAAACAGAAATTAGGGGAGCCAGTTAAAGAAATGAAATTGCAGCAGCTAATAATTTAGACACAGAAATTCAAAGAATAAGCTAACTCACTAATAACAGCTGGTTCAAAATCAGTGGCCCAACAAACTGAGAAAGATCATTGCCGATCTACAAATGCCCAAGAGAAGAACAATATTAAAATAAAAAACAACACAATGACGCTCACTGTATTATATTTACAAACCAAAGAAGAACATTATTATTTTAATAATATCTAATGTTCATTGACTGGTTTAATGATCAGGACTCATATGACATTATGACATACGGAGTTCAAAAAACGTCCATATTGTGCAAAATGTGCAACTCACCAAATAGCCCAAGACTTTTAATATTCAAATCTCATAGATTTATTTTATTTAGTAAGTCAACAGCAAAGGTGCTTCTATATATCTTAATAACATATGAGATTCAAAACCATGAAAGATCAATGAACTCAGGATACCTTCCAAAAGCCTCCCCACCAAAACCTGTAATCAAACAAAAATGATATATTCAGACTTTCTCGTTTTTAGTGAAAATATATGTAACAGGAAACAAAACTTTGTAGCAAAATGTCATTGTACAAACCTTCCTCCAAGACTACGATGTAAAGCCCTTAAAAGCCATGGTTTAGGTTTACGGAGCTCTTCTGCCCAATATATTTGGAATCTAAAGGGAAAAAAATATAAATTTATTATTAAGAATAAAAATACCATCATTTAAAAATATTGTAAGCAGAAACAACAGCATACTTGCTGTTTAGTGTTTCTGTCTGATCCCAGGTGTCCAGTTTCCATATATCCTTTTCTGTAAGAGGTCTTTTGTATCCCAAAAGCATGAGTGGATCCATCCAAGAGAAGAAGATACCTAAAAAGAAACATGAAAATATATCATAAATAGATGCAATAAAGTATGTCCTCAGAATGAGACGGTGAACTTCCATGTAAATAGATACAATAAAGCATGAAAACACGGTTGATAAAAATGATCTGTGTTTTAATATTACAGCCTTAAAGTATAAATAAAGTATAACATAAAAGGTTAAATAAACGGTTTTGGTACACAAATTTTTAACAAACTAGTAAACTTACTAGAAATAATGTTGGTATGCCTCTCGGGACAAATTTGCTCACTATCAGCAAGTTCTTCATATTCAGCATCATCCAAAGACTCCTCCCGTATCGGGGAATAGCCCGGATAAGGATCCAAAGTAGGAAGATAGACAAGCAAGCATAGTCCAAACAGAACCTACATTAAAGAATTTATTGTATATAAGAACTCTTGATAAACCAATTTATAATCCAAACATACTACAATCAGGTTTGTACTTTCATTATCTATATTAAAAATCAAAAACTGGCTTGAAATAAGTAGAAATAAGTTATAGGGCAACATTCTTGATGCTTTTCAGGGTAATGATAATTTGAAACATTGTAATCATGCTGCAACAAAAAAGTTTTAGGTAATTATTGAAGGTTTATATCAAATTCAAAGTTAATAAAAGTTTGCAATAAGCCAATAAAAATTTAAAGAAGCTCAAGAGTTGTTTGACACATTTTTTTAACGGCAATTTTTTTCTCCTTGTGAGACTTGAACCCATTACCTCCCCTTTAGGTGTTCCTAGAAGCTTTGCTTCTACCATTGGGCCACCAACCCCAATGGCGTTTGACACATATATCATAAAACTCAAGTCTTTATGATGGAAACCTCTACTGTATATTCATAAGAATCATTAATCAATGTTGTGAAACAAGTGGTGTTTTAGTCAGTGACGAAGCTTGACCCGAAACTTCGGGGGGTCGAAAGTCACCGGGGTGTCGGAAATCACTAGTTTCGGGGGGTCGAAAACCAATTTAGGGGGGTCGAAACTATATATACCAAAAAAAAATTATACGAATACTATATAATCGGAACTTCTGAGCGAAAATTCGGGGGGGGGGGGGTCCCCTCCCCGCCCCTTAATAGCTACGCCACTGGTTTTAGTTAGTGTACTTGAGGATGGTACCTTAAGTTTAAAAATATATCAACTGAAGTAACAAATAAAAAAGAATTAACTACATAAAATTAATATCTAACCTGTATGGCAACCTCACTGACAAAGAGATACAGAACATATCTGCAAAGAACAAGTTCAATTATAAACTGATGAGTTCACTTTACAACTCTTTTTTTTATTTGCAAGCAATTTCAAGTGGTATGGAACAAACCTAGAGTAATATTGGCTCACAGAAAGCACAAGATTGAACAACACTGCATCCCCAAGCAAAGCATAAACGACACCAAACCTCACAAACCAACGGACTTCATAAACATAAACCATTGTTTCAAGACCAATCATGATCAGCATACAACACCATGTAAAAGCCTTAAGAAGTAAGGTAACCATCTGCAATGATAGATGAAAATAGAAACATAGTAAGGCCAGAATAAATTACTTCAATAGGCAGTTCTAAATTTCCCCAATAAAACTTAAACTTGATGCCATTTGAAGAAACTATGTGATCTTTTATTCTAATATGATCACCATGGAAGGTGGTTAGAACAAACCTCATATGGAGCAAGACCAGTCTCTCCATCAACATTAAAAGCCGAAATGCCCATTATCAATCTAAATAACGGCTCAGCAGCACAGTATAACGCCAATAACCCCAACATATAGTTGTAGAGATTTGACCTTAATTTGAACCTTTGCACTTTCAAATTCTTCTTTGTAACCCATATCCTGTATATGCAAGATCCCAGAAGGACCAAATGCGAAATGCCAGTGACCAAAGAATCTGTTGCGCAGGGCGTGTAAGACCCAAATTCATTTTCCACCGCGGTTGCCCATACACCATTTTCCACTGGACGACAATATGAAACCAAGGGATTAAAACCCATCTTCCCCTACTTAAACTGAACCAGCTGCTTCTAAATTATCAACTTCATTGTTTCCCTCTTTCCTGCAAAATCAAACCTTTTATAAACACTCAGCTCCATGAGCATAAAAATTCAAGACATCACATTTATGGGAACTCCAATTGCATGTTTCCTAAAGATAACGAAACTAGAGCAATTTCGGTCATACATGTAAGGCGTGTAAACGAGCTGAGCCGAACTCGGCTCGTCGGTATTTTCTCAGCTCGAGCTCGGCTCATTTAATATATATTAAATATATCGAATAAAAATAATATAAATAGCAGGCCTGCAAGCTCCATAAGTGAAGCTCGGGCTCAAGCTCGTACACTAAACAAGCTTATTTATATGTTCATGCTCGGCTCGTAAACAAGTTTAAATAAGCTAGGCTAGGCTTGTTTACTCAACAACTTTAAATGAGGGGTAAATATTATAAAATATTTATAAAACTAACACTACACTAAGGCTCGACGAACCTCACGAGCTTCACATGCCGGGCTCAAGCTTTGTTTTAGGCTCAAGCTCGGCTCGGGCTCAATAAGGCTCGGCTCGTTTCGAGCATTTATCGAGCCGGGAGCCGGTATCTGGTACCTCGCGAGCGGCTCGGCTCGTTTGTACCCCTAGATATACACTAAAGTGAATTAATAATTAGACTATCCGTTGTCGGCCGCGAGCGAGCAGCCGCGAGCCACAGACTTCACTCTCAAGTAACCCGGTCACTTGACCCCGTTGTGGCGGGAGGTGAGCACCGGCGCGACCAAAGCTCACTTTCTCCCGTTAACGCACGCGACCACCATCGCCTGTGCTCGCGACACGGCTGTTCGCGTGGAGCTGTTGTGGCTGGGGTTGAGCACCGGGCTGAAACCTCGCTCGCGCCAGAGCTTGCTCGCGGCCCACAACGGACGGTCTTAGAATTAGAGCTGCTGCAATAAACCTGATTATTAAAATAAATATATTATAGTCACCTAAGTTAGCTATCTGATTGTAATAATTAATTCAAGTACCAAACTCAAACATTCATATCATGCTTTCAACTCAATATCAGAAAACAAAAAACATGTGAAACTTGTACCTCAAATAAATTCAAATTCTAGAAAGAAAAAAAGTCAACTACTACTAATTTCTACTGTATCATTGTATCTATATCAAATATAAAAATAAAATAAAAATTCATGTAATCCACACCTTAATTCACTGAGACCTTATATTAAACATTAAAACAGTACCGATAACATAAAACAGTGAAAGCCAACAGTAATCAGGTAAATAGCAACAGTCATCGATGAAGAAACTAAAGTAACATGAAAAAAAAGCACACGAAGAAAAAAACAATAAGGAGTGACGTAAACAATCAGTAGCGTGGATTAAATCGAGGAATAACCTGCAAAAAATGAGATCTGTGGTGCAAGGAAAGAAGAGAAAAAGGTGAGAATCTGTTGACAGAAACAGATCGGTGATGACGATGATGATGATAATATTATTATTATTATTAGGTTAAAAAGGTGAGTGAAATAATCGGCGGATGAAGAGAGAGAGAGAGAGAGAGAGAATAATAATATGAGTATGAATATGATTGTAAGATTGAATGGAGGTGTAGTTGTATGGACCTGAGAAATTGGAGGAAAGTGACAAACTCGCTTTTGATTTTCTAAAAGGATTGATTCATTTATAGTGCGACGGACTCTTTTTGGGTTTTTTAGTCAACCTCATATCACCTTTTATGTCACATTTAATGTTTCTTCTACATATACATTATTTCTTACACTGAACGTTGGTCCGCGAGCAGCCTGTCGTGAGCCACAGCTTTATCCACGTGGGCGATGTTAGCGACAACAGACCGACGCGATGACTGACGCGAGCGATTAGACGTGAGCCAGCTCGCGTACGTTAGCGGCTAACCAAGAATTAAATTCAAAATTTAAATTCACAATTTAATTACTTTTATTAAATTTTTCCACCCACCTCCCCTATATATTTAACCCTCATCTTCTTCTTCTTCTTCTTCGACAAACTTACAAATTATTTCTCAACCTTCAACCCTCATGGCTCCTTGGACCGAAGAAGAAGAACTAGCACTCGTGCTCGCCTACCAACAGGTGCACGGTGAAGGTGGTGCAACCATCGGTGGTACGCCGAACTTACGCGGCCAGCAGTGGCACCAGGTGCTACACGAGTTTGGTCTCCTTGTGGGGGGGGGTGCAAACCGTACCAACGACTCCATCTCCCACAAATTCGGGGACTTAAAATCGAAGTGTAAAAACTTCGAACTCGCGTACAAGAAGGTGAGGAGAGATCTCCCGGGAGAGAAAGAAGACGTGCTCCCCGCGTTTACCCACGTGGAGTACCGTCGCAAGGTTGGCCACCCGTTTAACCACGTTTCGGCGTGGCAAATGTTGCGTTCGGGAAATCACCTACGTGGCTAGGTTTTATTTTATGATCACGTGGTTTGTCTAGTGTAATTTTTTTTTTTGTCTAGTGTAATTTTTTTTATTCTAGTGTAATTTTTTTTTTTAGTGTAATGTTTATGTTTTTATTTTAGTGTAATTTTTATTTTAGTTTAATGTTTTTTTTTTAAATGTAGTAAATAATTAAATATATTTGGTAAAAAAAAACCCGCTAACCCTTACCCATAACACCCTCACGCGAGCACTTGTCGGTCGCTACCCAGTGCCACGTAAGCGTTGACGTGGTAAAATATTATTGGATAAATTCCTCGCTCACCTCTACCCACAACGGATAGTCTTAGGGCCCCTTGAGGCCTTATAAGTGAAGTGAAGTAAATCAGTGAAGTGATGTAGCAGTGCAGGATTGGTAGAAATCAGTGAAGTGAAAACGTAATCAGTTAAGGGCCCCATGAGGCCTTATAAGATAGGGTTTGGGGCTCGTTTTCGGTCTGTCTTAGATCGTTTGGGATGACCCATGTCGCCTCCCGATTCATCTTCCGTCTTAAACGTTTTATGTGAGACGTTGGGGACGAGCCAAATGTGGTCAAATATGACCGTTGGATTTCCAACGGCTACATTTAAAAAAAAAAAAAAAAAAAAAAAAAAAAAAAAAAAAAAAAAACTTTTTTTCAAATTATAACAACCAACCTATTTCGTCATTTTTTTTTACAAAATTGCTCTCTAACTCAACCAAAATCTCTTTAATTTTTTATAAAAACAATCCTATACTCTAAATATACTCGTAGATCCATACAACCCATACAACCCGAATACAACGACCGGTCGCTACACCCCGATACTAGATCTGTCTTTTTCGCAACAAGTACCACCGTTTAGGGCTTTGTCTATTTACCAACAACGCCTGAACACTTTCTCCCAATTTAATTCAATGCAATGTATGGAAATGAAACAATTTTCGCCACAATCGTTTCCCGCTCCTTTTCAACCAACACAACAAACACAAGCACCTCCCTCATCGTCACCGATAGGCCCATCTCACCTCGTCTATGAGAATAGTGATGACGAAGAGACTGTTCCAAAAACTCAAGTTACGCCACCCCAACGTAAAGGTAAAGTGGGCGACGGTCCGCAACGAGGCTGCGCCAAACGTAGTAAAAGTTATGAGGAAGGTTGTTATAGCGCAGGAGGCTCAACAGGTCATATTCTTATCGATATAAACGAAGAGGCGGAGTTTGACGAGGCACCGATTGAGGAAGAGCAATGTCCAATAGGTTGTTAATTTTTTTTATTTTTACATATTAATTATGTTTTTTTTTATGCTAATATATTTTTTTTGTTACTAAAATAGGTCGGAAGCTCGAAAGCAAGTGGCGGCTGCAAAAAAAAAAGTTGCATCAAGTAGCGGGAGCGGAGGTAGTTTCAAGCTCGACGATTTAACGGTCCAAATGGAAGCTTCCAACCGAAAAGCTACATGTGAAGAACGAAAATATCAAGTTATAGAAGAAGCGAAAGCAATCGAGGAATTCAAAATAATGTCGACCGACGTTTTGATTTTTCCTGAAGACAGGCGTTAAGTTTATGTCTTTTTATTTTAATTTTTTACTAGTTTTAGTATTTATTTGAATTTTAATTTTATATTTATTTATTACTTTGAATTAGAATTAAAAAAATACTAGTAGTAGTAGTACTACTACTACTACTAATAATAATAATAATGATGAAAGGGAGGACCATCCCCACACCATTAACCCATCCTTGATGATGTGGTAGGTGATGTGGAGGGTAGTCTTCCTTGGAGGCTCATCACCACAACCATTAGCATAACTATTATAACGTTGTACACGACATGATCAAGTATAGACTATACATAACTTGACTTAATTTTGAATTAGATTTACGTCGAAACATGAGAGTAATCCAAATTGGTATCATTAAATGAAAATGTATTATATTTTATCAGTAAAATTTAAACAATATAAAATACACTTGTGATGGCGTCATGATAAGAACTAGAAAATTGATATATTAAAATACTAAAATCAAGTACAAGATAATGCCCGTATTAAATAATGGGAGGTCTCCAATTAAAAGGTTTAGAAACCAACTTTGATAATAAAAACATCGATGATAAAACAAATACTAAAGCTAAAAGTTATTCGGAGCAGTTATCCCTACTTCTTCCGGGTTTCATAGATCAGCCACATTCCCTAAGCTGGTTTCATGGATCAGCCACATTCTGTAACTTTTGAACATTTTTGCTCCAACTGATCCCCCCCCCCCCACTTTATTCCCGCCATTTTTCAGCTAACCTAACCCATTTTGACCCAACAGTGGGTTTGAGTCTGTATTGTAACACCCCGCCCCTCTCATCACCAATATTGTCCGCTTTGCCCATCCAGAGCTCACGGATTTGTTTTTGGTTGCCCAAGTGGAGACTTCCCAGGAGGTCACCCATCCTGAAATTTCTCCCACCTGAGCACGCTTAACTGTGGAGTTCTCCTCTCATCCACTAACATTAAGCCCCAAAACGCGTTGGTGATTTAAGAGGCAAGACATTACTTATGAACCAAGGATCTCTCCTGGCCACGGCCGATGTGGGATTTTCCTGGGGTGTCACATTCACCCCCTGTTAGAGTCTCATCGTCCCTGATGAGGTGTGTTCCTGGGGTGTCACATTCACCCCCTGTTAGAGTCTCATCGTCCCTGATGAGGTGTGCACCCACCATCCCGAACGACACAGGAGTGGCTCTGATACCATCTGTAACACCCCGCCCCTCTCATCACCAATATTGTCCGCTTTGTCCATCCAGAGCTCACGGATTTGTTTTTGGTTGCCCAAGTGGAGACTTCCCAGGAGGTCACCCATCCTGAAATTTCTCCCACCTGAGCACGCTTAACTGTGGAGTTCTCCTCTCATCCACTAACATTAAGCCCCAAAACGCGTTGGTGATTTAAGAGGCAAGACATTACTTATGAACCAAGGATCTCTCCTGGCCACGGCCGATGTGGGATTTTCCTGGGGTGTAACATCGCAAAATTTTCAGATTTTTAAAACGTATATTATTTCCATAATATGCCTAAATCTTTATTTTCCTCATTCACAACTTATATATATATATATATATATATATATATAATATTAATAATAATAATAATATTAAAAATAAATTGCAGATTTTATATGTTAAAAAAAAAAAAAAAAAAAACTGATCCTTATTAATTTAGAACTACTAAACCCAACCCAACCCAACCATACCTTTTGTTTTCCTGAAGCCCAACACACTAGCCCAACAACAAGCCGGCCCACCAGATAATCAGGCCCAAGCCTGCTTTCCCCTTCCCCTTAGCTGTTAAAAAGAAAATAAAATGTTGTTTCCCCCGGGTATCGAACCCGGGCCACTCTCACCACAACCAAACGTACTAACCAACTGAGCCACACTAGCATTTTGTTTTCATTCTTATTCATTTTATATAAATGCACGCATGACTCTGGTCTCTTCCTGCTCGTCGAACAGCGAGCAGCAGCAGTTGAATAGAAGGATTTGAAATTTCAAAAATTTACCATGTTTAATAATCCTTTGACCACTGATACGTGATTATCGGCCATCAACAACCAAATTTACACGCGAATCACCATCAATCGTTGACCAATTTTAATTATTACGCGTTTAGACTTTAAGGTTTAGTCAAACCTTCCAATTAAACCCACAATTGATCCTCAGTATAAATAGAGGTGCTACGAACCTTAACAACTCACACTTATCTCTCTTAACCTCCAATTCTTCTAAAACACCTCTGTCAATCACGGTTTTGAACGCTGTTTGACTTTGGTCTTTGACCAGACAATTATCTACGAATCGTCACTGTAAGTTGATGTTTTGATATGGGTTTTGATCACCGGCGTTCACTCATCAAAAGCCCTAACATCAATGGGGCCAATGATGAGTGAATTGGATTATTGCAAAAACTAGGGTTCATGGCTTATTGATTTGGGGAAGAAACTGAGTCTGCTCGTTGTATTTATTTATAAATAACTGAAATGAATCACAACCACAGGCCTAGGCCAAGTGGTTGTGACTGGTGCCTAGAACCAAGACAACCCGGGTTCGAATCCTAGCGTGAACATCTTTTTCATTTAATTTTCATTCTTTTTTTCAAACCATTATATATATATATATTACACTTAAATCTTGTAAATTCATTTTTAATTATTAAAACCTTTTTATAAATTCTAAAAAAATTATTATTGCTTAATCTGATATAAAAGATTTATTTACAATTTTTATTTTTCAGAAATTCATTTATTTAATAATTATAATAATTAAATCATTTTTATACTATTATATTTATAAAAATCCATTTATATATCAAAACAGTTTTATTAAATTCCCCAAAAATTATCCTAACTTTTTATAAAGTTAAACTTTACTGAAATAATTTTTAATTCAGTAAAATCATTTATTTTATATTTTTAATCAATTTTTGTTAGATTTAATCATAATTAATTCATAATAAATCCAATTTTCATCATTTTTGCACCAAAATTTTATACAAATTATTTTTAATCATTTAGAACAGAAATATGATTTTTAAAATAAAAAATTCTTTAATTTTAGTATTTTTGAATATTAAAGTTAATAATTGGCTATTTATAAATAAATAGATTTAAAAATCTATTTTAAATGAAATAATTTTATAAAAATTATTTTATTGCTTCAAACACTTTAAGGTACACATTCAAAATTCAAATTTTATAAAAAGACTATCTTTCATTAATTATCCAATTTTCCTTTATTAATTAAGCATTTTAATTTAAATTTCAACAATTGGTTATCCCCAAATCGAAACCCTAGGATACACATATTAGTTAATAAGACTTAGACTTATTACATATTACCTAATTATAGGGTGATATTTGGAATCACTTTGGGCAACACAATTATTACATCTTTCCAACAAGTTAACATTTGCTAAGGTGAGTTTACATAGCCCCTTTTCTCTATTTTCACTATTTTTGGGGTGAAACATGTTTAAACATTTTATACTATCATTTACTCATATTTACTTGTGATTCAATTACATCATCATTCTATCATTTGACTGTAACAAAAAGACACAGTACAATCATTAACATTGATCAAGCCGCCTGTTTAGATTATAGCGCTATAGGTCTGACAAACCCATCCCCCGCATAGACTCAGGGATGATCGATAACAGTAATAACATTTAACTAACTTGCGAGTTAGACATCAGTCGACACAAGGTTTGGTTGTACAGAGACGCATTGTTGCATGTCGGTATCATATTCTATCATCACACAACCCTGAGTGTTGTACAAACTATTGTTATCAACTACTTCTCAAAAACCTATGTAATTCTCACCAACTTTTGTTGACCCAAAATATTTTCAATTTAACATGTTTCAGGTTCTACTCGCTTGAAGATTTGCCTGAAGATATGTGCATAGTTTGATGTACAAATTCTTGTAGAACAATTGTATGTAATTCATTTAAATTATTTAATGGAATTTATTATTCACCATGAGCTACTGAACAATCATCAATACGTGGCACCCCGATGTTTCCGCCATCGGTTGGGGTGTTACAGGGGTGTCACATGTATCAATACTTCATGCCTCAAAATCTGACTTGTCCTCAAGTCGGATATGAAAAATTGGAGCTGCTGGTCCTATGTTATGCACCTCAAATGGTTCAATAGAGAGGTGGGGGAGTGTAACAAATTGTTGAGTAACGAGTGGTGGTCTTTGTAGTGTGAAATTCTTACCATTGATGCTGAACATCACATACATTTCCTTCCAGTTTGCTTGAACTGTGTTAAAAGTTGCTAACCATTGAATACCTAGTACCAAGTCGGCTCCCCTTAGTGAGAAATGGTAGAAGTGTTGGGTGATTTAGAGGTCGTTTAGGTGCAGTAAAACATCCTTACAAACTTGATTACAACGGATGATATCTCCATTCCCAATTCTCACACTGAAGAAACAACGCGTGATAATTACCCTTGCAATAGGACATTATGGTTGTGAACCTGTGTTACTGCAGTGACTATCCTTTGCACACACTTGTGGATAAGAACCGAACCTACGAGAAGAAGAACGAAAGGGTCGTACGAAGGGAAGGGACTATTAGGTAGTTGAGATTGACTCCAACGTACAGACACAAAAATGGTGTTGGCTTTCTAAGCGAAACATGACATGTCCATACGAGGGAGGGGTGACCTCCTTTATATAGAACATGCATGGGCCAAACATCACTAACCCTAAACCACGACGATGGGCTTGGGCACGGGTTAAAGGCTTACCTCCCTTCGGCCCACATAATTAGTATAAGAACACGTGGTAATAAATGCTGACGTGAGAGAAATAGAATGATCCAGTGCCAAGGCGCCATGTGGCAACGAGGATGGTTGCAGGTGGCTCCTTTTCTAACGGACAATATGGTTGACTTGCAAGGAATGTCTGATGTGACGTCTAACCACTTGCTAGGCGACGTGTCGTGCACAGTACCTCTGATAGTACTGTACAAGCATGGCTTTAACATGTGCAACATGGAAGCTGTCACGTCGTTGTGCCTAGGGCATGTGCCCATATCTGACAGGGTTTTCCGTACATCCTCGTACTTGCTTACAATGCTGCTTGTTTATATGCGTGTGATGGTCACGCGCATTAAATATGTTGTTGCTGGCGATTTGTTGAGGGCTTCTGCGCATGTACTTCATGACTAGCAACGTGTATATGCGTTGAGAGTTGCTTGCGCGTGATCCTTCGCATAATAGGTTGCGCTGGCTGCATGATTTGAGCTATTTTATGGGATAGGATTATCTTGTATATGCCAGGATTTGGTACCATGTCCATTCACACCCGAATTGGGACAATCTCATGGGTGACTAAGCTGACCTTAGGGATCAATGAGTCATTTATAGGTTGTGAGTGGAACCATAGTCAATTAGAATCGATACATTGGAGGAATTGATATAGCATGGACCATTATTGTCGAGTGATGTGACACGCCCATAATGGCTTGTAAACTGATCTCAATCATCTATCTTGTTTCTTCTTCATTCTCCCCAAGTTCTTTAATATTCCGATCACCCGCCTCTAACAATTGAAGAGAGCTAGTTTTTCACCTATGCCTCGGGCCGTATTTTTCTCCACATATTTAACACTCGCCATTAACGTACCTAGCTTGTTTATCTGTTTATGAAATGCGAAGGGGAGTGACTATTTGTGGGTTTTTTGCTGATGCGACAATTGTTGCTGGAGGAACAGATTTGGGAGTTATTGCAACTTGTGTTTTCAGCCCATGCTAGTTGGAAACTACATTGGGCTTAAACTGTAGTTCTAGGCTCATTGCGTTGTAAACAATCCTTGGCTTGTGAATGCGCACATCAGCTCTCAGTTATTCCTTCAACCCATTAAAAATACACCGAGCAGATAATGGTCAGGGTAATTTGTGACTCGAGCAGACCTTTTAGCGAATTCCTGTCAGTATTCTTGAACGGTTCCATTCTGCTTGATACTGCACAAATACTCGTATGGATTATGAAATTCAGCCAACCTGAAGTGTTTTTGTAGAGCTTAGATCAGTTCTTCCCAAAACATGGTTGGTTGCTCAAATGATAACCACGAGAATAGATCCAAGGCACCACCTTCGAGATGCATTGAGGCAATGTCAACCTTCTCTTCATCTAGAATTTGATAAAACCTGAAGTATTTCTCAGCCTTCAAAATCCACCCGCGTGGATCACTATCATTGAAGGTTGGAAACATAATTTTTGTACAGTGTTTGTATTGCAGATCATGATGCCATATAGATTCACCCTCGTCAAACTGCCCAAAATCGCCACTGGATTTGTCCTTGGGTCGAACCTATGATTTAAGGGATGCAACCTTTTCCTGCAGTGCATCCATGGACTCTAGTTTAGTAGCAATCATTGCCAATTAAGAAACAATTGGGTCTGGGTTTGATCTGTTCCCTTCAGTGATGTTACGTGTGTTAGGTGACATCTCTAAGTTTCCCGGCAATGGAACCAATGATAAGAACTAGAAAATTGATAGATTAAAAATACTAAAATCAAGTACAAAGGATAGGGCCCAAATTCGAGAATGGGAGGTCTCCAATTGAAAGACTTAGAACCCTACTTTGATAATAAAAACATTGATGACAAAACAAATATAGAAAAACGAATACTTAAACTAAAAGTTAGTGGGAGCAGTTATCCCCACTTCTTATGGTTTCATGGATTAGCCACATTCTCTAATCTGGTTTCATGGATTAGCCACATTCCCTAATCTGGTTTCATGGATTAGCCGCATTCCTTAAATTTCAAAAATAATTCTCCAACTGATTCCCCCACCCCCCACACTTTGTTCCCGCCATTTTTTAGCTAAACTGGCCCATTTTATCCCAACAGTGGATTTGGGTCTATATTATGGTGTCATTACGTATAGACTACAATTGACCTTATTTGTTTCCAAACAAAACTTGCATCAAAACGTAGTCCAACTCAAAATGCACAAAAAAATAAAAAAATTTATAATTGACCCAACCGATTTAAAAAAAAAAAAAACGTTATAGCTTAGAAGAACTCAAAATTATACAGCGTTCATAAAAATAAAATTGTAAGAAATCAGTTTTAGCGTAAGCTCGGAATTTTAGAAACTTGAGGGGCCAAAGTAACATTTACAAAGTGAGATGGTTACCTTTGACATTATAGCAAAGTTTTAAGGAAGTTAGAAAGTATGGGAGCCTTTTATGTCAACGTAGAAAGTAAGGAGGTTATTTTTGTCAATTTAAAATTTTGTTGGTCACTTTTGTCATTTTTAAAAAAGTTGTTTGTCACTTATATCAATTTTTTTGAAAGTTGGTTTTTTGTTTTTTTTTTTCCGAGCGGAGCCACCTATCAATATATATAATTTACTTTTATTCTTTTGTTAAAAATAAGTAAATAAACTATAAAAAATAAAATAGTTTAGTTTTGTAACTAGGGTATTCACAAGCTAAGCCGAGCCGTGCCAAAATCAAACGAGCATTCTATGAGCATTAATTTTCTGAGAGAACATTGAACGATTTGGACAACCCTACTGTCTAGTGCGTATTTGCTTTAAATTTGCAAAGAGAGTGCGACAATGTTAGTCTCAAGTTTTTATGTCTTATAAAACAGTGGCGAAGCTTGACCCGAAATTTCGGGGGGTCGGAAATCACTAGTTTCGGGGGTCGAAACTGTATATACCAAAAATTTTCTATACGAATACTATATAATCGGAACTTCTGAGCGAAAATTCAGGGGAACTGTTATAAAACCACCACAATTCATAGCATTTTTTTTCCATAAGTGACAATGCTTTGGCCAATGACGAAGCTAAGGTTGTTGCCGATTAGCAAACCGTAGAGAACGAAGACTTGGCGTGGTGTCTGTATCAACCCAAGAGGTCTATAGTGATAAGTGGAATAAATCCCTTAGACCAAGGGGTGTGGGTCGGCAAAATGGATCGGTGATGTGACGTGGAGGGGTGCCCCGTCGGGGAACACCGCCCCCACCGAAAGAAGATCGACACATACGGGGAAGTTCCACCGAGCTCCCCGTCCCATTTTTCGAGGCTTTTTTTGAACGTTGGGCCATAAGAACGTTGGGGGAGAGAGAGAGAGAGAGAGAAAGAGAGAGGCCGAAGAAGATGGGTGGTGGTGGAGCTCCGGCGGATCTGTTAAAGGTTTTGTGGAGCTCCGGCAGGTGGTGGTGGAGTTCCGGCGGCAGGTGGTGGTGGAGCTTTTGTTGGATTTCAAAGTGTAGTGGAGCTTTTGTTGGATCTCAGTGTGTGGTTTTTGGTTTTGTTCTGTAACACACACATATGTATATCTTTAATTGTAATGGATTTTTTTAAAATATAAAATAAGTAATTAAAAAGGTTAAATAAAATAATAAAAAAGGAAGGGGGAAGAGGAACCATTTCCCCTACAAGGGGGAGGGGAAGGGGGAAATGAACGTGACGCTGATGTGGTTAGAGGTCCTTCCCTTTCGGGTTTTACCTTTAACCGTAATAAGAATAACATGTAAGTATAAGACATGGTTAGAGGTTCTTCCCTTTCGGGTTCACCCTTAACCGGTAACTTCTGTTCACATTGTTGGCTCTAAACACTCACCATCTCCAAGCTTATACACCTTTCTTTGACAAAATCCAAGGTGTGTTCTTCATCCTACACCTTTGCAATGTTATTGTCTTGGTTCCCCAAAAGTCCAGACCTTATTTTGATAATAATGAGTCTTTAAAAACTTTGGAAATGAGTTCTAAAATAAGTCTACACCATAATACTTGCTATATGTGAAGTATTGATGCATATGATGATTTTTGGTGATTATAACATGAATGTTTCCATGAATTTGATGTACTTCTGATGTGTAGGTGTTGTTAGGATGATTATCTATGAGTTTAAGCTCTTGTTATGGGGTTTAGATGAAAGTATGCATTTTGACCCATTTGGGTGATTCTTAAAGAATTAGGATGTTATGATATGATTCATTGCTTGTTTATGGTTAGAAATCATGCTAGAATGATGCTATAACATAGGGATGATGAATTGCAAGTTGTAGGAGGTGTAATCTGATCTTTACTACTTAAGGAAAGATTTCATAGTTAATGAAACCTAGTATTTTGCCATTTTTGGAAATAATCGCACCGAGCCCGTTAGAGCAGAGATAAATTGGGGGGTTTTTGCTTGGAAAGGGTTGGCTAATAGTTTAGTTTTGATATTGGGTGTTTTTACATGTTTCGGATCGGATTTGGAGGGTTTAACGCGCGAAAACGCGCAACAGCTGTGCTTGGGGCGAATAGGAACCTACTCGCCTGATGTATCAGGCGAGTACAGCCTACTCGCCTGATACATCATGCGAATAGGCCCGTACTCGCCTATTTATCCCCCCTATTCACTAGTTGACTTTTCCTACTCGCATGTAAGTTTCCTAATCGCGTGTACTGCTGTCGTGAACGCATTTTGACATCCCAGAACATGATTTGACACCTAGGAACATGATAGGAACCCCGGGATACACCCAATGACTTAGTAACACGTGTTCGGACCTGTTTATGCGTTAATTGGACATTATGCTAGACTAGGCGAACTCTTGCGCGTATTAAGTGTTTAATTGCATATGTGCATGATGTCTTGTATTTACCTAACACGTGGGATGTCGGGTCACCAATGGGATGTCGGGTCTTGTCTGGTATGGTCGGTTTAACAGTCAAAGGTGTTTTCAAACGTTTATGGTTATGGTCTGGACATTCAGGGACTAGTTAACCTGCGGGTTATTAGTCCGGGTACTTATACACATCTTATGATAGGTCGTCGCTATTTGGGACTATTATAGCATAACTACTTAACTGTTTTCAAGTAACGCAATCTAAGGTGAGTTTCACAGCCCCACTTTTACTGTTTTGCTTTCGGGGAGAAACATGCTACGTACGAACTTATTAAAGATCATGTTATACTATGGGCACTTTATGTTACTATACGGCTTTTATGGAAAGTCCTAGGGGGAAACCATGAATGTGCGGGAATGCACAACGAGGGAAATGTGGATAGATCTATTGGGCCTCACAAACCCCACTCGACGGCGGGGATGCCGGGCGGGTGCATATTGTCTCTAACTCTCGGGTTATCGAGGCATCGGTAACCCAGTCAATCTGGGTTGGCTTCATCATTTGGTACATGTTCAGTAATGGGTTCCCAACCGTAGTAGTAAAAACACTTAACGTCTAGCTAACGTTCTTATGACATAGTATTAACGGGAATGATCTTTGTGAACTTGTGACAACACTTTTATAAAAGAAAACCTGTGAACTCACCAGCATTATATGTTGACATTTTTGGCATGTTTTCTCAGGTCGCTAAGGTAGCAGTCAAAGGGCTAGGCGCACGGAGTCATGCACAGCGTCTAATATTTTGAAGCATATTAAACAATGTTTTGTAAACAATGATATGTCTTTTGGTTGCAAACAAGAAATGCTTCTGCTGCTGGTTTACGGCTCAAAGCATGATATTTTGGTTTTAAAAATGTCACACCCTCAAATTACCACTTGCGGGGTTTTTACCGCGAGGCGCATGACAAACCAGGATCCAAGTCAACTATCACAATAAACAACTCTATATGAAAAGCGTAAATCCATAAACAACAATTTTATAAGCCGAAGCAGTTAAGAAGTATTTAAACAGCTATGCTATGATCCAAAGTTATTCAAAACACTTTTTATTACAAAACGTGCAACTATGCCTAGATGCCAATGCAGACCCGTGCGCCTAGTTCCATTCATTGCTACCTTAGCGACCTGAGAAAAACATGCCAAAAAGACGTCAACATATAATGCTGGTGAGTTCACAGGTTTGTTCAATATGTTACCAAAATGTTACCATGTCCATACTATATCAATGTTACCAAGTGCGCTAGCTAGGCGTATGTTTTATTACTACTACGATTGGAAACCATTACTAGACACGTTTAGCAATGTTTAGCATGTTTAAGCAACCCGTATGTTCAGCATGATAATGTTCTTGTTCGAGACAATATGCACCCGCCCGGCCCTCCAAGCCGACGAGTGGGGCAGGTCACGCCCAATAGATCTATCCACATTTCCCCCGTTGTGCATCCCCGCACATTCATGGTTTCCCCCGGGACTTCCAAAGATCGTATAACAATATA
This sequence comes from Ambrosia x helenae, assembly GCA_030844895.1. NCBI lineage: Eukaryota > Viridiplantae > Streptophyta > Magnoliopsida > Asterales > Asteraceae > Ambrosia > Ambrosia x helenae. The sequence continues at coordinate 8,838,416 of CM061224.1, read as the reverse complement.
AGTTAAAACCATAGTATGACATATGTTACCAAAATAGTTTAGCGCATGTTTTCTCCCCCAAAAGTTAAAGCAGTAAAAGTGGGGCCGTGAACTCACCTTAAATAGCGTTCTTCGGTTACAAGTAAAGATGTTAAGCCCTTGATAATCCCTCTACCGGAGATCTATCAAAATGTTCACATAAGTGTTCCGACTAATAACCATAAGGTTATCTAGTCCCCGATTGTCCAGATCGTAACCAAGTATGTTTTAAAACGTGTTTGAATGTTTAACCGACACACTAGACCGACCCGACATCCCGTTGGTGACCCATTACCCTAACTAATCAAGTACACATAGATTACACACAAGGTTCAAGCATAAAACACTTAGTTTGTATCAAAAATCTCATTTCTGCATCAGAACGGTCGAATAAGTCAGTTTTCAGTCTCCTTCGCCCGTTTTACATCTCCTTCGCCCGTTTTACATCTCGTTCGACCGTTTGATGTCTCCTTCGCCCGCTAAACCACATTCGCCCAACAAAAACCCAGGTTCGACCCTGGATTTCCTCCTTCGCACCTTCGATCGGTCGAAGGAGGCCAGGTTCGCCCCTGTTGTATAAATTTTCCTAAAAACGCTTCAAACACATTCAAAACGACTCGAAACATCATCAAACACAGCAGTCAAACATTGATAACTTATTCCTACAAAACCCCATCGATTTCCCCCGATAATACGTCCGTTTCATCCCTTTCCCAAAATGGTAAAGATTATGGAAGCATCATTTTCATGCATGAATAATTTACCCAATTTGGAAACTTTTGAAATCGATTCATATTCAACTTGAAATGCTCAGTTTGTCGAGTGTTCGATCTTTTCTTATCAATTCTATTGATCATAAATATCATGCATCAAGTCTAGATTCGTTTAAAACCCCCAAATACCCATAATATCATCATATCCAATCCTAACCCTAAACAACAATAATCTAGCATCAATAGCAATCCTATATCATGTTTCTATCATAGATATAGCAGCAAATCATTGCACCACACATAACATCACATAATACCCAATTTACATATGTTATTCACCATGAAACCTATGTTAATGATAATGTTTTGATTTAGAAAGATGTTTAAAAGGTTTTTAATCATAAAAACACCCTTAGAGCAGATCCGGACAATTAGGGTTAGATGAAAACGAATTAAAATGCTTTTACAAAGGTTTAGGATTAAGAACACACCTTGGATTCTTGTTTAGATGTTGTAGATAGGTTAGATTATGAAAAAGAAGAGCAAAAACTCCTTCCTTAGTGTTTTAGATCGTTTGAGAGCGTTTTGGGATGGTTAGGGTTTGTGAAATGATGAAAAATGACAAAGGTTGGTATTTATACTATCCCTCCTTCGCCCCATTTCAATGGTCGAAGGCGGTCTCCTTCGACCCTTCCACAGGGTCGAATGAGCCCTGTCCTGGTCGAAAGGAATTCTTTCAATTTCACTCCCCAGGTTCGCCCATTTATAAAGGGTCGAACCAGACAAAGGTTCTCCTTCGACCACTCGAAGTGCTCGAACCAGAATTCATTTTCAACCAATTTCCAGTTTGTCGTGTTTAACGCATTCTAACACATATTAACACATAAGCATGCAACCTTAGTCTATGTTTAACATATTTAAGCATGAATAATCATTTATACATTATTTAAACACATCTATGTATATAATCCACCACACGATCCATAATCTACACATATACTTAATTAGTTCATGTAATATCACCAACAACGGAACCCGGTACTAGTGTATTACCAAAACGACTCCCGAATGATCCTCCAGATCATTGTACCCTGTACAATCCTAACTTGACCCAACTCAACTAACCCAGTTAAGTCTGTTTATAAACGTTTCTCGCTAAGGTAGATTTAGATGTTACTAATATGTTTAAGCCAAACATGCCGGGTGTCACAAAAAATATATATGAATGCATGTTTGTTGAATGTTTATTGTGATCGTTGACTGGGATCCTGGTGTGTCACGCGCCTCGCGGTAAAACCCCGCACGTGGAATTTGAGGGTGTGACAATGACGACAGTGATAACAAGCAAAACAAATGTACTTTTTTTAGTAGTTTGTTTTTTGTGTATGGTATTACATTTTTTTTATTTTTTTATTATTTTTAAAACATGTGAATAAATAAAATTGAAAACAATGATTAGGAAATGATTGAGTGGGCTTTAAACCATACCATGCTAGTTAGAAGGTGTACTACATAAAGCCTTATTGTCTACGTGACAGTAGCGTGACGCTTTAACTAAGCGTTGTTAGTTAAAGCACACCACGCTCACAAATAACTTGAGGGATTCAAGTCAGTATTAAATAATAGATCATACGTGTGTGTATATATTAATAGAAGACTTAGGGCGGAACCACAAGGGGGTCAGGAGGGTCCGTTGACCCTCCAACCATCCCGACTCACTGTTAGTCGAGCTTTTCAGCCGATATTTTTTACTACCTTGACCCTCATTCCTCTAGCTGTTATGGAGTCGTTAAAATGGATAGAAAAGATATAATAAGTGTGTAGAGTAGGGGTGAGCATTTCGTGGTTCGGAACCACATGAACCTTGGACCCGACCTGCGAGAACCTTGGACATGAACCTTTTTAAATATATGGGGCGGTTCCAAACCTACGGTTTTAATATAAGAACCACAAGAACCGTTTGTGTTTTAATTAAAAAATAAAAAAAATAATCTTTTTAAGTCTTTTCACTATTCATTTTTATGTGTTATTGTAATCGATTTCACGTAATGTTTACACAATTTAAAATATTATTTGTAAGAATAAAAATGTATTTTTCTTGAAATATTTTTCGGCTTGATGTATACGCATAGATGTGATATATCTATAACTTATAATAAAAGAATTGAAAATCTATGAGGTGTTATTCAATGGAATGTGCCATGTGGCACTTTGAGGTGATACTATTGAATTTATTATTTTAAATAAAAGATAAAATTTTTAAAATTTTATTTTCTTTTTTTAAATAAAATATATATCTATATTATCTTAAAATTTCAAATATGTTAATTAATATATTTTCCATATTTTCCTCACATTTTTAAATGTCAATTATTATTTTAAAATTTCAAATATTTTAATTAATATTTTTATCTTTATTTTTTCCTTATTTTTCACTCACAATTTTTAAACGTTAGTAACTTTTATGTATGATATTTTTTTTGAATTTTTTTTACACCAAATTAACGATCGCTTTATTATCTTTCCAACAAGCACCATAGTGCTATACAAAAAACGAAAAAAATGTTTTTTAGTGAGTTTTTGTTCATGCAAAACAAAACACATGTGTTTAGGTGATTTATTAATCATATATAGGCAGGTACTAATCGTGTTATGATAGTATATATGTTTTTAAACCTACTATTACATATATGAATTGCCCATGTTCATGTGCTATAACGACATGCTTAGTATTAAAAGAGGTTGAGATTTTTTTTAATATGCTGGGAACGCAGCATGGAAGTCCCTTTTCGTAGTATAAACATTAGAACAACTTTCTTTAGCATTAAAAGTGGTTGAGACTGTTTACTTCTTTTATCCTTTTTTTATTAAGTCATATTAGATTTTTTTAACCCTGAGATACTCCCGGGGTAATCAGCTAGTAATCTCTATATATATATATATATATATATATATATATATATATATATATATATTGCAAAGGGATTAATCCTACATGTCATACTATTATGCAATCTCTCCTTTGAGAGATGCCACATAGGATGTGATGTGGCAAGTGTAAACCAATTAAAAAAAAGAAATAAATATGATTTAACCTAATTTATTATAATCTTTAACCTAATCTACTAAATCTAAATATTAAAACTTTATTATTTTTTCTCTCATGTTTCCTCTCATAACTTTTAAACATTAATATTTTTTATATATGAGATTTTTTAAAGAAAAAAATTACACCAAATTAACGAGCGTTTTATTATCTTTCCAACGAATACCATAGTGCTATATAAAAACGGAGAAAAAATGACTATTTTTTTGTAACCCGACAGGTATTGTGTCGGTTTGGGATTAGTTTAAAAAAAAATTGTGGGTTTGGGTCGGGTCTGGGATTAGGTGATACCCGACCCGATTACCCGAAACAACATGCCCAATACCCGAACTATATACCCGATCATATACCCATGAATTTCTTAACGCATCACATAACCCTTAGACTAATGCGTTCGATATTTCAATAATTAACTTTTTTTTTCATATTTCATGTTAGTTCTTTTTAGAATGATCGATTACAAACTTCCGAATTCATTTGTAATGGCACTAGATTTATACCCCGACGCAGAGATTCGCTTTTTTAATATTTGAATATGATAACTTATGGCAGAGATTTGTTTAAAATAATAATAATAATAATAATAATAATAATATATTTTATTATGTCATATTAGATATTTCAACCCGGGACGCTCCCGGGATAAAAACTAGTATAATATATATTATATCCAAATTTGAAGTTAATATTTATGTATGCCGCTCTGATGTGTGTGTGTGTTTGTATGTGTGTGTATTTATGATGTATGCATAACAGATTCACATAATGTTTCGAGTGATGCGAATGACAAAATTGTTACGAAAGCATAAGTCGAGAAACGAAAATTGACTTAAAAAAGAAACTCATGAGCTATTTTTAGAACCATATGGAGGAATTCTTTTATGAGCATGGTAAAAAAATAGGAATATGTAGTCCTCTAAAAGTGACTATTACATTAAAAGGTTTTAGAGGGTCAGACCCTTTACCCGACCCATCAGAACCTTTATAACCCGAAACCACATAACCTTTTAATGTTCGGTTCGTGGTTTCTAATGTTAACAATAAAAGGATATACGGTTCTGATAGATCCGAATCGAATCAGGTCGGTTCTGGGCCCTTTACACAACCCTAGACTGTAGAGAGGTAACAAGGAGAGTTTGTTTTTTTTTTTCGGCTACAGAACATGGTTTTCTAATTTCTATGTTAAAGTAATGAAGTGGAGAAGATGCATTCAAAAAGTAATTAAAAAGGGGGCAGCCCTACGCATAGCTTTGTTAGTCAACAACGGCACATGATATACTACTAATAGTTAATTTATTAAACGACCATTTTTGTTTCTATTATTATATATATCTATTAAATCTACGACACTTTAGAAGTGTGTAGTATTTTAATAGTTAGACTACCAAAATTGGCCAAACATTTCATCATTGACCAAAAGGCTCAAACGAAATTCACAAATATGACATGCCATAATTGAAAACCCAAAAAACAAGTGGGCCTGTCATAATTATAAATTGTGGCCAATGTGAACAAATAATAGGCTACCATTTTTCGAATAATTTGGGTTTCATATCAAGTCAACAAAGGGCAACCCAACTGTTGTAATGTTAAGGCTGGTCTGCAAGGTGATGGGCAACGAGCTATTTTTAACGCCCACACGAAAATAACAGCCACTTAATGTTATCTTTAATGTTCACTAAACTCTTAACGCAACAGGAGCTGCCGCAGCAAAACGTGATCTTTATCGTGTACCAAGCCTTCAACGCAACAGGAGTTCCCGCAGCGAAGCGCGGGTAACTAAAACACTAGTTAGTTTTACTTTTAGAAATCTAACCTATTTTATTTCATAAAGATTATTGCATTATATTATTATTATAATAAATATAAATAATTATATTTTTTTATTATCAATTGCCGATGACCTCCAGCCCAGCTGGGGAGAGGTGGGAGGGTTTACCTCTTTGGAGGGTTCCCGCCCGGGCTTGGTCTTGAGTTCGAATCCTGCACACCACAAAAAAATTCCCTGTAACGGTTTGAGATAACTTCAAAGTGGACACCGGTGCTTGGGTAGTGATTCGAACTTGGGTTGAGGGGTTGTCTGTCGATTGGTTTCACCGCTGAAGTTAGGGATGAGCTCGGGACGGTATCGGTACCAACAGATACCGATCCCGAAAATCCCAAAAACCCAATACCGATACCGATACCGAAAACATACGGTACGGTATGGTATCGGTTCGGTACCGGTATGGTATCGTTATTTTACCTTAAAATACCGATACCATACCGATCCCGTACCGATACAGAAAATACCGAAACCGAAAACCTCTAAATGTGAATACCGATACCGATACCGAACACCCTCGGTTCGGTACGGGATCGGTATCGGTTCGGTATTCGGTGCAAAATGCTCATCCCTAGCTGAAGTACACCTTCCAAAAATATATTTAATTATCAATTTATTTATTAGATTTAAGGTTATTCCGTAATCCGTTACATAACCTTTCTAAAAATCTAAAAATATATACAGCTATAAATATTTTCATCTTGTATTGGTAGTTCTCTCAAAAAATGCTTTGGTATAATATTTACGACACTCAAACAAACTTTATACTTTCTTCAAATCCAAAACTTAATTAATTGGTAAATAAAAGGTCAAAATATTTAAATTATTATCCAATTGTGACGTTTCAACGTCCTGTATACCAACTAATGATTATTTAAAAGCAAAATGAACTAATTGATCTAAACTAATGAATGTAATCATAATTTATTATGACCCTCCGAAAAAAAAAAGGTTCTAGTTCCGGCTATTGTACAAAAGTGTATATTAGAAAGAGTCTTGGGAGTGTGTTGAGCACTAACCTTAATGAGCCAACGTTAACCACGGCTCACTAAATTTGGGTAAACTTGGGGTGATGCGAGCGTACCTCTAGCTCATGTTCTTCATCACACGTGTGTCATTTGGAATGATGAGACAGACTCACTTGATATGATGAGTACAAAGTTGATTTCCTATTATTTTTTAGATTGTAATAATAATAAAAAAGAACAGACTGGATAACATGTATTGATAAATAATCGATCCAGCTTTATATAATAAAAATTTTAAAATTCAAATGTATTTTATAGGATTTGGTTTAAATGAGAACGTTTTTTCAAATTGAGAACTGAGAGAACCATTCTGGACCACAAATTCTCTCTAAGGCAAATATATATATTTTTTTTTGTTTTAATCGCTGTTTTATATGCATGAAAAACAGCACGTGGAATATACAAACAAAATCAAAATCTTCAAGCTCTTCCTACTTTTGACTCTGGATACAACAACATAGATTTGGCAATTACTGAAAAACAGCACGTGGAATATACAAACAGAGTTACTTATTCAAGTGATTGTGCTTGACTTTTATTTATTGTCAGTAGAAGACATCTTCAACGTTGATAATATTCACTTGAATCAAAAGTAACATTACTGGAGCTCATACTTTCAATACTAATTTACGTAATTATAAATTATAAATTAGTATTGAAAGTAGGAGCTCCAGTGGTGTTACAAAGGTTCACCAGACAAATAGATTGTGAAGTACCGTATAAATGAAGGGAAACTTATAATCGAAGATTGAAGGAAAACTTATAATCGAAGATTGAAGGAAAACTTATAAGGGAAGATTAATATGTGACTTGCTGAAAGCACTGAAGAGAAGCTTGTTGGGGAAGAATTATATAAATTCGCTCTGAATAATTCAAACTTAGATAGAATAACGACATCATCATCATCAAGTTAATCATCAAAAACGTGCATCAAAGGACTCTTTATGAAGGCCCGAATCTTATCACCCTTAAAATAAACATAAACAAAATATCAAGATCAACGACAACAACTTGAATAACATAAAGTAAAGGAAAAACATAACACAAAGAATGTTTATATTTATATCATCAATAACAACATAAAATAACTTTAGAGAAAACATACATTACCTGATTATCAATCAATATCATTTCCATTTTAAAACTTTCTTTTCACTTTCGTATGATACGAACCTTCAGAAACAAGATATCTTTGGATGGGTTCAGATCACAAACAAAACTATAAATTTTGTTATCAATGCCCATTGAGATGATTTTAACAAAGAATTTAAAAGTTGATTTTATGAATTAATTTCAATGAGAAAATGGTTGTGTATAAGCAAAGCATCTTCAATAATGATTATATACCTACAAAATTCACACTTCCCTATGTTAATTCAAAACTTCCCTTTTAAAACTTCAAAGTTAAGGGCTGAATAAGTACTCAACAGATGTTCATAACATCTTCTTATAGCAAACAGATGCTTAAAAGATGTCAATATTGGTCTGAAGTCTTAGCAATTGTTCGTTAATCGAGGCTAACAAACAAATGGTTTTAAGCTCAACATTGGTAAATTCAAATGGCCCACATATTTATTTTGATATTTTAAGCTGATTAATGACATCATTTTTTGCATCACACTGAAGGAAGTCGAAAAAAGATCTGCTTCAGTTGATCCTGAAGCAGAAGAAGAGACCTTTTTCTCTTGGGGAATGAAAAAGATCATATTTCTAAAAATGAAATAAGACGTGTTCACTCTGTAAGAGCCCTTGGTCTTCGTCTTAAAGAGTAGGAAGCCGGCAATAGCACAATAACAAAGAACAAAGAAAGCTAAGCACGCAGAGAGAGCATCATATAGCGCGAAAGAGTCCAAATACAAGAAAGGCAAAGCGTGAAGCTTGTCGTCTGTTCCTTTCCCAACTATAGTGGAACTTGCCCGAAGGAAATCTTTTATCTTCCTGATGGGAAAGAGTTTTATTACCAAGTTTATCCTTCTTCTCCCTAAGAATTGAACGAACCAAGTTCACCTATTCGAGAGTATTGTTGGCCTATCTCTATGCTTGACAACTCAGCTTTCTTATGTCACTCACGACTCTCCTATTATAGTAAGTATAGATTTAAAGCAATAAATCTTATATGACACTCAAAGAGGGCATTCTCCCTCTTGAGTGTGCCATGTGACATGTAGGAAAAAAAATTAAAAACAAAATTGGATTTTTCCTTCTCATGTTTCCTCCCATAATTTTTAAACGTTAATATCTTTTAGATACGAGATTTTTTAAAGAAAAAACTATACCAAATTACCGAACGTTTTATTATCTTTTCAGCGAGTATCATAGTGCTATATAAAAACGGAGAAAAAACGACTATTTTTTGTGGGGTTTTATTCATACAGAAAAAAAACACAAAGTGTTTAGGTAATCCATTAATCATGTACAGGCAAGTCATTAATTATGTTCAAATCAGTAAATATGAATTCTATTTTCAACATGTGTTGGCATTGGAGTTGTACATTGTTTTAGGTTATGTATTAATATTAGAGTTATACATTGTTTAAGGTTAGGCGTTAACAATGGAGATACATTGTTAATTGTTTTAAGTTAGGTGCTACCCGAAGCTTTCCTGTATGTAACTGTAAAGCGCATCATTCTATTGCATAAGTAAAATTGATATGTCATATTAGATTTCTCAACCCCGGGACGTTTCCGTGGTATAATCTAGTGCATTATATATATATATATATATATATATATATATATATATATGTATAGATTTGGAGACTTAAATATTAGTTATTTAAAGAGATTTACATTAAGGGTCTGTTTGATATGAGATAATGGAATGGATGATTACCATTCCATGTTTTGTTTGGTTACCATGTAGGAATAACATGAATCATTACTTTGTGTTATTTGACAAATTAGAAAAGATAAATGAATAAAATCGGTAATGGGTGGTGGTCGGTGGTAGTGGTAGTGGTAGTGGTAGTGTCAATAGGTGTTGGTGGCGGCGGCTCTGGTGGGTGGTGGTGACAGGTGGCCGCGATGGTGGCACTAGGTGGGTGGAGACGGTCATGGTGGGTAGCGGCGGCGATGGTAAGCGGTGACGACGGTGGTGGTTGATTGGTTGGGTTGTTGTTATGAAGGGTGACAGAGAGAATAAAATGAAAAAATAGAAGGGACCGATGGAAAGATTTTAAAGTAATGAAATGCTTTGTGTAATGGGCAATTCCATTGGACCATTTCATTAGCTAAACCAAACCATTTTTTAATGGAATGCATACAAAACACCACCTAAGATTAATCCGTATATTAACCGCTTAGTGTTCGGACTCACACGTATAAATAGAAATGTTAGGTAACCTATAATGATTGTTTTCGTATTCATGCATCAAATATTACCAGCTTAATTTTTTTTTTTTGAACGGCAAATTTCACTCCTTGTGGGACTTGAACCCATGACCTCCCCTTAGGTGTTCCTAGAAGCTTTGCTTCTACCATTGGGCCACCAACCCCAATGGCATTACCAGCTTAATTAAAACAATTAGAAAAAAACAACGAACGGGTTGTTAAAATTTCGAAAAAGCAAACAAAGAAGATAATATAAGTTTTAGGTCCACACTAAAATTTTAAATTTAGCTCAACACTACATTTTCGGGTTGTTGATAAGTGCTGATTAGTTGATGCTGATTGTTCACAGAACGCAATAAATGAATATGGCCACCTTTAAATTTAACCTATCGGAGATATTTAGTATAATTTTTTTTTTAGAATTAATATAATTGTAGAATAAAGATCAAATACATATAGTTTTTTTTAAGAACCGTGAGAATCAAAGGGGGTAAAAAAATTTATTTATTTTTTAGAATTTTTTTCCCATGTGCTTAAACATTCTTTCTAGATGAATAATACAAAAAAAAAATTAAAAATTTTTTTTTTTAGTGTAATTACGTCATTAAGGTAAATACATTAGTTTACACTAGAGTAATTATGTAATTACTCTACACGTAATTACTCTACATCAAATTTTTTATTTTTATTTTTTTTTTAGTTTTCAATACTATAATACATGTTTAACAATATGGGAAAAAAAAATTTGAAAAAAAAAATAAAAAAAAAAATACCCTCCTTTGATTCTCACAGTTCTTACCAAAAAAGTTATTTGTACCGGATCTTTACTCTATAATTGTAATTATAATATTTTATGCAGGGGAATGTTATTTTCAAAACAATAAATATGTGAGGGCCGTGAGAAAAAAAATCAATTAAAATCATTTATTTATACAAACCTCATTGTAATTAAAATACAACATTAAATATTTTGATGTAACTTAACAAGTTTTGAGAAATGAAATGAAGTGCTTTATCCAATAATAATAATAATTTATCTTTTCTTACAAAACATTTAATTTTTTTTTACACATATGTAAGTGAAACAGTTGATACATGTGTAAGTTGATACATGTGTAAATTGTAACTTACACATGTGTCAAAACAATTTATTTTCATATATATTTATATTTTTACTGTAAATTATTTTTAAAGGATGTAATTTAACAATAAGTGTAAAACGAAAATTTGAATTTGAATAGGCTTTAATGGCGTTTTCGTGGTTTGCACGAAATATATGCGTTCTTAAATTAACATTCCTCTGTGTTACCATATTTATTAAATATAAGTTATTTAATGTACATGACACCTAGCTGCGTTCTCAAATACATATTTCAATATGTTTATCTTTTAACAATTGTAGAGAACGAGTTTACGCCACCCCGCGCGTTGCAGCGGGTCGTTGATTATGAATGTGTTTAGTATTGTTATATTATATCCGAAGATTTCTAAAATCTATCTGGTTGTTTTTCGAATCGTGAATAAATTTTGGCATGCTGATCCCACAACTCTCTCAAACTATAAACTTTGTAGCCACTCGAACACTGTGACAATCCGAAGAGAAACCGTGATGCATCTTGTGGTGAGGACAAACGACGAATTCGCAGCAAGTGAACTTGCCAACAGCGTGTCATTACAAAAAGCACATGGATGAAATGCGTTAAAGGAGGCGCTATGTTGTCATGTATGGAAGGAAATTGTTGCGATATTCATGTTGTACCTCCACGTGTCCGCCCGGTTAAGGTCGTATCGTCTTCTTCCTCGACTTCTCACCATTCCGTTCTTCGAAAAAATTGCTCCGTCAGACACGTTCAAGATATGGAAACACGACTACGGACTTCACTTGCGTTCAAGATATGGTTTCATCTTTGTGCGATATACATCGAAACTGATGCCATCATTGCGATGAATTCATCCTATAGTTTCAAAAAAGGACGATTCCTTTGCCTCTTTTTTGTTTCAGATTTCCGGCAATCCTTCGCGGTGTTATTTTGGATAAAGGATACCGTTTGAATTGGTTTTGACAACTTTTTTTTGCGTCTGCAAATTTGGATCCCTCGTCTTATCTAGTGTTAACTTGTTTGTTTGCGATAAATCCATGAGTGTGTGCTAATATACATTATCATATTACATTTTATATATATGATTAATTGTTAACGCCAATTGAAGTTCAATTATAAAAATATTATAATAATAGCAGCAATCTTTGACCAACATGTGCATAGTTTGAAATAAAATTACTTGATCAGTTTGTTACAACACATACGACGGTTTATAATTAATCTAAACCATGTGATTTAGAACACGTGTAATTGATTCCACTAAACCAAAGGGTTACGCCGTTTTGGAAAAGAAAAGACGTTCAATAGGTTTGGAGAGGTTAACACCGTTAGTGGAGAATAAGGAACAATATTAACACCGTTAGTGAAGAGGTTAAGTTGCTATTTGTATATATATATATATATATCTATAGTCTATATCTATAGTACCTTATTAAGGAGGAGAGATAGGCAAAGTAGTCATTTTACCATCATTTTAAGATGACATATGAAGGGTTTTGTGCTTTATACTCTACATGTCATGAAAGTTTTTCCAATGCTACCCTTGAATGCAAAAACAACTTGTACATCCCTCTTCCAAATCAATTAACAAGAATTCAATGATGGTTCAAGAATTAATGTTGATTTTAATTTACTCAATAGTTTGTACCCATTGTAACTCAATTAAAGGCCAGTTATAGAAACCTAAGTTTTCTATTGATCTGCACAGAAAAAAATGTCCAAAAAAATAAAAATATTCCTGCACAGATTATAAATCACTTATATATATATATATATATATATATAGGAAAAAGATCATTTAGGAACCAAGGTACTAGTTAGGAACTTAGGAACCAATCTGAGCCATTCATCTTTTAATCTTGATCTAAGGGTAGGATGGTAATTGAACAATTATGTTTTATATTTTAATTTAAAAAAAAATGCTCCCCTATATATTCCCCAATTCCCATAATCAGTTATCAAAACTATATCCCAAATCTTCATCAATCTCAATCAAACACAACTTCATCAATCCCAAATCTTCATCAATCTCCACCACCATCGCTACAATGATCCACCAAAACCACCACCGTGAACCACCATCCTTATCTGCGAGACCCCAATTCCAAACCCTAACCACCGTCTCCTTCCTTCGAGACCCTTCTCGTACGAGGTGTTATAGATTGATCGCAATTAGGGTTTCAGTTTGCAGAGAATCAAGGTATTTGTGTAATGTTTTTTTAGTTTTTTAATTTTTTTTTTGTTCGCAATTAGGGTTTCAGTTTGCAGAGCAGTTTTATTTTACGTGCAAAAAATTTTCGTACGTACAAAGTTTTGGAATTATACACCGATGTATAATTCAGATCATGTTGCGTTATAGCAGTTTTCATACGTACAAAGAGTTATACAATTATTCACTGTCGTATATTAGTTTAGTTTTTGGAAGTATACACCGATGTATAATTCAGATCATGTTGAAGCGTACAGATACACTAACATTCATCTATACACTGATGTATAATTGTTGGAATATGAATATACACTGACATATATTTGTTGAATATTATGGTACAGTCCAAAGTTTTGGAATTATACACCGATGAATAATTCAGATCATGTTGCGTTATAGCAGTTTTCATACGTACAAAGAGTTATACAATTATTCACTGTCGTATATTAGTTTAGTTTTTGGAAGTATACACCGATGTATAATTCAGATCATGTTGAAGCGTACAGATACACTAACATTCATCTATACACTGATGTATAATTGTTGGAATATGAATATACACTGACATATATTTGTTGAATATTATGGTACAGTCCAAAGTTTTGGAATTATACACCGATGTATAATTCAGATCATGTTGCGTTATAGCAGTTTTCATACGTACAAAGAGTTATACAATTATTCACTGTCGTATATTAGTTTAGTTTTTGGAAGTATACACCGATGTATATTTCAGATCATGTTGAAGCGTACAGATACACTAACATTCATCTATACACTGATGTATAATTGTTGAAATATGAATATACACTGACGTATATTTGTTGAATATTATGGTACAGTACAATGTTTTTGTAGTACTAATTGGACTATACACTGATGTACAATTGTTGGAATATGAATATACACTGACGTATAGTTGTTTAATGTTATCGTACAGTAAAATGTTTTTTGTAGCAATGATTGGACTATACACCGATGTATAATTGTTTGAATATGACGATACTAAACACTGTTCTATAGCATCAATTTTATTGGGGTCTGATGTATATTGTATGTATACACTGATGTATATGCTAAACAACCTTTTTCTTTGTTTCAGGTTACTCTTGATAAGACCAACCTATCAGTTCGTGTGAGTGCATGGAATATAAATATACACTGACGTATAGTTGTTTTAATGTTATCGTACAGTATAATGTTTTTGTAGCAATGATTGGAATATACAATGATGTATAATTGTGGAATATGAATATACACTGACGTATAGTTGTTTAATGTTTATCGTACAGTATAATGTTTTTTGTAGCAATTATTGGAATATACACTGATGTATAATTGTTGGAATATGAATATACACTGACGTATAGTTGTTTTAATGTTATCGTACAGTATAATGTTTTTGTAGCAATGATTGGAATATACACTGATGTATAATTGTTGGAATATGAATATACACTGACGTATAGTTGTTTAATGTTTATCGTACAGTATAATTTTTTTGTACGCACAAATGATATTAGTTGTGGTTTTTGTCAGTTACAATGTATACTAAATAACCTATTAATACTCACATACCAAAAGACAATATTACCCCTTGATTTAATTAAAAAGTTAATTAATGTTTAACATATTTACCATCATGCCATTGAAGATGGATGGATGAGATTGGTTCCTAAAGTTCCTAACTAAGGGTTGGTTCTCAATTGAACCCTACCCTATATATATATATATATATATATATATATATATATATATATATATAATATGTATGTTGGAACCTGTAGTGTTTGTATTCCCTCGGCTGTTTAACAAGGCTGGATCGGGACCTGCAGTTGTTGTGTTTTGCTGGCCTTATTTAACACTTTGTAACCAGTAGGCTAAAGGTTCTTTGGTTCATGTGTGTAACTAAATGTTGCAAATAAAAATCAAGCACAGATCGAATTGGATAAATGACAGTATGGTGTATAAAGTTTTGGCAATTTAAAATGTGAATAAAAATACATACCCGCAGCAACGCGCGGGCATTCCACTAGTATATATATATATATATATATATATATATATATATAATAAGCTCGTTATAAACTAATATCCAAACACATTTCACCTAAGAACTCAACAACCCATTCACGGAGGAACACTTAGAATCTCACGAAGACGATTTTTCCGGTTTTTCACATGTTCATTTTTTGCTAACCAGATGTGTGTTTATATTAAGTTTGCGTTTAAAAAAATCTTATGTTAGTAATAGTTTACGGTGCATAGAACTCAAGCATTCTTAACTTTTGTAATTGTTTATTTATTCCCCTTCTATTTACACTTTTTATTTTTTTCGCGAGATGAATATTGATGTATAAGTTGACAAGTCGTCAAAGCTTAATGCTACAAATTTTAATATCTATGTCAGCGTAGCCTACTTACTAGTCACGACCCTCCACTAGGTAAATACTAAAAGATTGAACTTAGAAGTGGGGTTATTAGTTGTCAATAAAGTTGGTAGGCTGGTAAAAAATTTGGAAAAAAGAGTAATGGACTGATGGGAATTTATAGTGGGCCTACATAAGCCCATGATTAATTTTGTCTTTATAGTAAGCTTTTTTTTTAACACCCTGGGCCTGGGCCTTTTTCCACTCAATTGTGACTTGTGAGTGAGTAGATCTAACAAGTGAATATATTTTTGTTTCCGATGTGTCATATACATGACAGTGACTTAGTATTTGTTGGCTGTTGCTTTTTTTTAACGGTAAAACGCTTTATATATATATATATTAGCTGATTACTCTGGGAGGGTCCCGGGGTTGAAAAAATCTAATTTTACGTGATAACCTATTGCAAATGGCTCAAGTTAACTAACCACAAAATCTCTCAATTATTGCATGTTCATAGTATTCTAATCAGTAATAACTCATATTCCCCACAAAATCTAATTTTACGTGATAACATGAACACTTTGTGTGTTTTTTTCCTGTATGAACGAAACCCCACAAAAAATAGTCGATTTTTTCTCCGTTTTTTATATAGCACTATGGTACTCGTTGGAAAGATAATAAAACGCTCGTTAATTTGGTGTAATTTTTTTTTTAAAAAATCCCGTATATAAAAGATATAAACGTTTAAAAATTATGGGAGGAAATATGAGGGAGAAAATTTTAAATTTATTTTTAAATTCTTTTTTTTCCTAAAATAACTCAATTTAATTAAAAAAATGAATTAATTCAAAAACATCAAAAATTCTCTATTATGATGCCACGTGGCACTCTCAAGGAAAGGTTGAGGCCTTAATTGCACGCCACGTCAGCATATACGTTTTCTTTTATATATATATATATATATATATATATAAAGCAAGGTTTTCAGAACCAGACCGGACGTCGAACCGGACCCCGGGCGGTTCACAGGTCCGACCGGCCCGACCGGCCCAACGAACCGGGTCAAACATGTATCGAAACAAAAAAATAATAAAAATAATAAAAAAAGAACGGTTCGACCCCTTATTTTCCGGTCCGACCGGCCGGTTTTCCGGTCCGACCGGCCGGTTCAGCGGTTCACAAGCGGTTCAGTTGCACGGCGGTCCAAACACCCGAACCGGACCGGTCCAGGATACATGACAGTGACTTAGTATTTGTTGGCTGTTGCTTTTTTTTAACGGTAAAACGCTTTATATATATATATTAGCTGATTACCCTGGGAGGGTCCCGGGGTTGAAAAATCTAATTTTACGTGATAACCTATTGCAAATGGCTAAAGTTAACTAACCACAAAATCTCTCAATTATTGCATGTTCATAGTATTCTAATCAGTAATAACTCATATTCCCCACAAAATCTAATTTTACGTGAAAACATGAACACTTTGTGTGTTTTTTTCCTGTATGAACGAAACCCCACAAAAAATAGTCGATTTTTTCTCCGTTTTTTATATAGCACTATGGTACTCGTTGGAAAGATAATAAAACCCTCGTTAATTTGGTGTAATTTTTTCTTTAAAAAATCTCGTATATAAAAGATATAAACGTTTAAAAATTATGGGAGAAAATATGAGGGAGAAAATTTTAAATTTATTTTTAAATTCTTTTTTTTCCTAAAATAACTCAATTTAATTAAAAAATGAATTAATTCAAAAACATCAAAAACTCTCTATTATGATGCCACGTGGCACTCTCAAGGAAAGGTTGAGGCCTTAATTGCACGCCACGTCAGCATATACGTTTTCTTTTATATATATATATATATATATAAAGCAAGGTTTTCAGAACCAGACCGGACGTCGAACCGGACCCCGGGCGGTTCACAGGTCCGACCGCCCGACCGGCCCAACGAACCGGGTCAAACATGTATCGAAACCCAAAAAATAATAAAAATAATAAAAAAAGAACGGTTCGACCCCTTAT
Organism: Ambrosia x helenae; assembly: GCA_030844895.1. Taxonomy (NCBI): domain Eukaryota; kingdom Viridiplantae; phylum Streptophyta; class Magnoliopsida; order Asterales; family Asteraceae; genus Ambrosia; species Ambrosia x helenae. Next base: position 8,820,694 of record CM061224.1, on the reverse strand, counting down.
TTTCCGGTCCGACCGGCCGGTTCAGCGGTTCACAAGCGGTTCAGTTGCACGGCGGTCCAAACACCCGAACCGGACTGGTCCAGGGTCCGGACACCGGTCCGACCGGCCGGTCCGGTCCGGTTTTCAAAACAGTGATATAAAGAGCCAGCAATTAATTGGGAAACACCAAACAACCGAAAGAAAAACAAAGCGACCCCAACAGAAACAAGACAATTACAAAATCATAGAAATATTGAAGCCAACCCAATCGCCCCAACTGATCCGGCTCATCTTCGATCTGTTAGTAAGCCACATAAAAGAGTCTTCTCTAACCCGATCAACCGTGTCCGGCACCGGCTCGAAATATCCGTCAAACGTCATCCTGTTCCTGGCTAACCATAGTCTCCAAACAGTCGCTTGAACTATCATCCCAATAATTTTCTTCCACCTCTTCGAGCCCGGATTTAGAAATAAACTCCCAAAGCCAAGACTCGACAGAGGTAGCGTCTCCAGGCCAAGGAACTCTCATCCACACCAAGACACTCCACCACACGGACCTGGACCAGAGACAGGATACAAAAGCATGAAGGGTATCTTCAGGAGCAATATTACATCTTGGACATACGCAATCGGTGAGGCCGACTCCGCGAGCAATCAACTCAACTTTGGTAGGAACTCTCCCTTGCATCAATCTCCACAAAAACACGTTAGCTTTAGGAATAGCCCAATGATTCCACACATTAACAACAGAAGCCGACACCCCAGGAGCCGCTAAAGCTGATCTGAGGTCCTTCACTGAGAATAAAACACCAGCTTTATTACTCCATTCCCAAACATCCTGTGACCCATTTAAAGCCACATTACTAAGCAAATATAATAAGTTTTGCTTCTGGCCCAATAAGTGATTAGGAAGCCCATTGTTAATCCATGTCCAAGACCATTCAATCGATCCTACCACTGATGCAGCTATAACAGTCAAACACACGGGCATCTTTGTCTTTGGCGGCACCATACAGAGCTGGAAACAAGTTTTTGAGGCTGGAGCTAGACACCCAACAATCCTTCCAAAATTAAACTTTTGCCCCGTTACCGATTTTTGGTCTAAGTTTCTCCTCAACATGAATACCTTTGATCCGAAGGGACCTATCCACCCCACCGATATCTTTCCAAATACCCGGAATAGCCTTTCGAACCGGGATGATGTTTGTACCTCTACCCGAAGAATGAATAGACTTGATAACTCTAGCCCATAGTCGATCCGGTTCGTGTTTAAGTCTCCACCACCACTTCGATAACATGGCGATATTTAATCTTCTATACTCCCCACTCCCGCACCGCCACGGTCCTTATGCGCCATTAACTTTTCCCATTTGACCCACCGAATTTTGCTCTTTGTACCAATCTTTCCCCACAAGAAATCACGACGCAAACCTTCAAGTTTCTTTAAGACGAATTTCGGAGCAGGAAATAAAGATAGGAAGTATGATGGGATGCTACTCAACACGGCCTTAATCAAAGTTAATCTACCCGCGAAAGATAACGTCTTAGCCTTCCAAGCCGTAAGTCTTTTGTTGAACTTATCAACACGGGCTGCCACCAACGGACTCTTTTCATGTTCACCCCCAAAGGCACTCCCAAATACGAGAACGGAAGATCACCTTGGCGACAATGTAGGATAGACGCAAAAGACTCCATCTCGTCCGATCCTACATTGAAGCCGAAAAGATGGCACTTTTTGTTGTTAACTTTCAGCCCCGAAACGAGAGACAAGCAACGGAGAAGCCTATTAAGAGTCACAACATTGTCCCTAGACCATTCACCCAAAAGAATTACGTCGTCGGCGAAACAAAGGGTAGACAAGGTCGGCCCGTCGTTTGGGAGAGTAACTCCTTTAAATAAACCCAACTCGATAGCACGATCCATAGACTTCTTAATGGCTTCCATAGCAATGATGAATAGAAAAGGTGAGATGGGATCGCCTTATCTAAGACCTCTTTTATACGCAAATTCGGCCGTAGGAGACCCGTTGACCAAAACCGAACCTCTCCCCGTGCTTAAACATGCTTTAATCCAACCCACCCATTTGTCCGAAAAACCCATATATCCCATGATGGTAAAAAGAAACTTCCAATTGAGTGAATCATAAGCTTTGTGAAAATCGATTTTAAGAACAAGGAGCTTGTACTTCTCTTTCTTAGCCCACGAAATGACTTCACTAACCATGAGGGGCCATCAAGAATGCTTCTTCCCCCACGAACGCCTATTGGGTAGGGCCAATAATGTCGTCCAAAACACCTTTGAGACGCTTGGAAAGCACTTTAGATAATATTTTATACACCGAAGACACCAAGGAAATGGGCCGGTAGTCGGACAGGTTTTGCGGGTCCGTCTTCTTGGGTATTAGAGTGACAAAAGAGGCGTTGCACCCATAAGATATCTCACCTGAAACAAAGAAATCATCAAACAAATTTACAAAATAAGGCTTCAACAGGTCCTAGAAACTTTTGAAAAACTTAAGAGTGAATCCATCCGGTCCGGCGATTTCCCTCCGTTACAATCTTTGATAGCATCCCATATTTCGGCTTCCCAAAAGGCAAGCATAAGAGATCCGCCTGATCCAAGGACAAAGACGGTAGCCCCAAGTTAGCGAAAGTGGGTCTCCGACGCATTGGTTCCAAAAAAAGGCTGCGAAACCAGCCCAAAGCCTCAACCTTTATTGCTTCCGGATCGGTCACCCAAGAACCACTAATACAGAGGCCATCAATCTTGTTTCTGGCAATATTAGAATTAATTATCCCGTGAAAGAACTTCGAATTCTCGTCACCACACTTCACCCAATTAACGCGGGCCTTCTGTTGTAAATCCTTCATCTTCGAAATCTCCAACGCGTGAAGTTGTTTTTTCAGGTCCACTCTTAGCTTCTTTTCATCAGCAGATAAAGACCGAGACACTCCCAACCCTTCAATCTCGGTAATCCAATTTTTCAGGAAGTCGTGGTACCGAAGGTCTCTCACTTTAATGGCAGCTCTCTTAGACTACTAGGTGTGGAGGTGTGGAGGAGGCCCATCATCCATGATGCTCCTCCACCTCAGCTGCCACGTCAACGTGGGGTAGGAGCATCAACAGGATGATGGTCCTAAGGGTGTGGAGAGGCCCATCCTGATTTAATGTTATTTCATTTTTTTAATTAAATAATATTATCATATTAATATTAAAAATAAAAATGTATTTAAAAAAACAAACACTTAAATAAATAAAAAAAAACGTACAATAAAAAAAACAAACATTTAATAAAAAAACCATACAATTTTTAATTAAAGAAAACACAAACTACGGATTATATTTTTTTGCGATGCTCTCCTTCATCTTGAGCAACACGGGACGGTCTTCTTCGGGGTAGTCGTTGATGTTTGCTGTCATTATTCACCATTCTTCTATTTGCCTATCCTCATTCTTTTGGCGAATGTTTTCCTCCACCCTCTTTTGCTTTAAGCGAAGCTTTTCTTCGACTTCGCGTTCCTTTAATTTCTTCTTCTCTGCTTGACTTTCACTAAAGGTATTTTTGAACGATGCCAATTCAGCGACCAAACTGTCCAGCATTGACCCGCTCCCACTCCCTGACGCGGCTTGTTTTTTTGCAGCCGCTTGTTTTTTTGCTCTGTGCCTCCCTATGGGTCGTGGCTCCTCTTGAACGGGAGTATCCTCGAACTCTGGATCTGGGTCGTCGTTTATATTTATTTAACAATGACCGGTCGACCCGCCTCCCACGCTATAATCGCCCGACTCCGAAGTTTTGGTTCGTTTGGCGCTTGCAACCTCGTTTGGAACCGGTGCCCATTTGGCACTTGCCTTCAACACCGTCCATGCTCGAACATGAGGAAAAAAATGGCCATACTTGTCTTCATATTTACGCATCGCCTCCTTGAAAATCATTTCCTCGTTAAACCCACTTGGAGGTTTCACATACAACGGATTATAAAAGTGGATGAACTTCCCGATTGTAGTATTCATTTTCCTCCACTTAGAACTTATGGCCTCCTGCTTGCGATAAACTCCTTGCTCCATCAATTGGTGAAATTTATTTCGTACTTCGACGTATAAACTATCTCCCGTTTGATTAGTCCCTACATTTTTAAATAAAACATATATTAGAGAATAAAAAAAATAATTTTTTTTTTGTATACTACTAAAAAAAATAAATTTTTTTTTACCAACTATGGGATCTTTCGAAGTAGCCAAATACGCCTTCGCTAACGCTTCTTCTTCCATTTTCGTCCATGGGGTTTTTTTGGACGACCCTTCTTCTTTATCTTGACCTTGTTTTTTTCCCCTTCCCCTTCCCCTTCGAACGTTCGACTTGTGTTTCGGGCACAACCTCCACCTCATCTTCTTCTTCATCTTCGGGTTCAAAATTGGGTTGTCGTTGTGGTTGTAGAGATGGACGGAATGGCAGAGTTTGCAAAAGTTGGGTAAAGGATTGAGGGTTATGATGCATTTGCATATGATGGAATTGGTTAAAAGTAGTGGGGCTTTGGTGCATTTGGGGATATTGGGTGAAAGGGTTGGGAGTTTGTTGGAAACCCGAAATGTAGCCCAAGATGGATCCATTGGCATCGTGAACGGGTTTGGATTCGGGTTGTTTTGATTATGTTGTGGTGTTTGATTCGGGTTTGGGTTGTTTTGGTAGGGATCCATTGCAAAATATATAAAGTAATTTTATATAAAAAGTGGTGTTTGATATGTGGTGAAAAATGGCAGAGTTGTTTGGTTTAAATAAGATTTTAAAAAAGTTTTTTTTTGTTTTTTTATTAAACGGTCATATAACCAACGGTACAATAATCAAACGTTCAAATCACGCTTCCCAAGACAAATACAGGGCCGGCTTCAACGGCAACCACTTGCCTCTCATACCGCTACCGCCCCTAAAGGGCGGTGTAGCGAGGCCCGGCAAGACGAAGATGGTCCTATGCCGCCCCCCACACCTACCAGTCTTACCATTAATAGCTTGCTTCACTTTCTTGAGAATCGTACACAGAGCAACATCAGCCTTACCACCCAAGGGAGGAGTAGATAAACAACTCTTGATGGCATATGGGCAACTCAATTGGCGACAGCTTGACACGAATTTCTGACACTGACACAAAAAAACATCACAAATACTTGACACGAAAAAAAAACACTACACATATGTAACACAAAATTCAGAATTTGGGTTTAATAAAAACATGTTTTGGTCAACTAGTAGCTAAATACTTATCCCATAATTTAAAAGTCAAAACTTAAATTAACATAACATTTATAGCCGTTTTATGTACATTTGCGTTTTTGTTAGAAAATTGCATTTATTTAATATTAATTAATATGTAAAAAGAAATCAAGTTAAACATGTTATATTCTTTTCGTAATCAGGAGTTCATATGTCTTACATGATTTCCGGGTGTGTTTGGGTTTGTGTCCATTTTTCGGCTGTCGGGTTAGACCCGCCACACCTGTTGTCCCTGCCTATCGTTCTAACTAATGACCTTCCACCTCAGTGGGAGAAGACACAAAATCACTACTACCTATCGTTCTAACTAATGACCTTCCACCTCAGTGGAAGAAGACATAAAATCACTAGGACCTATCGTTCTAACAAATGACCTTCCACCTCAGCGGAAGAAGACACGAAATCACTAGGTGAACCAACTCTGATAAGATCACGGTTGAGTCAACGCCCAGTGAAATAAAAACCAATACAAGTTGGACCTATTAGATTTTAGTTTTCAAGTTTAGATTATTGCCTTCCAACCCAACAAAGTTGGGATTATGAAATTCCAATTCCCCAAGTAAAAAAAAAAGTAACGATTATAGGATACGACACCATGGTCATCAATCAAGAATAAGCTTTTACAAAGTGAATTCTGTGGCAGCAAATAGAGAAAGAAGCATATAAATGTGAATATTAAAAGAATAATACAAGTATGTAAATGAATTCACAAATCACGAAAACGTGACATGTATGAATGCATTTTTTTAAACCCGACCGTACAAAAACCAAATTTAACAAGTTAGTCCCAACTCAGCAAAACAAGTAATTACAACTCAATAATGACTTGTTTTGCTGTTCAAGTAAAAAAAAATAAATGATAGAAAAAGGCAATATAAAGTAACAAATTTTCTTTTCTTTTGTGCAACAACATTATAACATGATACAAACCAACCAAATGCAAAAAAAAAAAAAAGGTGCAATGTTTCATATGAAAAGGTTTCAAAAGAAGGTTTCTGTTGGGATGCAACTCAATGCAACCTTGTTAATTCTTCTACTCTCTTCATGAGTTCCTCAACCGAAACATTCATCGTTTTTGAAATTTCTTCCATTCTGTTCCTTCCAAGATCAAGAAACGACTCGATTAAGTCACCGTCCAAGAAATTTCTAGAGTCGGCTGTTTTCTTCTCGTTATAGAACGACCTCCATTGCTCGTGGCTCAACCCGCCGACACCTTTTATAACCTTTCTTAAACTGGTTTGAAGTTTCTCCATGAAAATGTATTGGTCTTGAGGGAGTGAAGCAATGACGCCAATAACACCGTTAACGGTTCCAAATATTATGGTTGGGATGTGACCAACATCAGAATCTGGTAACCGCATCACAAGTGAACCGTGTCGGAAACGGTTCACAAATTCACCAAGGTGGTATTCACCAACGACCTCTAGACGGCCTCGTTCTTCATCAGTGGCACCTTCACTGTTTTTACGGACTGTAAAGAGATTGAAATTATTTTCTGCACCAAGGTATATGTCATCATCAAGAATCTCGACTGCTGACATCCAGTTGGCGTTGTAGTCACGGGCCCGTTCCTCTATAGCACCTTCCTCATGCTGAGGTGCCAATAACAAAAGAAAAGGTATAAATAGACGTAGCAATTTACATGCAAATGGGTCAAGATGGGCTGTGCTTAATCGTAAATGGAAGACAGATTGTGGCCTGTTTCAGTACTACTAATTACCCATTTCGACCCATTACACAATCTGTCCTAGCCACCCATCTTGCCGCTGCATTAAACTAGACCCGTTCTGTTTCAACCAGTACTAAACCTGTCTATTTTGCCACCTGCCAGCCCTACCCATAATAGTAATGGTAATGGTCTCCACCCTAATTAACACATTAAATTTTATATGACATTTTAGAAATGGACAAAAAAAGTGTTCGTTGGTCAACAAGAGTTGGCCCATTTTAATTAGTACTAAAAATGACATCTTTTGATCAGTTGCCCTCCCAACCCATCTTGCTGTCTCTGAACAGATTAGAATAATTTTGGCATGTAGAATAATGAGTTGGGTACCTTATAAATCAAGAGTGAAATTGATTTCATTAAATCACCAACAACGATGAAATCTCCACGAGTTTGAACATAGAGAGCAAGTATATGGCCATGATGTCCACATTCAGACTGTAATTCGCGTGTACCGTCATCACGAAGCATCCACTTGTACAACTGAATTTTTTGATTTATAGCAGCAAGAAGTTTACCATTGAAGGCATTCAAGGAGTAAACAGCACCTTTGGTTTCTTTCTCAGCTACTAGCTGTAGCTTACCATCTTCAACTACGAAAACCAAAATACGGCCCTGCATATGTTCATCGATATAAAAAGTTAACATTACGAAATGCATCTCGACTAAACCAATGGAACAAAAATGTGTGGATCAAGTTTTCTGGCAATTTTAACCCATTTACTTATAAACAGATCCATTCAGATTATGAACAGGCTCAAAAAGTAAAATGAAAAGAATAGCTTTAGTTAACATCCACTCGGGTTACAAAATAACTAGGCTCAAAAAGTGTTCAGGTCAACCTGTTTGAAAAATATCCATTTGACCCGCTACCCAGCCCACTCATTTTACCACTCCAATTAATATCCCATCCCCATTGTAAACAAATCAAAACATAAGCAAACTATCATATCACTATATCTGCATTGAGTCATTTTTCTTGGTTAACACTAAACTTTCAGAACCTAAATATTGATTAAAGCACAACATAACAAAAACACAAACAAATTATATTCATATGAAAACATAAAAAAAGAAGGCAAAAAGATATGTACAAAGTAACAACATATTAAGAGTAGCCGTACCTTTGATGGTTCGTTCTCCTCTGGCATAACATAAGCAGTGCCAACACAGTAATATGCATTGCTGTCATCTGAGAAAGAACAACTGAGTATGGAGCAACCATACTCAAATTGGTCAAGGGAGTAAGTGGATATGAAATCAAATGTTTGGTCATCTAGCAACCGAATAAAATGCATTTCAGATTCTTCTGTGCTTGACTGGTTGTACTTTAAACTGCATATTGCAAATGTACGAGACTTTTCTTGATGGCAGATACGCCTTGCATGTTCACCGAGAGGAATTGAACGGATGTGAAGCTTCTGAATATCATCAATTGTCCCAATTGTCAGTTCACCTTCTTTAGCAATTGCAAGACTGCCCAAAAAAGAGAAATCCCATCATGAACAGATAAAAGAGCTATAATCTCATCATACAACACATATTCTTATATAATAACATATATCATCTATGATTCTATTTTTCAATCTAGTCCAGTATACCGTATGAATACCTTCTACTATTAAATAACTACAGCATTTACACCTATTCAGATTCTAATTTTTTTTATCTATAAATTACGAGCAATTGCTTCAATTACCAACAATCATCCTTGTTACATTACTACATATATGTTAGGTTGTCCACTTGTCCATGTGACACTAATTTAAAAATTAATGAAAGTTAAGGCCTAAGGGTTAAGATAGCAAACCTGTCTGGAAAAGCAGCAGAATTGAAGGGGCACATGTGACTGACTTCTTTTAGGTTCACATTACTGTAGAGTAACTTTTTGTTACTGCTGTATATAACTGTTGGCCTGTCGGAGGCGGCAAACACATGTGTGGTATTTTTTGATGAAAACGTTCGAAGGGTTATTGGTTGGGTCCCAAGTGAAACTTTTTTCCTATCAGTTAATTCACCAGTCTTCGTGTTCAGTAAAAAGTTCAAAAGATGACCATCTCCAAGTGCACATAACAAGTAGGGTATCTGAAAAATAAACATTATATTCCCTATTTTAATAAACATGAAGACGTAAAACATCTATAAGCATAGCTTAAATATAAATAGAATAATATTACAATCATACCCCTTCAAAGGCACACAGAAGAACAGAACGGGGTATAATTTCACCACCTAAGTGTTCCTCAGTCATGAGATTTAGGTCTGGGAGTGAAAATATCTTAACACTAATGTCTGTCCACATACCAACCGCAGCAAGGTTACTATAATTTGGATTTTCACCAATCGGGTTTATGTCAAGGCATGAAATATCATAATTAAGTTGGGCGTGCTTTTTTTCAACCAATATTCCATCACCAATTTCAAGATAGACAAGATGGCCACCTCTAGTAGCCAATAGAACCTGCCACCAAATTAATATTTTAAAAATAGTCACCCATGTCCTTCTTTGAAGAACATCAAAACACAACAAACAATATAAGAAAAATATTTAAATGAAAATTAATTACTTGAGTAGCATTAGCAGTGGCAACATTAATAGAGTAGTCAGCAGGTGCATGCCACTCGTGTCTTAATTCTCTAGATACCGAACTCACGAGTCTCACAGAGCTTGAAGTAACCTGAAAATGATATAATATGACCTTAATACAACAAAATATATAAACAAAGAAATATATATGCATAGAATTAATTAAGAATACTCATGCATACCTGAACAAGTTGATTATGCACAGCATCATGACAAAATAATGTTTGTAGTTCAGAATAAAAGCCCTCAATTTCAGTTTCCTCGAGTTCATCTTCCATATTCATTGCTAATATTCGAGTCTCGCTAATAAAGCTAACAACCAAAAATGTGTCATACAGATCATCTGTTGCTGATCTTAGCGACCACATTCCTTTGATACCTTGTAGTTCCACAGATGCCTAAAAATGAAAATTGTGGTATAACATGAATAACCATGCTTATGAAGTAGTGTCAATAAAAACAAAAAGGTTAACCCGTACCTGTTCGTTTATCCCAATTCCATTTCTAACGATGCGAAGAGAACCGTCTTTATATGCTCCTGAGCAAGTGACAACCTGCCCTTGACCTTGCCTCTCTAAGTCAACCACACAAAAGTCAACAATAGGGCCCAAGTTGACATACTTTTCTAGCACTTCTACATAAGAACCTTTTGCATCAGGCTGGAGATTTAACTTAATAAGCTGCAATGGGCAATGGAGTAGAAACTTCAATTACATGATATAATCCATTATAACAGGAAAGTAAAAACATTGCAAATAAAGATACAAATGACATGTTACTATAGCCAATATATGATATTAAAAGGCATACCAATTATACAAATTAATTTGTTGTATCACGCCATGTTCTACTTCAACTAGGAAAAAGAAAGAAATAGAAGGCATCAAAAATAACAAAGACAATTAAGTGGCAACAAGGAACTTATGAAGCCAACCCCAATAGCTTGCATGTGTTCGGTTGAAAATCGTCTTCTAGGGAGCCTACCACATATGCTAGATGATCACTATAATGCATGAATAATCATATACTGCATGTGTTTGCCTAGCATAAGCATATTACACATGCGTAAAAGCATACAGTGCTAAATTTAAAATGCAGGAAGAATGATCATGATCATGTTTAGCTTTTAGAGGGGATATGCGTTTCATTTCTATTTTTTTCTACAGAAGGCACTACGCGTATAGAACCATCTCAAGGTTTCATTTTTTTCATAACTGTACTTCCTTTTTAATAATGTATGATTTTTTAAATCACCTTATAAAAGAAAGAACTGACAGGTGTATGGAAATCTTACTATTGACTATAGTGCATGTGTTCTCATTCTACATACTGAACCAGATGACATTATCAACAAACCCATGTTCACCACTGTCATTTAATAACATATACACATTTGGCCCATGTATTTCATCTCCTAAATCTCTGAACTAGAAAAAAGTATAACTCAACAATTGCCGCATTAACGTAATAAAAATCATGTGATCCTGTTTACAAACCTGGGAATCTCCATAGCTTGAGCCTACATATACAAACGCATTATCAAGATATGAGATAGTCGATGCTACAGATGTTTCCCCGAGAAGCTCAATTTTTAGTCCGGTAACCCTAGAAACAATATAAAGAAGTGTCGCATAGAACAATCATGAACAACATCAAGTAGGCTTCAAGATGCAAGAATTGTGTGCATACAATATACATGTGTGTGTATATGTGTGTAGTGCGTGTAAATCTGTGTAACAGATAATACAGAATTATAACTTACTTGTCTTTCTCGTGTGCTATGACAAGCAAGTGAAGAAGCCCACTAAGATCACCAAGTAAATACCTGGAACCATCAGCATCCACCCTTCCATAGGATCTAGTAATAGACTACAATTTCATGCAACACCATGGTCATCAATCAAGAATATTTTTTATAAAATGTATTGTGTGACATAGAAAGTAGCATATAAATATGAATAGCAAAAGATAATCAAGCAACAGTTCTTGACCAAGATAACTTCCAAATTCTTGAGAACATATTTATGGAAGATGTTTCTCTTGTTTTGTATGGTGCAACATAACATTTATTCGCTTTTTTCAGGAACAAAGGAGGGGGTTGAGAAGAAGGTTCACTTGACTTACAGGTCTAATTGGAATCGCTTTAAATGTAGAAGCACTACAATAAACAATTGTCTCTTCCCCGATAATTAATACACCACAAAAAGGTGGTGGAACCGGAATTAGCAGATCAGCACCGTTATCAAGATTGTTCTGAGACCATGGACCCTCAACAAAGTCTTTATCCTTCAAAGAAACCTCGTATGTTTTTACATGGCGAGCATCTTTATTATCCTGAAATTACGCAACAAGATGCTTATCGTTCTTGATGAATAATTTTTAATTCTCACTAAATAACAGTCAGCTGTTATAACAATGAAAACAAAATCCTTCTAAGAACCCAACCTGATAAAGAACAGCAATTGTAGGCTTTGGACAACCATATAGAAATTTGATATCCAAAACTTGAAGTTCTTCTAGCCTGAATTACATACAGAAAAAAAAAAACAAGTTAGTTACTTTCAGTATCACAGTAATTCTTTAACGATTTGAAGGAAACTAAGCTATGTTTTATAATATAGAACAGAGGAGTAGCAATTAACATGGTTATCCCAAGAAGGAATCATTGTAGTCCTAGCGAAATGGGGTATTCATAAACATGACAGATTGACAGTAACATATAGTGCGCAAAAGTAACACATGCCTGATGTTAAATGCTTCTTTGAGTTGTCCTTTGTTATCGAATGGAATAACCTGAAGACATAAAGCAGTGTGGGTATACCAACGGCATAAGCAAACTGAGGAGGTGAAATGAAACTTGAAAAGCTAATTTGCCTAGGAAACAAGTACCTTAAACAACCCGTCATACAAATGGAGTCCAATGAGTCTGCAGTCGGGGTCAATTATGCCTATCTGCAAAGATCAAATATGTGGGAAAGAATATTAGACACTAAATAATTGGAATATGGCTCAATTTTGCTATTATAAAATGCATCTTTATTTGAGAAACTTGATACGTACCTGGCCATTGTCTGTGGGTCTTCCTATGCGATCTGAGACATCACCATTAGATCTACACAGATCATAAACAAAAATGAAATATTAAAATGTCATAGAAAAATATAGTTTAGCTTTATTGTAGGACCAAACCTTGTAATAACCTCATTTGCAGCGGCATCCCATTGAAGAACACAAAATTTGTATCTTTCTGTTGCAATGAACAGAAGGTCTTGTGTTTCACCCTTAAACAAAGCAAAAGCATACATGAGCAACACGACATGATGCCTGAACTATATCATAAACTTTTATAAAATCTACACATTAAACATTTAATTTACTCACATGAGGACGGAAAAGTTCTAGGGTTGCAATTCTTCCGTATATTGGCACGTCCAACATAGGCTGCATAAAAGCAAACTCTCAATTAAATATAGCATCATTTATCCATCAATTTAACCTATTGGATCTTGTCTTACGTTAAGATACATGTTAAAAATATGGGTGATGTAATAAAGTTAATCAATATGTATGAGACAACTTCAAACATTCCAAATTAATATATGTAAACTGGTATCTTACATCCTTTGCATTACAACCATCATCTCAATTTTGTTAAACAAAAATAAGTCTACATTTCCAGCCTTGCTATTCTTTATTCTTATATTTTGGTCAAACTAAATACAGGATAATGATATTCAACGCTTTTAGCCATATACAAACATATTTATCTTTCTACATTTGTCAAAAAAAGTTTTCGGAAACTAGAACAACTGGAATATTCAAATCAGTTCGCCGGGGTCAATATTATACAGTTCAATGTAAAAAAAAAGTAGAAATGACCGCAAGACCAAAACCAAACCTTGCTGCCTGGCACAAGTTGCCAATTAGTTACGTTTAGGTAGGATATCCAAAAATTTCTGAATCAAAACTTGTTATACATGTAGTACAGGACCAAACCACATACATGATGACTAATATGTGTCTACAAATCAAACATATTCTATTTAATGTGCAAATCATAGGAGAGCAAACCCACCTGCAAGCCTTGAGGAGTAAGCAAATGAATCTCTATACGCGTACATTTCCTGAAGAAAAAAAATATGCACATCGAACAAAAATGAGCCACAAGATAAAGAGAATCATAAGTCTTTTGTTACTAAAAATGCTAAAATTCCAAAAAAAAAAAAAACTGGAATGAAAACTGTAACAAAACAACCTAATCTCATAGTTAACAAACCACAAGTCGACGAGGATACAGTTTGAATTCTTATGTCAACAACAACAACAACAAAAATAATAATAATAATAATAATAATAAACCATTAAACTTTATAAACAGAAGAATAAATTGTTCACGGCATATAAGAAGTAATCAGATGCCATATTCTGTTACACTTGTATTATTACCAATCCTATAACTAACGTTTAACAAATTATTAACAACTAAATATGTTACATTCTAACTTATTACATCAATTACTTATTTCTCACGAAATAATCGACAAATTAGGGAAAAAACCTAATCCAAAGCTCAAAAACAATAGGAATCGGAATAGAAAAGGAAGGAATGAATGAATGCTTACGCGATGATGAGGTTGAGTTCTTGAGGACCGGTGAAATTACCGACGCATGAATGAGTGACGTTCGTCGGCTTATGAGCTGTAACCACGTAATTGTATGTGCTCATCGTCCAACCCTAAAAACCCTTTCTTTCTCTGTGTTCTTCTCGATTCTTCGATTTCCGATAGTTGCTACTGGAACCACACAGGTGCTGCTTATGATTATTATTATTATGTTGCTGGTGAAATGATTATACGACGACGTTTTGGCGTGTAATGGTCGTGGATCGAACACGAAATACTCTAGTTGTTCAAGTTTAGGGTTCCAAAACATAATAAATACTAAAAATAGTATTATTTATTTTTTATTTTAAATTAAAGACATAAGTTTTTTTAATAAAAAATGTTACATCTCTCTTATACTATTACACTAACAAATAACTCTAAACTAGTGAGATACCCGTCTGCTGGGACAGGTTTTTGAACGGGGATTAGAAAAGCGTGAAAGTATATTTGGGTTGATGTTATCATTTTGAGTAAGCGAATGTCGATAACTAATCTCTATATAATCTTAAAGTATATCAATTTTAAAACTTTTGTTAATATATATTATTTATGAAATCGGCCATTGAAAAACAAATACTAATTTATTTGTTTTGTTTAAAAAAAATATATATGAAATCTTGGTATGAACCAAAATGTGTGACAACATTAATACCAACCACACCAACATTACTACAAAAGTTTAAATATAATACCAAAAACCTACAAAACGAAAGTTGTCTTAATCCACAAAACATACCAACATAGCAAATAGTTTTAAAGTCAGAAACATAAACATAGAAAGTTGGTTAACATAATTGAACACAAACATGATCTACTTCTTGGAATCGCATTGCATGTTTTCGACATGATTTCTCAGCCTCTTCTTGTAGCTCAATCTTGTTTGTTTAACATTTGAATGGCCAACAACTGTTGAGTTTAGGGTTGTTCAAATCGCTCGCCGCTCGTGGCTCGCTCGTCGCTCGTTCGGAAAATGCTCGAAAAACGCTCGCTCGATCTTCCGCTCGGTTGTAAATGAGCAGATCGGCTCGGTTCGGTTTGTAAACGAGCCAAGCACGAGCAAAGGTCTGCTCGGCTCGGTTCGCTCGGAAATATTCACGCTCGAAAAACGCTCGCTCGGTTTTTGGCTCGATTGTAAATGAGCCGCTCCGCTCGGTTCGATTTGTAAACGAGCCAAGCACGAGCAAAGCTCCGATCGGATCGGCTCGGCTCGTGACCAGCCCTAGTTGAGTTAGGCACATTGTTGTCACCATTTTGTACTAATACCTTAGATTGGCTAAACTCACTCTCTTGCTCGTTATTAACAATACCCTAAACGAAACATACACCGGATGAAGATCATTTAGAAAATAATATATCTAAAATCATATAAATAAAATCATTACCTCTTCTTTCGCGTCGATAGCCTCATCCTCTTGGTCATGAGCAACAATACCCTACACGAAACAACCCAAGATGTTACTTGTATGAAAGCAGCTATCTTACTAACATAAAAAGCAAAGAAATATTTTACTTCAATTTTTGTTTTGCTAGACTCGCTCACTCGCACGTTATTGTCAACACCCTAAACAAAACATATAGACGAATGAATCACATTTAGAAAATAAAAATATATAAATTCATATGAAAACAAATCATGTACCTCATCTTTCGCTTGGAAAGCCTCACCCTCTTGGTCATTAACAACACATTAATTAAAGAAATAAACCAACATGTTACTTTTTATAAAAAGTAACTAACTTACTAAGATAAAAAGAACAAATATTTTACTTCTATTTTTGCTTAGCTAGGATTGCCTTCTTGTTCCTTAGAAACGATACCCTAAAAATAACATACCAACCTGTATTATATTAAAACTAAAAAATCACCGCAATCCAAATAAAACAAATTGTTTACCTCTACTTCAACTTGGGCAAGGCTGACATATTGCTCCTTATCAGCAGTAACCTAAATGTGAATCCTTGAGCAAATTTCAACTAACTAAATCCATAATATTAATATAAAACATGTAGTATACCTCTAATTCAGATTGGAAGAGGGTTTCATCTGGATTGTTGTCAACAATAATCTAAAAGTAACAAACCAAACATTAAACAAAGACCAGCTAATTAACCCATACATTTAGAATAAGACATATAGTATACCTCAACTGTAGACTGTGTAGGTTCACCATCTTGCTTATTATCAACAATAACCTAAATGTAACATAAAACATAAAAATTAAATAACATAAAAGTACAACAAATCACTAAAAACCAACAATAAAGTAAAATAAAAATTACTTACTGATGACTGTGTTGAAGCCGAAACCGAATTATCATGTATCTCCATAAAAAGTTCGTCTGCCATCTCCCATTCGTCATCAGTTATCTTTGCAAGCAGTTCTTGATATTCTTCAACTTCATCCTCAATAAGAACACCACACGATGGAGGATTCGTAGTGTGCCCACTTGTAGATATCAAGCTAGGTTGGCTAAGCATGTTGATATCATCACCGAGATATCTAGAAACAGTAAAACGATCAGAACATTTAGGTGGCAAATTATAGTCATCAATCTTAATACGAAGAATAGCCCTTCGAGCACATAAACTATCATTGAGAAAATATAGTATCCAGTTTGGATCATTGGCACCCTACAAAAAAAAGCAACAAAGTATCAACACGCGCGCACATACACACACACACACACACACACACACATATATATATATATATATGAAACAAAGGTATGTATATTATATTTGTAAAACATTAATCAATTGATAATTATGGATAAAAAAACCTCTAACAAACTCCGGTTGCAAAATGGCAAGTAATGTACTAAATGCATTCGAAATGGAGCAGTAAGCCACCATCGGGTTCAATACCGCTGAGCATTTCTTGAGGATTAATGCTTGTAAGTATGGGAAAGTATGATTTTTTTTGTAGTGAATTCTTGTTTGTTATTTAAATGGTGAGTTTATAAATATAAGACCGGGTGTAGTGGTGGCGTTACCGGGCGTGAAATCTAAAAATAACGCCCCCACACTGTTACGGGGGGGGGGGGGGGGGCGTTATATTGCAAATCCTCCTCCTGGCGTGATGGTTATAGCGCCTGTCCAAAAGAAGGAATCATCAATCATCCATGGCCACGTGCCATGTGCCACCAACAATAATTGAACATTTGAAAAGAGAGATTACTCTTTCTCTCTTTATATTATTATTTTATGGTATTTTTAATTTAAAAGATATAATAAAATATTAATAGGGGCTTTATATATAAAGCCCCACCACTACACCCCTTTTTCACTTTATCTCTCCATGCTGACTCAGCTGCCACGTGGACCAATCAGAAAGAGGGGCTTTATATATAAAGCCCCCCACTACGCATGGTCTAATTGTTTTATAAATACCCAAAGATGATGGACCCTTCAAACCTTTTGAATTCCAAGTAATGTACTAGTAAATCTAATCAAGTTAGGTGGTGTTTGTTTTTTAAGAGGTAAAATGTTTGCAGTCTGCGGACCACATCTGCAAACATCTGCAGAAGAAGAGGTGGACCAAAGGTCTGCAGTCTGCAAGAAGAAAACTGTTTGTTTGTTAACATCTGCAACCTAACCTAACCTAACCTAACCATAACCAACCACAATCCACCTGAACCGAATCTGACTCGGACCAGAGCCAAGACCATATCCAGATCCACCAATCCCTAACAACAACACAGATATATACCAATCAACTATTTCACATGTAAATAATATTATTAATAATATGTTAATATTAATAGCATTTCAATAATATAGTATGCAACCGGGAGGAACCAGACGACCGGAGAGTTGCAAATCAACTCTATTATTATTATTATTATTATTATTATTATTATTATTATTATTATTATTATTATTATTATTATTATTATTATTATTATTATTATTGGTTGAAACAGTAGTGGGAATATTAATAGTTTGAGGTTGAGAGGTGAGTGAAGCTGGGAGTAGTGGTCTAATGGTGGTTTTAGATGATGGGCTTGTGGTGGAGAGAACGGTGGATGAATGGAGAATGGAAACAGAGATTATCGACGGTTGCAGCCATGGATGGTGGATGAACGGAGAATGGAGGAAGAGGGCGGTGGGAGGAGGACGGCGGCGGCGGTTGACTGTGGGGAGGAGGGGGCGGAGCAGCGGTGGCAGAGGCGAGAGGAGGAGGGCGGTGGCGGAGGGGGGAGAGGAGGGAGGAGGAGGAGAAGAAGAAGAGAGGGGGAGGAGAGAAGAAGTAAAGGTGAAGAAGAAAGAATAGAAGATGAACTTGATGATGATGATGATGAATTAATGTTGCTGCTGTTTAGAAGAGAGGAAAGAAAAAAAATGAGAGAAGAGGTGGGAAGAAGCTAGAAGACATAGGTTTATGTCTGCACCAAGAAGAGGTCAGGAAGACCTTTTTTAGTGAAATGTCTTCCAAAAAACAAACAATCTGCGCGCCCAAAACATCTGTCCGCGTCTGCGCGGTGCAGACATAAGTGATCAGAAGCACTTCTGACCAAAAAACAAACACCACCTTAGTAGGTGTCCAAGAAATTGAAAGTTACACAAAACAATATCAGTTACCTTTTTTCATTGACCCGAAATAGCAGTAATAACAATAATGGAATGAAAAAAAAAACCATGAAAGCTTGCCTAATGGAAAAAATGAATTAAAGTTGTTAACATCATATAGAACATACATTGCCAATCTAACACAAATAAACCAATATAAAGGTACAGTTGTAATGTATCCCACATGTTCAACATCAGAAGCAACATGAAATCCTTATTTTATAAATAAAATAAAATAGACTTTTGACACTCAAATACATAACTTTGAAAACATGTATGTTTACCCCAAGCCTCAAAAGTCATGGCAACAATAGTCTCCATAAATGAATGTTGTTATCTACCAGAGTTTCCTGTCCCTTGAAACAAACTATTAAAAACAAAGTTATAATCTTATATTCTTACCAACACTGTAAAACTGAATACATACCGCGTCACTCGTCCACATCAGCTCTGATTTCTTTCAGTAGCTCATCCTTATAGTCGTCAAAACTACCGTCAAACTCCTCCACAATTCCATTTTCCACAATCCATATTTGACTATTTTCTTCATCATCGCACACACGCGATATCAGTCGAGAATCATGACTTACAAGAACAACATTACCAGTAAATTCATCAAGTGCATCAGCAAGTGCATCAATACTCTGCATATCCAAATGATTTGTGGGTTCATCCAGTAGCAATACATGTAATAACTAATATCTATGTCTTTTCGAGAAAAGGAGCAAAGTAGACGTGTGTTAGAAATGTGAGAATCAATAAAGGTTTAAAGTTTAAACTAAAATGATACCGAAAAGTTTCAAGTTATTTGTTGTGCTCAGTGGCGGAACCAGACTTACACAGCTGGGGGGTCGTAATGTAAACGTATATTAATTACCGTTTTTTTCTCGGTTGATGAGTAATATGCCCCCCTGTAAATTTGTTAGCTTGCTAATGGTAAACTATGCATTTTTACTAATACATTGTTTGGAGCCTTTTTATGAGTGTTTACCAGAAGAAAAAAAATACATAAAAGTTAGTTTTTTTACAATCGAAATTCCTCTCTTATTATAAAAAAAGAATACGTTTTTAACAATCAAATTAAACAATGTAGTAATTAGATATGGTAACCAAATAATCATATATAAAAGGAAAACAATATGGAAATAAAAGCCGACTAAATATAAGAAATAGTTTTTTTTTTTTTTTTTTTAATTTGGTTTTACTATATAATGTTTTGAATGTTTCAATATATTTTTTAATGTTTCAATATATCAAAGCCCAAATAATATTTTTAATAAAAAGTAATTTTTACTTGGTCTTGAGTGAGGCCACAAATAAAGCCCATGTAATATTTTTAATTAGTGTGTCTTCTCTCTCTGGTCTTCATCTTCCTACCCTAACAACAACACCCATAAAAGATCGCCGCACCTTGTCGTAGAAACAGATTATGGTCATATTACCGTAGAAACAGATTATGGTCATATTACCTTCTTGCTTCTATTTTTCTTTCAACAAGGACGATAATTGAAGGGTCAAGACATCAATAAATGTCATCGTTTGATCTTGATACCGTACAAATTTGATCGGCCGGTGGGTGGCCGGAGGGTCAACGGACCCTCCTGACCCCCTGTAGTTCCGCCACTGGTTGTGCTCCCGTAACAAATCCACTTTAGCCCATGCCTGTAACAATGAGGAATAAGAAATATTAGAAAAAGCATTAGATGAATGTTTAGGTGGATATCGCTTCCGATTCATGGTCCAATCTAATTGCATGAAGCTCTTTATCTCTAATTCGATCTCTATCTTCATAAGTTCTTTATAACTCCATTATAGTCTACGCCATTTCATGTACTTGTTCCTTTACAAACAAACATTCAGTAAGCCAAAAAATTCAATAACTATAAACATAAACTCTTCAACCAAAACACTCTTACACACCGTTTTAACACTCAAAGTAATCTGCTCTTTGATCTGAGAATCAAATCGTTACTGGATCCCAATCACTTCCGATTTGGCAATCAACTTAACTGTTGAATTAACCTTTAAATGCTTAAGTTTCTCCCTTTGTTTTACAACTTCATGAACCTGAGAAACAATTGACTTGACTTCTAATTAGGATCATCATAATAGCTACTATTTTTCTCTGTATTTTCCATGTTAATTAGCTGCAACAAAAAAGCCAAAAAAATAATAATAATATTGACCACATGGGTCAAACAGGTCAAAAGCCACCAAACTTGAAATTAGATGTTTAAACTGTCCATAAATCGTATTATTTGAAAAGGAAAGAAAAAAGAAAGGTTTGACAGGTCGATTGGCCTAGAAGGATCCGTTTTAATGTGCATATACATTTACCCGCCCTGCCCCGCCTAGTAATTAAACATGAGCATACCTTCATCAATTCTGGATCATGTCAAGGACCCTTGCCTGACCTCAAGCATCCACCCTCATTAGGCATGAACAAAAATTTAAAAATTCTTATTAAACATATATTTTATACTTTAAAGAAAAAAAGGCAAACCTTGAATCGATAACTTCCAACAGCTTGCTCTGATACTTGTTGCAAAGAACCTATATATTCTCATAAATCGAATCAATATTTAATCAGAAATAAAATTTAACACTGCATGAAACAAAAAGGATGGATCTTGGCAATATTTACATGTATCTTTGAGGTTTTTCTCGGATTAAGATTCATAAGTTATACAAAAACTTTAAAGGGAAAAATCAAAGCATAACATTCATGAACCAAGCTATAAAATTGTTGAGAAAACAATAACATCGCCAATAGAAACCTACCATAGTTCCATTTAGCTGCAGACTCGATGATATGCCTATGGGCAATTTCTACAAAAAACAACATCCTAATACCAACAGAATAAAAAAGTTAATATTATCGGTAACAATTTGCTTAATCGACACATACCGGTGATCGCAAAGAACGCGACTCCCGCCATCAAAGAAGATAAAACTCACATCCTCATCCTCCACTTCTTTGATTTTCTTCAGTGACAAACGTTTCGCCGGAGTAGGTCTTGTCGAAGCCTTCCATCAGATTGGGTGCTGATGAACTAATTAGAGTAAAAAAAAAACCTAAAACGATTTATGGAAAACTGTACAAACCACTAAAATGTAAATGATGCTAAACAAATTCAAAATTGAAATAGTTGTGACTAAATTAGACCATTAGACCTTTACCAGTGCAACAAATCGTAGTTGTTGATGAAGGTGTGTGAATAAAACGGTGAAGATGATGATGAATGAAAGATGTCGCAGATCAATGAATATGAATGGGCTGAAAACCGGTACCTGGAATGAAGGGAGAAATGTTTTTTTCTAGAAGAGATGAAGAAAGAGTTAAACTTACACTAAACACATCATGTGATCGTGAATCAAGCAGCGGATGAGGTGGTGAAGTTTAGGGGATTGGGTATTTGATGGCAGGAGAATGAGAAGGTAACTTCAATCCCTTCGCCCAGCAATTATAGGGTGGAACATTGAGGGATTTGTTGAAAAGACGACGGACAGAGGGATTTGTGGTGGTGGTGTAGTCACATAGCAGAGGAGGTAATTTCATTGGAGGTTTATATAGGTGGAGACTACTAGCGAAGAAGGGGGAAACGTGACTGCAGATGAACGTGGACGAGAAAAATGCATAATTACATATAACCGGCTAACTGCTCAAATAAAAAATAAACTGCCAAATTTTCTAAGTAACTGCTCAATTATTGTGGCTGAGATTTAATCTCACAAGTAACCACCATCTTTTGACGGTCTAGATGAATCACAAAACGGTTAAAAGTGACATTTTGGGTGGTTTTTTTAGTGGGGAACAATATAATAATAATTACACTCTTGTCAATGATTGAACTTTGGACCTCCCCTCTAAAAAGACGTGTCTCTACCAAGTGGGCTAGCCTTTGTAAACTTTATTTAAAACTGTTCATTTTTAGAACGAAGTGACTACATTTACGTCTTTTTATCTAAGTTACTTACATTGGGACCTGGAGGATCTTGGGTAGTAGCAACGATGATAGGTTCGGATTATGAAGGAGTAAACGAATCATCTTCCTCTTGGATTTCATGATTAACTCTATTTTGGTTCTTAGTGTTTTTAACTTCGAGTCCACTTTAGCCAATTCAGTGGGTCAACTGGTTGCTTCTCCCCTGATCACTGCATTGGGAGGTATAGAAAAATTTGGTTTCAAGGAAGTCACAATCGATAGTGGTGTACATATGTCGACGTTTCGGGCTATAGCACCGGTACGGCGGTACCCCTTTTGGTCAATTCCATATCCTACAAAGACACATTTTTCTACACAAAGACCGAGCTTGCCTCGATCATGTTTAAGGATATAAACATAGATAATACATCCAAAAACTCATGTTTGAAGTATAAAGGGGAGGAGGAATTTTGGTGAACTCTGATAGGATTTGAATAGGGGTTTCTCAATTAAGAGCTTTGGTGGGAAGCCGATTTATTAAATACGTGGCAGTGGCAGCGGCTTCTGGCCAAAAAGAGGTAGGGACCTGAGACTCAATTAAGAAGGCTCGTATTATTTCTAAGAGAATACGGTTTTTTCCGTTCTACGGTTTCGTTTTGTTCTGGGGTGTAGGGGCATGCTTTTTTTATGAATTATCCCTTTATTTTGACAAAAAAGTTTCATAGATTCATTTATGAACTCGCCTCCATTTATCAGATCGAAGGATTTGGATATTGGTTTTAAAATGTGTTTGTATCATGTTATAGAAGATAGTAAAATTTTCAAAGGCTTCTGATTTATGTTTCAAAAAAATAGATCCATGTCATACGAGTACATGCATCAATAAATAAGACAAAAAAAACAAAAATTTTGTCCTCCATTAACTTCGACAGCTCCTCATTCATCAAAATGAATAAGGGAAAAAGGTGACCCAACCCGTGTGTTATTCAGAACGTAATGACTCTTAGCAAGAACACAAGTTTCACAATTTAAATATTTATTGGTTAGAAAAAGTTTTGGAAATAAAAAGGTGAAGATAGCCAATAGAGGCATGTCCTGGTCTTATATGCCAAGGCCATGCTTCTCTATTTGTAGTTCCGTGAGCAAGCATTACGTTGCCATGTTGGGTGACTTCTTCAACATAATACAATCCTGATCTTTCAGTGCCAAGCCCAATGATCATCCCCATCCTAATATCCTGAAGTATACAAAAGGTTGGATGCATCAAGACGGTGCAATTTAACTATTTTGTTACGTGACTAATGGATAACAATTTATGGGACATGGAAGGAACATAAAGACAATTTTAGAGTTTTAAAGTTGGGGATATCTCAATTGTCTCTCCCTCTTTAACAGGAACACCCCCCCATTGGCGGTTTTTATATGGTGAATCCTAGGTTTATTTTTAAAAGTTATATCAGATGGATCATACATTTTAGTATAAGTAGCACCACAGTCAAATATCCATGATTCGTCAGTTTTGATACAACTTTGGGCCATATTAGCGTAGGGTTTTACAAATTTCCTCTTTAGAAACTTATGTGCTTTCTTTTTGTAAAAAATAGTCTTACACCTTTTTAAAGAATTCATTTATTGTTTGAGAATTTGTCAACTTAGGCTTGGTTTAAAGATTGACCCGTATCATTTACAAGTGTAGGGTGGCCCATGTTATTTTTTTGAGTATTATTATCCAAATGATCCATATCATCCCTCATATTATTATCCAAATGATTCATATCGCCTTGGGGGTTATAATTGTTCCCATCATCAGGCAATAGATCAAGATATTTGTAATAAAAAAAAATTCAGGGTTAAGAATGGGTTTTGAGGAATTCTGATGGACGGGGTCAATCATGGTTTGGTCAATAGCATTAAAAAATTGAAACAACTTCTGTTCAGATCTGATCCGGTTGTAGGCGATGATGTCGGCTGCACAAGTCATTGGGTTCGGGTATCTTCTTTCGATTTTTCCCCAGATCCCTTGCATTACTATCCACAAATCTTAAAGTGACATATCTTTTTGTTTGATTTCGTTCGCCTTGACATGAAGATCAAAGGTTTTGAATTTATTCTTCCCACTACTATATGTGATGACCAGTACATCCTACGATGACTTTGCAGTGGGAACTTCGGTTAAATTGCTAGCAAGTGTGGGTTTTTATTTTGTATGAGCCATGAGAAGACAATAAGGTCTTCTTGTTCCCACTGCTCATATTTCTCATCTGCTGTTGCCGGGGGTTTGTGGATAAATGATTAAGCAGAGCCTTTGATTTTCCTCTGATCGCTACCCTGATCAAACGAGCCCACAAAGCATATTTCTGGTTGTTGAGGTTCAGACTGGTTTTGAGGATATCAGATAGGTTCTGTTTTGGGTTCTGGGGTAGGGAGTTGAGTCTGTTCTTGATGAGATTGGCAATCTGGAGGGTTAACTCCTCACTTTTGATGTTGGTATTGTTG
Source organism: Ambrosia x helenae (assembly GCA_030844895.1). Classification (NCBI taxonomy): domain Eukaryota; kingdom Viridiplantae; phylum Streptophyta; class Magnoliopsida; order Asterales; family Asteraceae; genus Ambrosia; species Ambrosia x helenae. The sequence goes on along the minus strand of CM061224.1, from coordinate 8,795,481 downwards.
GCTGAGCTACCGTCACTAGACATGCCAGCTTGGTAGAAGGTGAGTGTGATAGGTAAATGATGATCAAAACCGTGTTGTTTGATTCAAGGATCACTCAACACCGCTCTGATACCATGTAGAGGTTTGATAATTAGAGAATTGTATTGTATTTATATATTGCTTGTATGAATTTACACTGAGGGGCTAATTTATATAATGAAGATTACAATCAAAGAAAAAAGAAAATGAGAGGAATGGGGAAATTAGCCAACGGCTCTATCCCTTGATTGCCTCCATTGCTTAGCTGTCGAGATCTACATAAAACAGGAAATGATGATATATTGTTTTGATCCTGATTGATATTCTTTCTAACAACATAGTCTTATGTTATAACATCATATGTTTAGAATGACTCTGAAGCAGAGCATAGATGGAAAGATCATAAGTTTACGATGGTTATAAATCAATGTATGCCGAATGTAAACACAAGGTATAGTAGTAGAGAATTTACCCTCAAACAACTACATTGTCCAACTATGCAACAACAATATTAGTATGTAAATTGCTATTTGTACTTCCCGGCATCACTTTCCTTCCTTGTTTTACACAACATGCACATCATTCTAGTTTGTGAAGGTCAATGACCTCAATTTGAAGAAAGAAAAAGAAAAAGAACACACATGAATATAATGATAAATGAACATATAAAGGCAAAAGAGGAAAAGATAAATATGTTAATATACAACGGCAAACGTGGAAGCAAAGACGGATCTATGCGGCACCTAGGGGGTATCCGGGATACCGTCGACTTTAATACATATTTACAATGTATGAATGTAAGGTAATGAATATTTACGTTGTATGAATGTACGCTAATTATATTTTTTTAGGTACCTCTGAACTTTTTTTCTAGATCCGTCACTACATGAAATACAAATATTTAATATGATGGACACAATTTTATAGAGAGTTGTTTTTTATGTTTGCTTTTATCACAACATGCGGTTATAAGGAACATACATTTTCAGGGCCGACCCTTGGGTGGGCCGGGGAGGCCAACCGGCTAGGATCTGAAAATATCGGCGGCACATTAAAAAATCCTATATATATATATGTGTGTGTGTGTGTGTGTGTGTGTGTGTTTCTAAACACATCTTTAAATATTTAAACTTGGGCCTATTAAACACATATTTTAAATTATAAAATAACCAAAATACTAGTAACTCATAACAAGTTTAAAAACCCACTACCCATTTAATATAACTAAATTAAAAAAAGATGAAGCAAAAAGAGGAATATTTTTAACGATTCGGACGTAAATCCTTAGGGTTTGTTAATAACTAAGACAAATAGTTTATAGTTGACGCATGCTTAAAAAAAAAACTCAACAACTACTTACAAGATAGTAAAGATGCATAAGCATTTGTTAGTGAAATTTAGTTGCCACATGGAGTAGAAAATGACGTCTCTTAGCGGGAGGATGGGTTATGTGGGACCATCAGGTACATCGGTTCACCTCGTTGATACTGTCAAAGTTATATTCACTCATGCTTAAGCTTATTTTCACGACATGGTGAATTTTTATTAATAAGTTAAGTTGCAATTTAATGACAAGTAAATAAGTAATACATAAGGCCACATAAAAGTTGAAAAATGACGTTAGTTGGGAACATCGGTCCGCCACATTGATACCGCAAAAGTTATATTCACTCGTGCTTAAGATTATATTTACGATATGTTGAATTTTTATTATTAAGTTAAGCTACAACTAATCCATCCATAGTGGTGGAGTGGTGGAGAGGCCTTATGTTCACTTAGGTGATCATGGGTTCAATTCCCACTTCCAACATTTATGGTTTGGTATCCGGGTGAAGATCGAATACGGGTGGCGCCGGTTCGAATCTGACGGGCGGCGAGGTTTTACCGAGTTCTATAACACTGTCGTGCCTTCGGGCGGGTGGGGCTCGGGTTTCCGCGCATCGGGAGAAGGCGGGGGCTGCTGGAGGTCGAGTAGTCGATTCTTGGGCACGGCGCCCCGCAAGGGTGGTTGCCACACAGTTGTTCGCCGATCAAAAAAAAAAAAGTTAAGCTACAACTAATGACAAGTAATACACAAATCATAAGGTGACAATTCATGACAAGACACAAAAATAGTCATGTATCAAGCTGTCACCAAAATGATCATGACGTGTTTAATCCATTTATTATAATTAGCTTGCAACCTGTCAATTTGTTTATGACCCGTTTACTAGTTGATTACAAACTCATTTACAATTCATCATCAGTTTAATTTGTGTAGATAAATGTGTTACACGGTTCATGTTATAGTTACTTGATTTTACGTGTGTACGAGTTAATATCAATGTATCTAATATTTTTTCCATCGGAAAAAGGTTGTTTTTATTAATTACAATACTAACAAATGTTTAAAAATCATAACAAAGCATATTACATGAGAATGATAGTTAAACGGGCTGCTTGCCATTACCCCCTTCTAAATTGAAAAAAAAAAAAGACAATTAAACAACCCAATACTAATCACTTGATTGCAAGTTCACTTAGATTTTGACAATGTTCATCAAATCTGATTCTCATTTCGATGCTCACATTTTAGTTGAAATAATTATGTCTTAAACCACCTTTACATAGATAATTAAAACACAAAAACAAATAAACGTTAACCAAAAACGAAGTCGATTACGCAAATGTTATTAACATGATAATCTGTTTTCAAACAACAAGTTTAGATGGCACCAATGTTCTTGAGGCCTAAAACAACACCAACACCAATAATGTGACCAACGGTCCCACACGCCAACGTGTCAGCAAGTGTGAAGCCAGCAGGGTCGCCGGTTTGAAGCCCTGAATCCCTCACTTCGAGCTTTAGCCCTGCGGTCGCCTTCCTGTTTGCTGATGGCGCCAGCCCGAATCGGCCAGCAAACAACATCAAGGTGGTTGATGTCACCATTATCTATATATCCAAATAGATTATTGAAATTGTTAAGTATTTATTTTGCTTTCAATATTGTTAAATGTTTATGTAAATATGGGTACAAGTTATTAACCAGATTTGTAGATGAACCAATGAAATCGCATCGAACACCTAAAGCTCCCTTTCCCTTGGGTTTCATTGGTTTCAATGATACCTGAAAAAATGTCATTTACATAATTTCATTAAATTTATAATAACACGGATTTACATCAAGGTGGTAGGTAAGCGGACAACAAGTTACGCCGCCAATAATCACACACTTATGATTTCCATCTACCGTTTATAAAATTGGCTATAATATAAGTGAAGAAAATACACTAGTTGAGAAGTAGAACTTTTTAATTAGTCGGACACAATAGATTTGTCTAATACACTTCATCTACTGTACAGACGGCAATTTAAGGGTCAAACTATAAGAAAACGAACGTTGGATACCCTGTTGATAAACAAGTGACGTAACCAAAACTTTTCAAACACTTTTCTTTCTTTCTTTTTTTTTTATATCCACTTTGACTACTTCATAGAAGTGAGTTTAATGGGTTACTATTTTTTTTTTCCCAAATGGTTTTAACAAAAAAATGTGAGTCACTTCAATTATTCAATTATTATTAGCAAGTTGTGCTAAGTAATACTTAGCTGATCTAAATATGTTATTGGTGTATAATTGACTGGGATAACCATACAATACATTTGTTTAAAAAAAATACAATGTTTAAAAAAATGTTTATAAAAACTAGAATCAACTAACCATGCTTTGAACAGGGGAAGATGATGATGAAGTGGCCTTTAAGCCAGTGAATTGAGGAAGAGAAGACATGACAGCAGTTGCCATTTGTGATCTTGGAAAACACTTGGATTTCTTTGTTTGAAAAAATGGAGTTTATTGAAAGATCTATAAAGCAGGAGCCACATAAAAGAGTTGTGTTTATGGCCATGGAAAGTTTCAAGTAGGATAAACTTTGATCCTTGTTGCTTACATGGCAGCATATGGTTGGATTTCTCCATATCCACTAGATTTTATTTTATTTTATTTTATTTATTTAATTATTATTATTATTATTATTATTATTAGGCTCCGTCTATTCCCACCCCCTCCTTCTATTTTCACCCCCCAAGCGTCTCGCTTAGGCCTAAGCGAGGCGCTTGGGAGCTGAATTCGAGGAGGTCAGTACGAGGGGCAGAAAAAGCTGATTTTTAGGCCTAAGCGTCTCGCTTAGGCCTAAGCGAGGCGCTTAGGATCAATTTTTTTTTTTTTTTTTGGTCTTTTTAGTTAGTTTTTTGTTTTTTTTTTAATATAATTATTATAAAAAATGTTTTTATAATAATGACTTGCATGAAAAGTAAGTGTGAAGATCAAGATCAAGAAGAACAGTACGGTCAAACTCCGGGGGTTGTGTTGTATGTATAAAATAGTGAATAATTGTAGTGTGTTCGGTGAATTTTGACTTGCTTGCATAGGAATCTTGACTGCTACAACATAACTTGCACCGGCTTGAGATATGAGTTTAATTAGCTTAAATCTCTCTGATCCATGATATGAGAGCAATATAAAAAAATGTTTTTTTGACTTGACTTGCTTGCATGAAAAGGCAACATGGAATGAGATGATCTCGATTTTCGTACAAAGTAAAAGTCAGTTGTTATCGGAGAGATAGCTGTCAACGATCAAGACAACATACTTGAAATCAATGAGAAGGTTAACAATTCCTGCTCATCTTGATGATATCTTCATCAATCTCCTTGATCTACGCATAAGTGTTAAAAGTATCAAGACTATGAAATTAGTAAAACAACTTTTCAGTTGTTATCAGACGAGGACTTGCCTGTGTTGCCGCATTTAATGAAATTTAACGCGCATACCGCATTCATTGTTATAGAGAGAGATGATATGAGAGCAATATAAAAAAATGTTTTTTTGACTTGACTTGCTTGCATGAAAAGTAATGATCAGGAACATTCCAAATAACCGTCCAATTTCAGCTAAGGAGGTATATGTACAATGATGTGGTTTCTTTTAGATAAGGAGGTATATGTACAACGATGAAGACAACCTGAAAGTGGATACCATGGATTTATTTGATTAATGAAACAACTTTTCAGTTGTTATCCGAGAGATAGCGGTCAACGATGAAGACAGCCTGAAAGTGGATACCATGGATCAGAGAGATTCAAGCTAATTAAACTCATATCTCAAGCCGGTGCAAGTTATGTTGAAGCATCTATGATCATCTTCTTGTAATTACTTGACAGATATCTCTCTGAGATGATAGCTTCTCTTCAGATTCTGAAAGTGGATACCATGGATCAGAGAGATTCAAGCTAATTAAACTCATATCTCAAGCCGGTGCAAGTTATGTTAAAGCATCTTTGATCATCTTCTTGTAATTTCTTGACAGATATCTCTATGAGATGATAGCTTCTCTTCAGATTCTGAAAGTGGATACCATGGATCAGAGAGATTCAAGCTAATTAAACTCATAGGTAAGAACATTGTGGATGAGTAACCTAGTAACCTCTACAATGATGTGATTTGTTTTTAAATAAGGAGGTATATGTACAATGAACTTTTATACGCTAAATAATGGCAGGTTTGCCAGAGGGTCACTATTCATACACACAACTTTTTGCTCTAGTGGTGTGCTATACCTTTTTGACAAACACCTGGCTAACCTGTCCAGTTATCAATCTCATTGGCAATCATCCGGTGCAAGTTATGTTGAAGCTCATATGTTATTATCTCTTCTCTTATGCTCTCATATCATGGATCAGAGAGATTTAAGCTAATTAAACTCATATCTATGGGAAGGTAAACATATATAACATTCTCTTCTTCTTCCCTTACAAATCACTTTGCCATTAATACAAAATCACATTTGTGCATGACATTACATTCTGCATGTGTCATTTCATAACTTGCACCGGCTTGAGATATAGAGAGCAAACCGACGATCATTCAAAATTTAAAGTTACCGCTAACCTCTGCTGCGCCATCATCGTTGACAGATATCTCTCTGAGATGATAGCTTCTCTTCAGATTCTGATTGCACCGGTGGAATTGGAATTGGAATTGGAATTGGAATTGGAATTAATGAGACAACTTGTGACATCCGTCACCCTCGTCTTTCATTTAAGTGACAATAATAGTCCTTCAAAATTTTCCATTCTAGTCCTTCGTGTAAGTTTCGTCGTTTTCAGATTTTCTATAGGAGCAAACTTAAATTTATAAATTGTATTTATTATAGATCGTACCTTCGTTTTAATTAAATGCACGTGTTTAAACGTTATTCGGAATAGATTTTACAAAAAAAAAAAAAAATTCAAGTTTTTTTTTAAAAGCTTTAAAAAACATTTAGGTTAATTTAGTAACTTAGTTAAGTTTCTATAAAGAAAAAACTTAACCAAATCATAGTTTAATTAACCACGTTAAACCTGAGGGACTATTTCTGTCATTTTTATAAAATTTTCAAAACAAAATATGTGTTCCCTCTTCATGTTCGTTTTTCCGATTGGGAAAAATCCGGCCACCGGATTCTAATCCGGCCAAACCTCCGACGATACCATTTAACCCAATTAAAGTACTTTAAATCTTATATTTTCGATCCAAAACATTTTTTTTCACTAATATTTCTAACCGTTCCAGTTAATGACAAGCATTTATACGCGTTTAATCATGAGTTATTAGAGCTTCATGATAGATAACCGTTGAAAGTTTTAAACGGATTGAAACGCCTTTTAATCGTCCATTTTATAGATCCATTCTGTTTCTGCACCTTCACACAACAAAACCCACTTCAAAAAACCATCTGAATCGCGTTCAGGAAGCTTCATAATCGGTTCTCCATTTTCGGACCTGCACATCGAGTTTCGAGCCATCAAACGTATTTGTGAGTCAAATTTTATGTTGCCGTTTTGTTTTTCTAATCTTTCTGATCAAAACCCCCATGTTTTCTATGCTTAATCGTGTCTGGTTTTGATTATTGAAATCAAGGTTAGGGTTAGGGTTCTAGGTATGTATTTGGGGAAGAAGATAAGGTTGGCTAAAATTCTTAAATAGATTTCCTATTCAATTTCATAAACAAAATCAAAGTTGCTCTAGTGGTTGGGGTATTCGTGTTACACAGAATGGGGCATGGGTTCGATACCCATGACCAACATTTTTTTTACCCTTTTTGGTTTGTTTCCTATTTTCCTATATTTAAATGATATAATAACCATTTATAATTCTCATAACTTTGAAATATTCATAATAAATTCATTTTTGCTCCAAAAATTATAAAAATTTAGGAGTAGCTTCTTGACACCTCATAGAAAATTATCCCACTTTTATTTTCTGGAAAAGGTTTTATTTTTATATTTTTATTGATTTAATTTGTTTTAATCATATTTAATTGATTAAAAATTCATTTTTGATGATTTTAATCTCAAAATTTTAGGATAATTATTTCTAAGCATTTTAATCTGAAATAAAAATTATTGGTTGAGAAAACATTTATTTTTATTGATTTTCCTATTTTTAGTCATTTAAACATGATTTAATCTCATTAAATCAGTTTTAAATATAAATAAGTTTATAAAAATTATGAGAAAATTATTTTCATTAATTTACATAAGAAAGCATCCAATTTCTATAAAAATAGTATTTTTGAGTCATGTCTTGTATTATTAACATTATTTATGTTTAATTAGATATAATTAAACATTTATTTATTTACACTATTTAAACATCTATTTTATAAATATTTGTATTATAAAATAGAAATGTCTTATGGTTGAAAGTCTTTATTATCATTGATGGATCATTGTGTAACTCAAAATTATTTATTTATATTTATGATTATTGTATTTATTTTAACTTAGTTAAAGAAATTAACTAAATTATTTTGTCTTAATTATTCAAACATATTTTCTATCTAAATATTCAATAGGTAATGATTATATTATTTAAACCACATTTACAACCTTTCATATATTATTTGTGATATACAACTTTTACATTAACGCGACCTATCATAAAAACTCTAATTCCCCAAATCGACTTAGCAAACCCTAATGCCTTAGACCCTAGATACCTTAGACTTTTAGACATTTCCTTATTAGTACTCTCATACATTATAGGTTGGATTCTTCGGAATTCCCATTACTTAGCTCACGACCGCTTAAGTTGGATCGCTTTCGCAAACAGTGAGTATATCTTTCCCCTTTTACTATTTTACACTTTTGGGGTGACTCATGTACGCTTATTACTTCATTCACTTAATCATGGTTTATTCTATATTCACAATCGCAATTCTTGTATGTGTTTTACTTGTTGATTCGTTGATAGTGTGTACTTATGACCTTAATCATTAACCGCTGGGCGGCCTAGCATAGCAATAAATAGTACTTAATTATTGTTATGTGTGAACGATTATTCATCGCCTACTATGAGCGAATACTATATATATGTGACTTTTGATTCATTGAACGAAAGGTTTGATTTTGGGTAGCATTTGTACACAGCTTGAACACTAAATTGTAGACAGTATGACACATGAATTGCGAAACACTTTTTCTACTATATGTATTCAAACAGGGTATGCTCACCAATACAATTTTTTTGTATTGACCAAATTATTTTGTACATGTTTCAGGTTATTTTGAGACGCATTCTTTAAGCTTTTGGAATTATATTTAGATTTTGATTCATTGTATTTCAGATTAGTTGGCATTTAGAATTGTTGTATTTCATTTCAATGTAATAAACTATTTAATCAATGTATCAATATTTACACTTTTAGTCCATGAGCTATTGAACAATCGTCACTACGTGACACCTCGATGTTTCCGCCATCGGTTGGGGTGTTACACAACTTTTCAATTGTTATCCGAGAGATAGCGGTCAACGATGAAGACAACCTGAAAACAACCGGATACCATGGATCAGAGAGATTCAAGCTAACTAAACTCATATCTCAAGCCGGTGCAAGTTATGTTGTAGCATCTTTGATCATCTTCTTTGTAATTACTTTTTATTGTTTCGGGTTCCCTTCCATCGTTTGACAGATATCTCTCTGAGATGATAAAGGTAGATCATGGAAAGTTGAACTCAATAAAACAAAGATGAAACCGATTAATGTTCTTTATATATGAATAGTGATCCTCTTGCAATATTTGTAATTACTTTCTATTGTTTAGCGCCGATCCGATTGTTAAAAGTATCAAGACTATGAAATTAGTAAAACAACTGAATTTTACTTGCTTGCATGAAAAGTTCAATTTCAGTTCAAACTTTTCAAACACCTACAACATCTCAAGAGTCGAGGTCCTCTGAAAAAGACATCGTACAATGAACTTTTCATGCAAGCAAGTAAAATTCAGTTGGTATTAATGACAAGATATGTGGCTTTAGTCCTTTACGCAGGATATTCATGTGAGAATGATTTCGTTACAACATAACTTGCACCGGCTTGAGATATGAGTTTAATTAGCTTGAATCTCTCTGATCCATGGTATCCGGTTGTTTTCAGGTTGTCTTCATCGTTGACCGCTATCTCTCGGATAACAACTGAAAAGTAATTACAAGAAGATGATGTCAAGTTTAAGTCATTGACATTTAATTTTTTTTTAACTTTTTATAATTAATAATTTAAAAAAAAATAAACAACTCAAAACACCAAAAAACTACCAAAATAAATTACCCCCCAGAAGCGCCTCGCTTAGGCCTAAGCGAGGCGCTTCTGGGGGGTGTAAATAGAAGCTGGGGGGTTTAAATATCACCACCCTATTATTATTATACTATGTATAATTGAAAACATGACATGAACAGTTAGTGGCAAATTCGTAATTAAAGGCTTTTTCAGGGGTATGAGTGTCATGACTGCAACGTGGCAGTTGGTCTTGCAAAGTGGTTGATCATTGAAACGTGGCAGGTAGTCTTGCAACGTGGTGGATCTTTAGGCTACCGACTATCTTAGCTTTTATATTGTTTGTTTCATGCTTCCACTCCATTTCCTAGGGAGACAATGTTAAGAGAGAGAAACATATTAGGAGAACGAGAAAGAAGGCCGCCGATCGTTCCGGCGTCTGCAATGTCATCTAACTAAAGCTGTCTTTATCCGCTCTTTAAAACTCTATTGTTCTCTCTGTTTCTTTTTCGGTCATGACGGTGTGGAAACAGGGGGTAAAGAGGAAAACAGAGAGAGGGTGCTGCACTGCTGTTGCCGGCGACCTTTCGGTCGTTTATGGCGGCGGCGGACCTGTGTAGTGCCTTCTATCTCTCTTTGAATTTTTTTTTATTTGTGAATTTTAGTTTTATCACTCGATGATGTTGAGTCTACTCTCATATGAGAGTTTAGATTCAATATATTCATCAATTTATACAATGACCAACTCAAAACAAAAAACGAAGAGAGCTTTAGAACCAAGACCTACACCGGATCCGATGTAACTGCGGAGGTTACGAACTCACAGCCAGTAAGAGGCCGGTGGAATCTTCCTAGACACTACTGATGTTGCATCGTGGCCTTAATCGTCACTCGAACCACTATACATTGCAGTTGAGTTTAAGAAAAAGATTCAATGAAACCCTAGAAATACAATGACAGTAGTCCACATGCTAAATAAGTTATGATTTGGTTCCTCGGCCTTTTTTTTTGCCGATGGCCACATTATTACTCGATTCTGTGATATATTATATATAAACCGGGTATATAGGGTATTCGGTGTCAACCTTTAAGCTTTAAATACCCCCCATTTGTTGGTGGCTTTTCATTATCACGACGGTGGTGGCGTCGGTAGTGTGGTTATGGAGTTGGTAGTTGTCGTATATGTATGAAATCTACGACAGTAGGTTAGGTTTTGTTTAGAAAGAAATATATAGGTTTTTAAGACTGAGAGAGAGATGTCATCTTGGGTCGGGATGTTTATTTGCAGATGGTGAGGAAGATAGCAATTGTCATTGACAGAATGTGTAGGTAGAGCATTATTGTTAGTTGTGGTGGTGGATAACAGCCGTGGCTTCGGGTGGTGGGTAGGTATGGATAAAAATGATAAGATATAAAGACGATATAGAGAGAAATTAGGAGAGATACATGAAACACTTGAGAAATGTGTATGGTTTCAACTTTCAAGGTGGAAGTTTTAAAATGTACATACAGACTTGCAGTGCACATGGTTTTAGACTATGCGGAGTGGGGGCGGGAGAGAGGGCGGTAGGGGCTGGAACACCGCCGCTAACCGGCGTGGAAGGGGGGGGGGGGGAGCGGGAGGGAAGTCACTGGCGTGGGGGGGGGGGTGTGATTGTACACGTGGCGCGCGATCATTGGGGGAGAGTAAAGTTACCGTTTAAAAAAAAAAAAAAAAAAATTTAAAACCCCAACGGCTAGGCAACGGTCAAAAAAAAAAAATTATAAATTACCCCTATTTCACTACAAAACACCCACTTTAACCAATTTTTATACACTTTTCAACCAAATTTTATACACTTTTCATCTAAATTTTATACACTTCCTCAACCAACAATGAACCCATACAACCGAGGCTTCGACCCGAACAACCCTTACGCGTTTGTCCCAAACCCGAATACACCACCGGTTTGCCCGATCCCAAACCGTCCACCCATTCCTTCACCTTGTCCCGACTACGCGGGTTATGCGGGTTTCATTAGTGGGCAAATTTATCCGAATTTCCCATTCAATGATTCTCTCGTTCCTTCACAACTTCCTTCACAACTTCCTTTAACCCAAACCGTACCCGAAACACAACCCCAAAATGTCGCGGGATCATCTTCGGGTAAAACCCTCCTGCAAGAAGAAGTCACAGGAGGAAGACCCCGGAGGAGAAAGCAATAGCCGCCGCTAACCGCCAACCACTTAAGTGGACACCTGATGAAGAGCTCGCTATAACGAAAGCGTGGATAAGCGAGTCGGAAAAACAAGAAGGTATTTGTAATAATTTTTTTTAACATGATTTTTATTTGTAAGGTGTTGCTAATATATATTTTTTTTTGTAGGAACTAGTCGCCATAAAATCGACTTTTGGAACGGCATAAACGCCGCGTTCCATGGGTTGATGGGACGAGAGTTCTATCGAGCAAACGATAGTCTCTCGTCCAAGTGGACAGAGATAAACAGGGCAATGAACGCGTTTCAACTGCATTATTATTACGCAAGAAACAATCCAAAACGCGGTGAAACGGACACCGACAGCCTGAGCCGGTCGCTATTAGCGTATCGTAACGAAACCGGTCTCGAATTCAAGTTTCTTCATTGTTGGGAAGTCGCCAAGAACCACTCAAAATGGGCGTACGTCCCCACTGCAAGCAACTCCGCAAAAAGGTCGAAAACAAATTCGTCAAGAAACCGTCAAACTGATCCTGAAAACAAATTTGGATGATGACGAGTTTGAAGAGAAGTTGACTATGAAAGAGCGCAAATTGTCTATCAGAGAGCAGCGCGAAAAACGCGAGGATTTGAAATTTCTCGCCATGAACACCGACCATATGCAAGGGCCGGAGTTAGAGATGACGCTTCAAATGAAGCGTGATATTATCGAAAAATATAATCTGAACTGATTTATTAGTTTTTAATTTTTTTCGGTTTTATTGTATTTTTTTAATTTTCTAGGTTTTTTTTTTGTATTTTTCTAGGTTTTTATTAATTAAAAATATTTATTATTATTATTGTTTTATATATCAAAGTTAAAAAAAAAAAAAGAAAAACAAAATGCCACATGACACTTCCCCCCACCTCTTCCCCCCCTTCCACTCCCCACAATTATTTTCCCCCCAAAAGGGCCCCACAAGTGCCACATGGCGCTTCCCCCCACCTCTTCCCCCCCCCCACCACTCCTTACGCTGTGTTCCCGAGTTTCGTTTAAGGGGGGAAGAGAAAGGATCTCCCTCCTCTTCCTTTCTCTCCAGTTCCTTCCAAATTGGAAAGATTGAAAATCACTCCAAAAAGCTCTATATTATCCCTCTAATTCCCTCCCTTTCCCTCCTACAAAAAACTCTGGAACACATTTTTCCCCCACTTCCTTCCTAATCCTTTCTCTTCCCTCCTTAAATGAAACTCTGGAACACAGTGTTAGACTATAAGGAGTGGTGGGGGGAAGCGCCATGTGGCACTTGTGGGGCCCTTGTGGGGGGGAAATAATTGTGGGGAGTGGAAGGGGGGGAAGAGGTGGGGGGAAGTGACACTTGGCATTTCTTTTTTCTTTTTTTTTTGTTGTTTTTAATTTTCTTTTTTAATAAATATAAAACAAAATTTTTAAAAAACATAATATTAATTCATAATAAACTACAAAGTTAAATAAAAAAAACACTAACAAACCAAAAATACATGAAATTTTAATAAAAACATTAAAAAAAATACATTTTAGTTATCGCTATCGTCTTCGTCAGATGGGTAATCTTTTGGTACACTCCAAATATGATCAACCAGATCCGCTCGAAGGTTGTGATGTCTTTGGCTACTCTTGATTTCAAAGTTGTTGGCGTTTCTTTCTTCATCCGTAATGTTTGGTTGACTTTGCTGCGTTTCCTCACCAAAGTACTCGCATATTGCACGCCCTTCATCCTCCAAAATCATGTTATGTAAAATAATGCATGCGTACATCACATTACGTATTTGCGTTTTTTCCCACATTCGGAGGTCCCTTCGTCGTCCGCTATAGCTTTAACGACGTTCTGAACGGTCGCCATTAACATTTCTGCGGCACCTTCGCCCAAGTCATCCAAAGCGAGTTGATCAAACATATCGTCTGAACTCGAAGAATCGCTCGACATCTTGCAATTTTTTTTGAAAATATATGGTAGTATTGTGAAGATTTTGTGAAAAAAAGGAGTGTGTGTGTGTGTATTGGATGTTATTGTTATATATATATATATATATATATATATATATATATATATAATATTTTTTTTTTTTAAAATAGAGCCGTTACCCCAACGGTTGATTTTTTTTTTTAAACGGTAACAAAGCAAGCCCCCAATCAACAACTGCCACGTGGCATTAATATCTCCCCCACGCCGGTGAACCATCTCCCGCCCCCCTTCCCGCCCCCTCTCCCGCCCCACTCCGCTTAGTCTTATAGTCTTATGCTTTTGTGTTTGCCATCAATGTAATTATATAATCAACTAGTTTTTATCCCGGGAGCGTCCCGGGTTGAAATATCTAATATGACATAATAAAATATCTAATATGATAACATAATTAATGACTTGCCAATATATGATTAATGAATATTATTATTTATTTATTTATTTTAAACAAATCTCTGTCATAAGTTATCATATTATCATTTTAAAAAATTTATGGGTATCACCTAATCCCAGGCCCGATCCAAACCCACAATTTTTTTTAAACTAATCTTAAACCTGACACAATACCTGTCGGGTTACAAAAAAGAGTCGTTTTTTTCTCCGTTTTTTATATAGCACTATGGTACTCGTTGGAAAGATAATAAAACGCTCGTTAATTTGGTGTAATTTTTTTCTTTAAAAAATCTCGTATATAAAAGATATTAACGTTTAAAAGTTATGGGAGAAAAATGAGAGAGAAAATAATAAAGGTTTAATATTTACATTTACTAGATTAGATATTTAATAGATTAGGTTAAACCATATTTATTTTCTTTTTTTAATTGGTCTAGAGTTGCCACATCACATCCTATGTGGCATCTCTCAAAGGAGAGATTGCATAAGAGTATGACATGTAGGATTAATCCCTTTGCAATATATATATATATATATATATATATATAGGGTAAGTATATACAAAAAACCTTCCAAATTGAAGAAACCCCCACAAACCCTTTATGTGGCTCTCATTGTTCCACCTCACCATGTCTTTTAAGATTATTATATTGTTAAGAAGGGTAGAGTTGTCATTTACTCTCCCTTGAAATCTTTGAAATCTGCCATGATTTGTACTATACCTGCTTCAATTTCCATCAAACCTTCGTTCATTATTACCTCACACAACCCAATATCTTTCCCACCATTTCTAATATCCCTCTCATCTCTTTGCTTCTTCTTCAACCCTCATTTACTCCTATCATTTAATCTTCTCCCTTCATTAACTCCCCTGAATCTTCTTCTCCCCTCATTAAATCTTCATGTTATGGAATCGAATCAAGGAGATCCGTCTCATTTATTAAGCCCTGATCATGGGAATAATTATGTCCCGCTTGATTTTCAAGGAAAATCCCCTATTGCATCAGAATCAGAGCAACAGAGTGACGATGATGGATCAGAAGGTTTGTTCATATTTTATTAACAGCGTTTTTTTTTTTTTTTTTTAAAACCCTATGATAAGATACAGACACAAGTTATTGTCTGATAATCATCAGTAGGGTTTTTCATATGTGGTCGCGTAGCTTTTTTTATGTTATTTTGTTGGCTAAGACATGGATTTTGTTTTTTATATTATAAGTCGTTTTTGTTACTTTGTACAGGACTTAATGTGGGTTCGTCATCTGTGTTAATGAACGTTGATGAAAATCACTATGAAGCAGGGGATGCAATAGGTAAGTTATTTTTGGAAAACATGTGACTATAAATAGTTTGTGTTTTGTGTGTTTGTTTTATCATGCATGAGCTATTGTTTGATGAAGCATTATGGGAATTTCCTAGAGTTTTGTGCTGACTGATGTTTCTTCATAGTCAATTTTTTATGATAAACTGTGTGCTGATGAATCTTTTTTTAACGTACGTAACACACGCTTGCCTTTGCAACCGTGCACAGTATTTAAATTTTCTTTTTTTTTATGTGTTTTCATGCAACTTTTAACTGCAATGTTTGCTGTGTAAACAGTTTATATAAACGATTTACGATTTGATATGTAGCAGCTTTTAACTTAACTTGTTTTGCACAGGTGACGCCGAAGATATCGAGCCGTACTATGTCATTTCAACCCCTAATGGGACCCAATTCTGGATCCCGAATGTGAGCCCCCGATACGTGCCTGTTGTTGATCAGACTTTCCCCACGTTCGAGGCAGTAATGGCCATGTACAAGGAGTATGCGCAACAAGCTGGCTTTTCAGTTAAGAAGGGACAAACTAAGGTTTGGTTGGGTACCCCGACACACAAGTACCTTCGTTGTTGCAAATACGGTAAACCTCAGGTTAATAAAACCTTTGACACTCTAGACGAATCTTCTGTTAAACCGCGTAGAACTTCATTCAGCCTTTCAAACTGCCAAGCCCATGTGTTAGTGTCAATTACTTGTGGTGGTTCTTGTTTTAAAGTTATTCGTTTCAATGATGTTCATAATCATCAGCTTTGGGATAAAAATAACCTTGATCTTGCTAAGATTTCTCGGAAACTTTCTTTCTCTACAAAACAGTTTATTCATAATATGAGTCTAAACCGTGTTGGCCCTGTGAAAGCTCATAGGTACTTAGTGTCTCTTAAAGGCGGCCACCATAACGTCAATGGTACCGCGGTTGATTTCAAGAATTTTAGTAAGCAACTAAGAATTTGGATCGGTGAAAGGGATTCGTCATTGTTCCTTGATCGCTTGCGTGATCGGCTTGAAAATTTGCCGGATTTTTTTTACGACTTTGTTGTGCGTGATGGTAAATTACACTCTGTTTTCTGGGCGGATGAAATTTCGAAACTGAACTATAAGGCGTTCGGTGATGTCTTAGCCTTTGATGCAACCTACAACACAAACAAGTATGTTGAACTATTTCATAGCTTAACGTGTGTTACAACTGCTGTTGCAGTCAGTGTTAGTGACTTCTTAACATACGTATCTTTATATAATGTTTCAGGTACAACATGGTGTTTGTGCCTTTCACTGGTGTGGACCACCATAAACAGTGCGTTACTTTTGGCGCAGGATTGATAATTAATGAAACAATAGATTCGTACGTGTGGTTGCTTGAAAGCTTTTTAAAAGCTCATGGTTCACAGCCTCGTGTAGTCTTGAGTGATCAAGACCCTTCAATGATGCAGGCTGTACCACAAGTGTTCACTGAGGCTCGCCATCGGCTATGTATGTGGCATATAATGAAAAAACTACCTACAAAGGTAATGTTTTCTATTCTATTTTTGCCTTCGTTTATACACATATAGTCTGCTACTAATTTATTAGTTTTTTTTTTTTGTTGTTTTTTTTTTGTTTTTTGGTTTTGTTTTTTTATACGCTTGCACCTAGGTGGCTGGAGCTGTTTTGGAAAACACTGAGTTTCGGTCTTGCATTCATAAACTCGTTTGGAACATTTTCATTAAACCGGCGACGTTTGAAGCTCGATGGCATGCGCTAATAGAGACATTTGGTCTTCAAGAAAATCAGTGGTTGAGCGATATGTTTGCAATGAAGGAATTATGGGTGCCGGCCTATTTTAGGGAAATTCCAATGTCTTGCTTGATGAAAACAACATCAAGAAGCGAGAGCTCCAACAGTTCGTTTAAAGTGAATTCAACCAGTGCAAACACACTCGTTCAGTTTATGCTGTGTTATGAATCTCGCCTAGATAGTCAGCGCTACCGTCAGCGGGTTGCTGAGTACAAAACCTCCTCGACAGTCTTTGTTGGGTCTACTGACTTAGCAATTGAGCATCATGCCTTTAGTCTATACACAAATAATGTCTTCAATGAAGTAAAGAAGGAGATAGTGAAGGGGAAGTTTTCCTGCTACATTTCAAATGTTGACGAACAAGACAACATGCCTGCCGTAATCTCTGTCACACAACTTGACAAGCGTCGTGATGTCACCAATGTTTTCCAGGTACCCTATTTTGAAGCCACTAGTACGTAGTTTATGAAAACTGTTAGAATATATTTGTTCTGTTACATATGTTAAAAAAACTCTGTTACATGTGTTACAGATATACATGTATAGTTAAAAAAAGCAATAGGGGCTCTGCTGTTAATTCTGTTTTTTCCCCAGTCCAGCCTTTCTATTCTGTTATTTTAGTTTAAAAACTGGCCTTGTTACATATGTAAACTAATTTTTTTTGTTGAAATAGGTGCGATTTGATAGCCTGGATGCCACGGCAGAATGTTCCTGCAGGTGTTTTACCCGTCTTGGCTACCTTTGTCGCCATGTGTTTGCGACTTACATGATTAAGAAAGTTGACCGCATACCTCAACAATACGTTGCTGATAGATGGTTACGTGATACTCTACCGAAGAAAGTGTTCTCCATTTGCAGCCGTTATGGTGTTGACACCCATCCAGGTTCTCTACTTAGGAATGAGATTCTTGAACTTGTAACTGAATGTGTCGATGTTGCTAGGACAGATGAAAGCACGTTAGCGGACTTGGTTGAGCAGTTGAAATCAATCAAACTCAACCTGTTATCAAGGGAATCTATTTCTGTACTACCACCTGAAGACAATGAAGCTGTTGTCGAGGACATAATTGGGCAACCGGCTGATGTTGACATTGTTGTTGCTAACCCCTCTGTTGCACGCAACAAGGGTTGTGGGAAACATCGGAGATTGGCTGGTCCTGGTGAGAAGGCCATATCAAAGCGTCCCAAAATGCCCAAAGCGCCGCGTCTATGCAACAACTGCCATCAATATGTCACAGATCATGATGCAAGGAACTGTGAGAAGGTTGCGGCAATGAAAAGGGCCAAGGAGGAGGCGGCACGCGGCCGCCAAGCCTAGTACATGATCTAGGGTACTCGGGGGGGGAGCATAAATCAGGATAAACCTTTTTGAACCAGGTTATACACTGGTAACAATTACAGCCAGATGCAGAAACTGTTTTGTTACGTGTGTAACATGGTTGTCATGTTCAATTCTGCACCCCCCAGCTCACTAGCTTTTTATAACTTATGGTTATGTGAACAATTTATCCACTAGACATGCCATTTTGTGTTTTATTATGTAGCATGAAATGTGGTTTTTATGCCAATGTTATTGTGTATTTTACAAGGGTTGTTGGGTACATTGGAAACCAAAAAGGACTGACCACTGTCACCTTTTTAAAGGGTAGTGGTGTTATGGAATAGGATATTATTTAAGTGTGATAAAATTAATAATATTTTGAGAAGTACAAAGTACAAAAAGAAGAGAATATAATATTAACTTAACTTCTATCACCTTTTTAATAGTGATTTGACATAAAGGTAAAGTACAACAACCACCACAAATTTACTTCTTACCTCCTACCAACTTACCCCCAATTAAATAAACTATTTATGGCCCCTACTTTTTATATCCACCCATATTTTACCTTTCACCCCTTACATGGCAAATTTGCATAACAAATCTACAAATCAAATGGAGAGCCATTCAAACACTCACGCAGCTAAACGCCAAAAGATCGAAGATGAAGACGAGGTAACTTCCAAAGAAACTGATGCGCTTGCTTTGATGAAACTCAGTGAGGAGGTAGGCGCTGATGGTGCACAACATGGTGCTAGTTCCAAAGATATGAAACTATGTAAGAAAGGGGTCGACGACACCACGATGGTAGATGATTCTGATAACAACGTAACCTATAAACGAGATGCAGATATGGACATTGATGGGGAAGGTTCAAGCACGACTGCGTACTCGGTAACTAAATCTGACGTAAAACGAATAGGTGGTGAATGTACAGGAGCTGAGTACGACCATGAGTTTTGTGGTTGCCCTTTGTGTCCAAATTCCCCAAACACTCTCGCTCGGTGGGCAAACCACAATCCGTGGGAAGGTGAGGACAGTGAACAGTCTGAGCTGAGCTTCGGAGCTCAGTATGGTACTTTCTCGCCATGATTCAGGCCAAACTAACAACGTTTATGTTTTCTATATTTCAGTGTATGTGTTGTCTTCTATTTACTTTTTAGGCACGACATGGAAGTGCCCCTTGTAAACTGTTTTGACCCTCGAACTATGTGTTATGTATGTAACAGAATGTTTGTCATGTTGTTGAGATCTTTTAACTGTGTGTTATGTGCTATCCTAGAAAGAAACAGAAACCCTACTCATAATAGTGGAAACATTTTTAACACATTAACATATGTAACATGACATACATTGATGGTACTGTGTGTTATGTATGTAACAGGATGTGTCTCAATTCTTATGAATAAACTTTTGGACTGTGTATTATGTGGTATCCTAAAAACCATCTACAACCCTACTCAAACTACAAAAAGATTTGCAACACATTAACATATGTAACAGAAGATACATTGATGATAATGGGAAACAGTAAACATAACCATGAAAACCGATATTACGGTCTTAAATTACAGATAGAAGATGATTTATAACCTGGTTAATATATATTACATTCATAGATAGTATCCCCATCAAAATATTATAATGTATAGAACCCTAGCAGGTTAGTACTGTTTTAACTACACATACACTGGGGCATGTTAAACTACACAAAACACACAGTAGGTTACTTAGTAAATAAATGTCATACATTCATCCCAAAAGACCGTTAAAACATGCTGTTCCCCGACCCCCTCCAGTTACTTCCTAAGCGTTGCGGCAGCCTCCACCTGCCCTTTCTTTGTATTAACCGCTGAACGCAAGATATGTGCCGCATACTTCGTCCGCAATTTTTTGATATCCCCGTCCTTGGCGCGCCAATGTTTACTGAAATTGCAGTCAAAAGGCACATTAAGCCCCATGAACTTCTCCATGTGTCTCATTAGGTAGACACCACAATCGGTGGCATTGCCAGCCGTAGCCCATTCCACATCCAACCTGTGTATCTCTGCCCCTCCAATCAAAGCTGCCTTCGGATGATTCATGTTTTTTAGAAACGTCACAAACATGTGCTTCTGCAAATAAATTAACAGGCTGTTACATATGTTACAGAGGCTAACAAAACATTGGATAGCACAAAAACAACTTACGTATTTATGGACCGTATCTTTCTTGTGGAAATCTATGTGATCCTTGCAGCTACGCCTCCCTCGCTTTTTGTCATTATCAATGAGGATGATTGCAATGTTTTTCAGCTCGAATACCAACAAGTAGAAGTGGGCCCTTTCCAGTATAGGGAAGAAGACGATATCAAATTTCTTGAAGTCATGGTTCTTCTCATAAGATGGTACCGAAGCGACCATAGCTGCCGAAAACCTTGCCATCCGTCTATCCTCATCACAGTTCTTGTCATTAAGCATCCATGGAATCTATTTTTTGTGTTTTAACAACCAACAATTGATATATAAATATAAAAGATAAGAATAGATATATAAATTAACAATCATGCAAAACTACATGTTTTGGAATTAACATACCACTGCCTTTGTGTTCACAAACAAGCGAAGAGATGACGCTTCCGATTTCAACCTCTCCTCGTAGTTTAATACGTCAACCCAACAATCTATTATCGCATCTAACACCTGCATGCCTGGCTTCAAAGTTTTGAACATGCTACGCGTTGCCTCCACATGAGTTAAGCTTCTAAACAACACCTCACTACAAACACACAGCAAAACAGAGGTTAGAAGGCAGTTTTTAACACTTTTTTCAAACAATTATGTTGGACTTAAAAACTAAAAATTATATTACTTGGCAAGTGCTTTATCTACTTCTTCTTGAGGTATTTCTACGTTCTCTACGACCTCCCCGCGTTCTAGCCTGGATATTAACAAACAGAAATGATACGTTACACATGTTACAAAATACAAAAAAATCGTTGGTAAGCATATTGATGGATAACGTTACCTATTCTGTTTCGCCACCCTCCTCCGGGCATCCTCACCACACAACATATACAGCGGGTCCTCGTCCATGTAAACATACCTCCACATAGCATCGTCATCCTTTGTCACCCCCTCTGTTAAATCAACCCCCCTTATGTGAAAAGGTGACTTATGAACATAAGTCACATTCCTTTCGCGTAGGGGGTTTCGCTTGGCTGCATCCATCTTTGCAATCGCCTGTTGACGCATCGCCAGCGTCATATCGTCATCATCCATTTCTCCACCCAAACCATACTCATTGTATACATTGTTTTGCGCGTCATATGAACTAATAGGAGACACCATTGGAAATACCGCTGTGGTATCGCTTACTGATGCACCAACTCCATCCGCATCTGCAACATTTTTTTTTTAATGTTTAAACATGTATAGGAAACAGATTATTAAATTAGAATTAGCGGTGTGGATTTACCCATACTATCATTGGCCTTCTCCTTTCCACGTGCCTTACTTGCATCCAATCCTTGCTCCCCAGACGTATGTGCACACTCTGTAACACATGCAACACGGTACATCAGTATCGATGTTTACCAGTGGTATGGTTTGAAAACTAACAATACCCCTACCTGGCATTGCAGGCAAGTCCAAAACATGTAAGTCAGCCTGCGGACCCACACCAGCAGACCCTGTAACATACGTCACAACCATTGTTAGATATAACTCTGAATCTGTTTATATGTTTGAATTATCCTATCACGAACTTGCCCCAGTGTACCTGATTCACAAAATGCCGCGTTCATTCCAGTTCCCATTTTTGGAGAAGGAGCCAAAAATTCTGTATCATACGTAACATTTTAGACTCATAATTTTGTTAAAAACCTAACTCAAAACCTGAACCCCGCTGACCTTCTTCTTCTGGCTGTGTTAGGCCAAAGCTAAAACTTGGTCCATCATTTCCATCTGATCTCGTCATAAATGGAAGTATCCAGGAGCATCCTGTAAATGTAAGTTAAACCACATTACTTGACTACTGTTGCAAAGGTAGTAATATATTTCATTTGGCTGTAGCTTACCCGCGCCTGTGTCTTGACCTCCTTCATTAGGCTGTGAACTCCCATCTCCCAACCCTGACCTGTCCGGTAAGTTTTCTGTAGGTGTTATCACCCCAAGGCCTGTAAAATCGAAGTCCCCGTTCATCATTGTCTGTCTAACAAGTTCCATACCTTTTACATAAAAATCATAGTACATTACCTGTTTGTTGTGCTTGTTCATCTTCTTTCGCAGCATCAAAAAACTCACTTGGGGCATCCATAGTGTGGGACGCAGCCTCTGCGCTTGCTTGGGAGTCTGCTTCACATCATGTAACAACATAGGTAAGATTACAAATATTGCATATGAATGTATGCTCTTACGAACTGTTCCACAACATACCTCGCCCATCATTCTTGTATGTGGACACTTCTGCATCAGCTGTACAAATCCCTTCACATCCTGACACTAAATATAAGATTGCCAGTAGAATCTGAATATTGTGTGACCCTTCTTTACTACTGTGAAATATTGAAACTTTCACAAACATACCTGTTTTGTCATCTTCCATCTGCACATCTACTGGTGTTACCCCACCGACACTGTCATCTTGAATTTCTTCAACCGCCACTTCCTCGGTTAGATTGCCGCCTTAACATAATGTAACATACGTCACAACAACAGAAAAACACACACTTAAGGGTTTAGGATTTTGTTAAATGCACACCTAGCCCTTCGTTGTTGGTGGGCACCTCAACTTCCATTCCTGAAACATTAGTAACACATTAGAATAACAGTTTTTTTTTTTTTTTTGAGTTGTTGTATATGATGTTCAGGTTTATTAAAAACAACTCAGGTATACCTAGTTCATCATTTTCTGTTTCTACCACTAATTCCTCTTCATTAGCATTTGGTACCACATCGTCCAACTCATCTTGCACATCTAAGGAAATATTATTAGTAAAATACCCCCCACTTTGACCTGGTTCACACTGTGCGTATTTTAACAGATTTTAGACGTTTTGTAGTCTGATTACCTCTTTGTTGTGTTCCATCGCTTCCTGCTAACTTCTTATCATGTGTCCCATCTTCACACACCTCGGCAAATTCGCTTGTTAAATTCTTTGCAAGATCTTCACTTCCTGTTACACATGTTAATTACATAAGCAGTTGCTGTTAACACATGTTAATGAAGTGTCCATTTTAAGGCGGCCTTTTTTCTCACCAATTCCTGACATACCACCAGTATTGTATTTGGCACTGTCATGCAGGGTCTTCCTGTACTGGCTAAGAATTGGACTCTCAAACGCCCCTGCGTCCTCTGACGTGCCCTCAGTTTTTCTCGTTTTTGATCGTGTCAATGGCGAGCTGTGCAGGGCCGTATCACCCAAGTTCAAAAAATCATCCTCCCCTACACAATAGGATTCAAATTAAAATATTTCTGTGGGCACTTGAGAAAAATGTATACTCAACTGATTCCCCTGTTTACAAAATCATTTACAGGATATAAAGAACTGACTTACCTACTCCAATGCTTTTCCCTTTACTTATTGAGTCCAACACATTGCCGATTTGTGCATCAGTTGTTACGCGCGCAACAGAAGAATCCACATTCGCCACCCCAATTTCGTTAATAAAAGCATCGTACTTTGACTTTACTGCAACAACTTCTTCTCTACCTGGATAATCTTCACATAACTTACTGATGGCCAATTCAGCCCTTCTTTTGGTTCTAATCATCACATCTAGCAGATCCACAACCGCTGATACCCTCCCCTGTTTATGATAGGATGATCAGGATACAATCGAATGTAGTTCATGAATTATCTTTTGGTAATACATTAAATGTTACCAACCTGGACGCTTGGTTGATCTAACCCGACATTCACATCGTTGTATGTAGACAAAGCTTTTAGCGTTCCCCTTCCAAAACCACCTCCATTTATTTCCAGTTTTTCTCGGTCTCTTAACCTTTGGAATGTCCAGAAACTCATAGGATCCAAAGAAGTATCCACATCAAGCCCGTTACATTTAAAACTATCCACGTATAAAAGCTAGAAATTGAAGATCGATTAATTTGTTAGTAACAAGTAAACAAACAGTGACACTAATAAGAAACTAATTAAAACTTAACATGCGTAAATAGCAACATACCGTTAAAAATGTAAGTGGCCCGGTAAAAGGTGGATCAAAACTGTCTCGCCTCCAACCATTCTTACAATTCTTCAGTACCTCAACTACTAACTCACACCAGTCCATACCAGCAAAATCCAAGTCATCCGTAATATACTCGAGTATGTTATCCTTGAGACTGCCTTGTTTGTGGCAGTCAATCATGATAGTATAGAAGCACATTATAAAATCCAAACGGAAATTAGAATCATCCTCACCGCTTGACTCCTTTTCAATCATGTCCACCATTTGCTTAGCAGATATAAATCTGCTTGGGGGGTACCTCTCTCTCCATTGGGCTATGCCTTCATCATGCGCTTCCCTACGCTCCAACGCATTGAAAGACACCCCTCCAATCGGTAACCCAAGGACCTTGTGCACGACTTCAGCATCAATGCAAATTTTGCCAGATGGCACAGTCAACTCTAAACTTTCCTGGTTGAAGTTATCTACAACATAATGCCCTAGCTTCGCCGGTATCCCATCCATTTTTAGATTTAGCAACCTTCCCAACCCCATATCCTTCACTGCTAAACGTTGTTCCTCACTTAAAAGCTTTATGCATCTTGTTAACTGTGTTGGTGATGATCTAGTACGTATCCCTAGCCATTCATTCAACTTTGATTTTTTTCGTTGCCTACAAGGTTCAAGCGCATCATTCCCTCTTTTGTCTACCTTCTTCCGTTTTTTCGCCTTCAATGCTCTCTCTTTTTTCCCCCTGTCTATTTTCGATGAAACTTCTAATGCTCTTGTTTTGGCTCGTGTTATCCTAACCGGTGCAGCCGAAGACAGATCACACACAGGGATTGGCTGCTTATCTGTTACATATGTAACAGTTATTAGTTCAAACTAACTTTGACCCACTATCAATTTACATAACTATTTAGTGTTCAACATCAGCGCACCTTTTTTATTTCTTGTCTGAGTTGCACCAAACTCTATATTTGTGTCTGTTTTTACATAACATACAAATAACCAATGTAAGCAACTTATTGCTAAACGAGTCGATAACACCTATTTTTGACCATATATCACTGAATATATTGGAAAACCACAAAACACCTAACCTTTGCTTTTCGCCTTTTGACGACGACGGCGGTTAGAGAAAAAGGACAACTTTTCCTTCTGTGGCTGCACACTTGAATCATCAGCATCAGACTCCACTGCAATTGACCCTCCTGAGTAATCATTATCAGACCCTTCATTCGATGATGGTCCGGATTCCTCATTATAGGAAGTTTGCACCGTCGACGGCCCTGGATCATCATTATGAGCCGAAGCTTTGCCAACTCCTTTACGCAGCCTCTTTAGGTTGATAAGTGGCGTATCCGAGTCATAGTCTACATATTTTAAAAAAATCGAACTCTAAATAAATTTCCAGCAGCCTATAAATACATTACTAGGACTAAAAAATAAGCCTTTATCTTCATTACTATCCATAAGTTCCTGTAACAGTTACCTAGATGACGTTTTACATCTTCAAACTCACTAGCTGATAATCCAATTTCCTTTCCATGCCGGCTTCTTGTTGTGTCATCAGACAAAACGACCAATTTTCTTTTCCTCCTGTCCCAAATATTATATTTGTTACGCTTTCACGAGGGGTATCACTATTTAAAAACTACAATCCAGTTATCCACTAAATAAATAACAAATGATAACAACTCTACTTAATAAAGTCGAAAAAATCCCAATTAATTATCTGTTTTTACACCATCAATTTATATCCCTGATTTTTCATCAATATCTTGTAGGATATACGAGAAACCCCAATTTTAAACAGTAAACGGACATAAAACAAGGAGCACCGTACCTTTTAGATGATTTCTTAGACCCCAATCGTCGGCTAAAGGAAGATAACGTCCACAGGAACGATTTCATCGTTACCGGAGACAAAACGTTGTACAGGGATGAAGGTTTGAGGAAGAAGAACGAGAGAGAGTATGAAGGGTATAGGGATGAAGGAGTCTGATGATCCTTCAAATGGAGAGACAACAGGGATGAATTTTTGAATTTGGGATGATGGTACACGAGTAAGTGAGAGGGAAAGAGGTTATTGAATGAGAGAGGGTATGAAGTGATTGATGTGCAGAGCCATGCAGTTACCAACACCTTTGGGGTGTCAAATTACCCATATGCCCTTTTTTGTACTTCTCTCTATTATAATATTAACCATTTAATCCTAACCATTGATCTAGATTGATCAATGGTTGACATTGGGTTTAGTGGGTTTCTTCATTTTGGAAGGGTTTTTATTTAAACCTTCCCCTATATATATATATATATATATATATAGATATAGATATTTGTGAGCTTTATTTTCATTTGTTTCTCCTAAATTGGATTGTTTAACATTTTATAATAATATCTCGGTAAAGGACTGAGAAACTTTCTTGAAGTGAACTTATTTGTTAATACATATACATAATATATGAAATGATGTATTCATAATTTGAAGTGATAATATCAAATGAAACTCTCCGCGCGCTACACGCACCCACACTAGACTGTAGCACCAACCATCGCCTTGAAGCACTTACCTCCATCTTTTTGTAGTATGAAAAATCGCCGCAATCCCTGAAATTGAGGCCCATGTTAAGCCGAGAGCGCGCCGCGAAGCGCGCTAACATCAATCTAGTTATTATTATTATATACTTAAAAAATAGGGACGAACAGTTCGCAAACAACTGAATTTCTTAACAAACAAACACAAACATAGAATTATGTTTGTTAGTGTGTTCGTGAACGGTTCATTTGTCCAAAAAATCTTAACAAACAAATACAAACAAAGCCTTGTTCGTGTTCGTTTGGTTCGTTTACAGCTCTAGGGACGACAAATCAACCGACGGGTGTAAAGAATATTTTCATGGCCAGTATATCATATTGATAAGTAGACATGGCGTGGTCATGGGTAAAGGGGCATGGAACAACATGTGATAGCTACGTGTGACAATCTGCACCCTTCACTTTTCATAAATGTGCATAATTGGTTCCTCAACTATTTCAAAATTTTCATTTTTAACCCTCGTATTTTAATATGACCAAAATTCACAATTTAATAAAACTTATAATTTTTATAAGTAAAAGTATGCACGTTTTATACTCACATCTACACCCGAGCATGTATGTTTCAGACCTTGATACTCAAAACCCTTAATTTTCGGTCCTAAAACAACTTAGAAACAGAAGGAAACAAGTCTATAACTTAAAATTGATTAAATTAGAAAAAATATTTTTTTAAGCCCTTGCGGTCCGCTAAGACAGTCAAACAGCCAAAGTCATAGTCAAAAGTCCTAGTCAAAGTCTCAGTCAAAATCCTAGTTAAAGTCCTAGTCAAATAGTCAATTCATCTTAAAACCTTACTTTATTGTGTTGACCAATTTTAAAGCCTAATTGAATCCAAAACTAGTATAAAAACCCACCTATGACCCATTACACTTTGCACCTCTAAATCGATTGTTTCAATTCAATTAAACTCTCCCTCATACCTTTCTTCTAGAGTATATTACTTCTACATTTGATGCTTTGATTATAAGCTCTTGTAATTGGCGAATTGGAAGCTTGATATTTTTCCTAATCGGTTTCTTTTCTTCTAAATTGGACTAGTTTCGTTGTTGAATCTTTGGATTGCTCGCATTTTCACGCTCGCTTAGTCATCTAGTCATTTGGCGAAAGTGAGTATTTCCTATCCCCTTTTTGTCTTTATTCACTTTTGGGGTGTTACATGTACACTTATACAAAATACACATACAAGTTCACATTTTTACAATACAATTCTAGTACATTGTGCATTTGCTTACATACGTGCTTCATGCTTAGACATTACATGTAGAATACATTTGTACTTAGTGAAATCATTAACATTGTACAAGCCGACCTTAACATTGGATAGCGCTATTGGATTGACAACCCGCCTAGGTTGATTCTCCCCCTTTTTCATCGGAGAATCCATGGTCATTGTTAAGTTATTATCCAATTATTTGGATAAGTACACCGCCGTTCATTTAGTACATTTATACAGTCACAGGATTGATTTCGCCCATTTGTATGATACATACTTTACGTAAATGCACTGTAGCTTGCACTTGAATTGTATAACATTTTTTTTCCAACTTATTATATGTATTAAACCTAGGAATGCTCACCAACATTTCATATGTTGACAAAACTTATTTTGTACATGTTTCAGGTGCAGTTTGATCTTAGTACTATAGCATTGGACTTTAGTGCTTGCTTTTAATAAGTTATTTCAATTTTCATGTTTCGTTCAGACTTTTGTATTTTTTTTTCCCATTTCATCTATGTAAGAAAATTTAAATTATTCAATAATATATTTACATTTTAGTACCATGTGCTTTTGAACAATCGTCACTACGTGACACCTCGATGATTCCGCCATCGGTTGGGGTGTTACAGATTGGTATCAGAGCCATGGTTATAGGGAATTAGGTTATTAGAATGCCTTTTAGCCTAGTCTATAACCAAGCTTACATTCACGAGTCCTCTCGTGTATATTTCTCTTTATTCTTATGTTTTTCTCCTAAGATATTTTCGCTATGATTCTTTCTCGTTATTCTTTCGATATTTTGCTGGGAGAAGAAGACACTCGTATTTCACAAACGAAACGTTATCACCAAGTTAGGAGTGACATCCATACCTTGGTGATTAGTTTCACTCCTCTATATGTTACTTATCTTTGGAATATATCTTTGGGATAGGAGTGACACCCACACCTCAAAGAGTATTTCTTTCAAAAATGAACTTAACCACTAAGTTGGGAGTGATATCCTTAACTTAGTGATTGGTTTCATTCCACAATCGTTTTCAATTTTGAAATACATCTTTGAGTTAGGAGTGAAATCCACATCTCAAGGATCTATTTTTGCATCTCGTTTTTAATCTCGCTAAAGTTTTGGAATTCACTATTGATGGGGCACGTGCAATCTGGAAGGGTGAGCGCCTGTATCCTGAGTTTTCTGTCTAGGCCTGGTATTTCGTATAAATCCCAATCAGACGAGGGACCCGTATACCTACCTGGGAACTCTTGAGATGAGCATTTACTTATAGGCTAAAGTACGCCCCCACAAGTCACTAGGAAATTTCAAATACTTGAGTTAGTCAAAGTTTCCTATGGAAATAATTCAAATGTTTTATATCTTTGATATTTATGTTTGTTTATCATTTGAAGACTCAATTTAATCACTTGTTGATTCACGTGCTATTATTCATTGATCATTCGCTTTTGGATTCCTTATAATCATTATTAAAACTTTTTGTTCGTTATATTATCGCATTAAAGCTTACACTATTCCACTTATGCCTTTTGACTTTTACGCCATAAGGTATTACTCTTTTTTTTATTAAAACATTTTTACCCACGACTTAAGTTTTAAACTCTGTGTTTAACTTCGACCACACCCTGATTTTAGGAATATTGCGTCATCATACAGTTAAAAATAAACATGTTTTCCCAAAACTTATTACTCAACCTGTCTTATATCTTCATGTTTACAAACTTACTCGATCGAAGTCACAGTATATCCTTAAATTATGACTTTTGTATCCGTTTATACAGTCACAATCCTATCAAGACAATATATCCTCATATACCTAATACTAATATTGCTGCACCCAGTCTCCTAAGCCATAGCCAACTACCATTAGTTAGAACTTCTTAGTCAGACTAGACTCATACATAAATGCCTACCTACGATACGCACTAGTACACAACTCTCTAAAACGATTAATTTGACAACTTATTCTATAAATCTTTTCACAAAGCCTATTCGCCAAATTAGAACACACTTTTCACACCTTGTGCCTTGAAACAAATAGCCCGCTATGAGCCCAAAGAGATGCCTTAACGATCCTGCAAATAAATGGTCTTTCAATGTATAAATTTCGTAAATGTTTAAAATTTAAAAGGTTTCAAGTTTACCCAGTCTTAACGAGTAACACTTCGATTTTCTCAACATTTCATAACAATTAAAAATTTCTGACTTTTCAACCCACAAATTTAAGAAATGTTTAAATACAGAATATTCTATTTTCCAAAATTCGTCAAGGCATCTGGGATCATTCACAACTTTCACACCATTTTAAATCTTGGTCTTTTGAAACACCTTAGATTTACACATACTTCATGAAATGGTTTCACCTTACATTTTATAAACTTGTATTGCATATTTTACGAGTCAAATGTAAACCTTTTGTCTCCATATGACGTATTCAATATATGTTTTCGGGAGAAACTTGCAACTAATAATATGCCTTATAACACTTTCCAAACTCAACTTCTCGTAAACACATGGAAATGTGTACCTACGAAATCTTTTCATATGAACCTGTTTTGAATCTAAAACACACATCGATTTCTAAAAAGTTATTCTCATGCATTACTACTATTCTTTCAACAATATCACAAAGTTCAAGTAAACTACGAAAATTTATCTTTTACACTTCTACTCTTTCAGTTGCAAAACTTTTTGTTTAAACAATGAACATATCCTCTTATCAGAATGTTGCTAAATGTCTTTTATAGTAAACGCATATATGTAAAGTTACTAAATTTTAACTCGCATGTCAGTAGGTTATACACCTATTCCGTGCACTCTCACTTGCCGTAAATTTCATTATCTTATTCTTACACCATAGTTATCTCTAACACGTTATTTGTGAATTTTTTTTTCACACTGCTTAATTGCAAGAGTTGAACTCGTTTACTTTCATTTTGCGCAACTGTGCGATTTACTCTATTTATATTATAATATTCTTTCAATCGAAATTTTATGCTATACTTATATACTTACATGAACGCATATTTGGTATGCATATTTCCTTTTCCTGTTTTGAGCAAAACCCTATTATACTTTATATTATTTTGTTCATCGTCATGGCCAATGAACATACTAGTTGACAACTCGTATGAGATCTAAGCCAGTGCCCACATACGAATCGAGTTAGAATACTCTAACCTGAGGGGAACGGTGAAATTCTCAGTGTTTATCAATATGAATGTTTAGAGCCACCGATGTGAACAGAAGTTACCGGTTAAGGGTGAACCCGAAAGGGAAGAACCTCTAACCATGTCTTACACTTACATGTTATTCTCATTACGGTTAAAGGGTAAACCCGAAAGGGAAGGACCTCTAACCATATCATTGTTTCATTGCAGTATCGATTACTTAACATATTTTGGTTGCACGCATTTGTTTCTTGTATTACTTATGTTAGTGTTATGGAAAAGCATAGCACCCTAGTGTAAGGTAAATCGATGATTACGGTCCGGAACGCAATCATGGATTTACAGGTACATGGGGGTGGTGTGTGATTCTACTTAGGCTATTGGTAGACAATCAGTACGAGTCCAAAGTATCAGTAGTGTGGTGGGTTAGCTGCGGTACACCCTATATATAAGCACGAGCGATACTGCGGGAGCGGACTAGGAGTCTGACCAAGAACCTACCCATTACTATCTCTTTATTAGATCGTTGACTAATAGCTAGCATTTTCGATAAGAATGTTCTTACACGAGCTTCAATTCGACTTCCTAGAGTCTTTCTCTGGATCATCCACACAGAAAACACAAACTTTGTATACGCTTACACTCTCTGTTAGTCGAAATCCTGTTGCACGTCCTTAATAAAGTTCGGTCAGAAACTTCTCTAAAGTAAGGGAAGCTATTATAACACTGCCCTGCCCTAACCAGTTACATACTTTTCCCAAACCTTGCTCATTATAAACTCTTAATTCTCTAACCTTGGGTCAAACTTTAAGGATTTTCAAACTCTTATTTTGGGTATTAAACAACTACTTCAAACTTTGTCAAATCATGGCTGATGCATTTCTTAAAATCTACTTGCCTTTTTATAAATGTCTTTTGTTTCATGGAAACCTTCACTTGAAAGTAATTTCGGGACGAAATTTTCTAAAGTAGGGGAGACTGTGACAACCTGCACCCTTCACTTTTCATAAATGTGCATAATTGGTTCCTCAACTATTTCAAAATTTTCATTTTTAACCCTCGTATTTTAATATGACCAAAATTCACAATTTAATAAAACTTATAATTTTTATAAGTAAAAGTATGCACGTTTTATACTCACATCTACACCCGAGCACGTATGTTTCAGACCTTGATACTCAAAACCCTTAATTTTCGGTCCTAAAACAACTTAGAAACAGAAGGAAATAAGTCTATAACTTAAAATTGATTAAATTAGAAAAAATATTTTTTTAAGCCATCGCGGTCCGCTAAGACAGTCAAACAGCCAAAGTCATAGTCAAAAGTCCTAGTCAAAGTCTCAGTCAAAATCCTAGTTAAAGTCCTAGTCAAATAGTCAATTCATCTTAAAACCTTACTTTATTGTGTTGACCAATTTTAAAGCCTAATTGAATCCAAAACTAGTATAAAAACCCACCTATGACCCATTACACTTTGCACCTCTAAATCGATTGTTTCAATTTGATTAAACTCTCCCTCATACCTTTCTTCTAGAGTATATTACTTCTACATTTGAAGCTTTGATTATAAGCTCTTGTAATTGGCGAATTGGAAGCTTGATATTTTTCCTAATCGGTTTCTTTTCTTCTAAATTGGACTAGTTTCGTTGTTGAATCTTTGGATTGCTCGCATTTTCACGCCCGCTTAGTCATCTAGTCATTTGGCGAAAGTAAGTATTTCCTATCCCCTTTTTGTCTTTATTCACTTTTGGGGTGTTACATGTACACTTATACAAAATACACATACAAGTTCACATTTTTACAATACAATTCTAGTACATTGTGCATTTGCTTACATACGTGCTTTATGCTTAGACATTACATGTAGAATACATTTGTACTTAGTGAAATCATTAACATTGTACAAGCCGACCTTAACATTGGATAGCGCTATTGGATTGACAACCCGCCTAGGTTGATTCTCCCCCTTTTTCATCGGAGAATCCATGGTCATTGTTAAGTTATTATCCAATTATTTGGATAAGTACACCGCCGTTCATTTAGTACATTTATACAGTCACAGGATTGATTTCGCTCATTTGTATGATACATAGTTTACGTAAATGCACTGTAGCTTGCACTTGAAATGTATAACATTTTTTTTCCAACTTATTATATGTATTAAATCTAGGAATGCTCACCAACATTTCATATGTTGACAAAACTTATTTTGTACATGTTTTAGGTGCAGTTTGATCTTAGTACTATAGCATTGGACTTTAGTGCTTGCTTTTAATAAGTTATTTCAACTTTCATGTTTCGTTCAGACTTTTGTATTTTTTTTCCCATTTCATCTATGTAAGACAATTTAAATTATTCAATAATATATTTACATTTTAGTACCATGTGCTTTTGAACAATCGTCACTACGTGACACCTCGATGATTCCGCCATCGGTTGGGGTGTTACACTACGTCAATTTACCTCCAACCTCAAAAAAACCACGGTGTGGTGGTGGGATGGAAAGGTTTTTTTGTTAAAAAAAAAAAATCAAACAACCAATCAAAATCATTTATAATCCAACAACCATCCGTCTCACCCTCACCTTTTACCCCACGCCCGTAGAGATCTTCGAGCCCCAAAAGGCCACACCCCTTCCACGCCATAGAGGGGTGGGGTTGGTGGCGTGGATGGGCTTCACACCCCTCTTCCACACCACCACACCGCGTAGCTAAGAGATTAATAAACAAGTCATAGTTAATAATTGATTCTTGAATATGATTAAACTATAATCACATGTTTATGGATTTTAGACACCTTACGCAGAGTAGCATGTATGCATTTCCTGTAAGGATTGTTATCAGTTAGATCTTTAAACATCAAAACCCAAATAGCCTGAAACCCCACTAGCGCGGGCTACATTGGATCAACTTTTGGCATGTCTTAGTTTATATTAACTTTCCAAAAGTGTAGGATGTAAACGAAAAATGTTGAAAATTAACAAATATGCCCAAACCCGAATAACCACCCGATGCACTCAATAACCGAACAACCAGAACCCGATTGTGATACAAATCGGTTGTCGGATACAATAGCATACTCACAAAAAAATCTGAATAAACCCACTAGACCTCACCCGAAACCTGAACAATAAACCCGGTCAACACCCCTACATCTTCATAAATTATAAAGTTTATTGACTCAAAATGCATGCGGTAGTCTTTTAATTACATAAAACTCTATAAATGTCTTTTAGTTATCTCTATCACTTCACCTACGGCTTTAAAAAACTTAGATTAAATTACATGTCAGTATCTAGCTTAAAACAACATCATTCCTCTCTTAAGGCTAACATGCCATTTTCTAACCGGTTGAACGCATACGCCATTTTCGATTTCCAAGGCCAGACTCACATCACTACCGCTTTTTAATCTCAAAACACCACCAATGAGAACATCTATATCAACTTAGCGTCTTTTAACGTGTTATACTTAATGTAATCATTTATAACAATCAAACATGTATATTTTTATATTTTATATATTTGATTAAAGAGCCATTTAGCTAAAACATATTAGTCAAAATGATCATTCCTCTGAATTTTCTTATTTAATTGTATTTTAGCTTGGGCTATATAAAGAAAAGGTAAAAAAGAAAAAGCTATGAAGCAGGAAAAACAGGCATTATCAACCAACCATAATCCAAATGCACCATACACCACAAAACTAATTGTAACATCAAACAATTTATGAAAGAAAGGAAAGGCTTATGCTGCTGATCTTTGAGAAATTTATAAAAAAAAAGAGAGGGAAAATTTTCTAATTTGAACCCCTCTCTATCATTCTCTTAGATCACCATCATATATTTTTTTTTCTAGTTTTTTTAAACCATTTTCTAGATATGAATAAGCCTAAGGATAAAAAACCTCCAGAATTAACATCAACATCAACAAATACACAACATAATTATGATGATGCAGCCTTAGAAGGTAACCAATCTCTATAATAATTCATCATGTAACATATTCATGTTATGGACATGAGCGGAACAAGAGGGGGTCAAGAGGGTCCGCTGACATTGATCACCAAAATTTGTTGGATTTTTATATTTAATATTTTGGTTTTGTTTATAAAAATATTTTGTAAAAATATAAAGATAACCTTATGATGACCCTTCGACTAAAAAGTTATGACGATGATATGATACGTTGTATGATGATGCATTAGGTGTTGCGGCGAATGTGAAGTTGTTATTAAAACTGATTCAAGATCACAAAGATGCATGCAAAACACAAAGAAATGATGGGAGAAGGATGTTAAGGGTGGCAGGAATGATGACTATCATTGACATGGTTCGAACCAGGATTCAGAAATGCCAATCGTTTGGAACCAAACGAGCCGAGTTTCCGAGGTCAAGTCCTGTGCAAAGCCCAAAGGATAAAAGGTTATCCGAGTCAATAACGGTTGATGACAAGGACAGCCTGAAAAGAGAGCTTTGCGCAAACTTGGCTGCGCGAAAGAGTCTGGAAATCATGTGCTCCAGTTTGGGTAAAGAAAAGGAGATAATGATGGGAGAATTGACGAAAAAAGCACACGAGTTAGCGGAAATGGAGGAACATATAAACAACCTTAAAGCACAAAACGAGACGTTGTTGGAAAAGATACACGAATGCGCAGAAGTGCATAAAGAGGACGAAAAAGAGAAAGAAACACAAGGAACAATACAACTTCAAGAACATAACAAGTCACTTTCAAAGCAACTTGTGAAGTCATTAGACGAATACAGATCAATGAAACGAAAACTAAAAGAAGTTTACGAGGAAAACATGGCGATGCAGTCAACAATGGAGGAAATGGGAGTCAAAGTTAGTTGCAGTTTAGAAAAGATACGAAACTATCGACAACATCTAACAACAGAAAGCGACGAAATTGTGGACCTTGAAGAAGGGATGACAGAATTAGAGCATATGTTGCAGTGTTTTGAATTAAATGAAAAAAGAAATGGTAAAAAGGGTGATGAACATATAAAAGAAACAAATGTACACTCTTAGAAGATACCAAAGGATGTGTGTTTGATAAAAGGAACCATCTGTATGGTCTGTATAGGAATGATTTGAAGCGCGTGTGCGGTTCCATGTACAAATGTAAAAAAAAAACTGTAATATATATGTTCAATGACTAGCACAAGAACAAGTTTAAACAAATAAAGGAACAAATTTGAGTTCATATTTACTTTCTAAGCTACAGGTCGTTCCCCGTCCTTAGCTTGTAGGACAACGCTAGACTAGTTATATAATTAACATATCAAACGATAAAATTATATTTAAGACATTTTGTAGAAATTTGTGATTCTAACTACTCAACCACCAACATACACAATAAACATAAACAACAACTCAAGAACAAGAGTTATAGCGACAAAACGGTGACCAAAAGCTCTTATTAACCCAAACCAAAAATTACCCCCAAAACCCTAAGTCTCAGCAATCACTGAGACTTGTATAAACGATACAAAGTATCAATAGGATCTGCTGATCATCATCAGCAGATCATAACAACAAATACACAGACGAACAATAAAGACCAAGGTAACAAACCCTATAACAAGACTGAAAGAGACGAGAGAGAATAACCAGACGAACAACTACAATAATAATAAAACAAAACAATAAGAGAGCTTATATACTCCAGTCCAGAAGCTTCCCCAAAGATGCCAAATACACGGCTAGGATCAAATCACACGAACGACTGAGATTAACCCTGAAATAATATCACAACAACTTTCGAGAACAATGAACCAGTTCACATGACCTGGGTCAAAATATCAACCCAATAACTAAACTCAGTTAGCCCAACTCAAAGATAAGCCCACATAACATCTCAATGGGCCATTCCATGGACAAGCAACGAATTACCAAACTTATGTAACATATATTTTTAACACGCCCCTTAATTCGATTGCTTGAACATATCCATAAGACCAAGTTTACTGCATAAGCATTCATGTTGAGAACTATACAAGCCTTTAGTAAAAATGTCAGCTACCTGCTGATCTGAAGAAACTTTTATAGC
Source organism: Ambrosia x helenae (assembly GCA_030844895.1). Classification (NCBI taxonomy): domain Eukaryota; kingdom Viridiplantae; phylum Streptophyta; class Magnoliopsida; order Asterales; family Asteraceae; genus Ambrosia; species Ambrosia x helenae. Next base: position 8,757,709 of record CM061224.1, on the reverse strand, counting down.
TTGCACAAAACCTGAGCTGATCTTTTCCCTTAGGAAATGTAAATCAATCTCGAAGTGTTTTGTTCGATCATGAAATACAGGATTCTCAGCTATGGATATAGCTGATTTGCTATCACTAAATAACTTCAAAGGTAATCTACTTATAACCCCAAGTTCTTTTAACAAATTTGAAATCCAAATAAGCTCACAAGTTGTGGAACACATAGCTCTGTACTCAGCTTCGGCTGAAGATCGAGCTATGGTGTTCTGTTTCTTGCATTTCCAAGAAACAAGATTTTCACCAAGAAATACACTAAATCCAGTAACAGGTTTCCTGGTGGTAAGGCATTTGGCCCAATCAGCATCTGAATATGTTGTTAGATTAAAATCATGACTTTTCTTGAACAAAATGCCTTTACCAGGAGCCTGTTTTAAGTACCTGAGAAGCCTTAAGGCTATTTGCAGTACATTCTCAGTTGGTTTGTGCATAAACTGACTGAGATATTGCACTGCATAACTGATGTCTGGCTTGATCAAAGACAAATAGATTAACTTCCCTATAAGTCTTTGAAAACCAGTGACATCTTCAAGATACTTAACATTTTTCTCATTTTTTGCAGAAATAACATAATTATGTTCAATGGGAATGCTAACTGGTTTACAACCAAGATAGGCAAAGTCACTTAAGAGATCTAGACAATATTTCCTTTGATTCAAGCATATACCAGACTCAGAATATAACACTTCAATTCCAAGGAAATACTTTAACTTCCCTAAATCCTTTATTTGAAAACTTTCTTTTAACAATGTTTTGATATTGTTAATTTCTTTTTCACTATTTCCAGTGATAACAATATCATCAACATAGACTAACAAGACAATAAAAACATCTTTGTTTGATTTAACAAACATAGAGTAATCACATACACTCTGAATAAAACCTATGTTTTTCAGAACATCAACAAGCTTCTCATTCCACTTTCGTGGAGCTTGCTTGAGACCATGTAAGGATTTAACAAGTTTACATACCTTTGATTCACTTCCAGAAGAGTATCCTTCAGGAAGTTGCATGTAAACATCCTCAGTTATGGACCCATACAAGAAGGCATTGTTGATGTCCAATTGGAACAATGTCCAGTTATTCTGGACAGCCAAACTGATCACACATCTAACAGTGACCATTTTGACTACTGGAGAAAAGGTTTCTCCAAAATCTAAGCCCTCTCTTTGGTTGTAGCCTTTGGCTACTAACCTAGCCTTGTATCTATCTATCTCACCATTAGATCTATATTTGATTTTATAGATCCATTTACACCCAATTGCTTTTCTACCAGGAGGTAGATCAGTAACAATCCAGGTGTTATTCCTATACAAGGCTTCCATCTCATTATTCATAGCCTCAACCCAATTGGGATTTTTTGAGGCTTGAACATAAGATGTAGGCTCAATAGTTTTATTAACACTAGACACAAAACAATAATTATCAGAAGTCAAGTTGGAGTAATTGACAACCTTTTCAACTCCATACTTAACTTTCCCTTCAACAATGTAGTCACTAAACTTCCTAGGCATGTTAGACACTCTACTAGATTGTCTAGTACTTCCCTCAGATGGGTCAATCTCATTAGTTATAGGTCCAACATCATTGCCAACATCCTCAGGGTTGCTGCAACCTGGTCTGCCAGGCTGCTGTCCATCTGGAGGATGGTCTACCCCCCAGCAGACCTGGGAGTAAACCCTGGTTGCTGACTAGTGGAACCTATATGAGCATTTGTGGTTCCCCTTTCATCATTGGGAAGGTTATTAGTCTCATTAGGAGATTGAGTCTCATCTAATTCAACACTGTCAAAAAAATTTAAGGCTGTAAGACCATTGTTACTATTATCAATTACTTCATTTTGTAAAACTTTTTGTTTATAAGGATAAATGTCCTCATAAAATCTGACATCTCTTGAATACTCAACAGTTTTAGTTTCAAGACACCACAATTTATACCTTTTTTAAAGTTTGTGTGACACCTCAGGAAAATCCCACATCGGCCGTGGCCAAGAGAGATCCTTGGTTCATAAGTAATGTCTTGCCTCTTAAATCACCAACGCGTTTTGGGGCTTAATGTTAGTGGATGAGAGGAGAATTCCACAGTCAAGCGTGCTCAGGTGGGAGAAATTTCAGGATGGGTGACCTCCTGGGAAGTCTCCACTTGGGCAACCAAAAACAAATCCGTGAGCTCTGGATGGGCAAAGCGGACAATATTGGTGGCGAGAGGGGCGGGGTGTTACAGATGGTATCAGAGCCACTCCTGTGCCGTTCGGGATGGTGGGTGCACACCTCATCAGGGACGATGAGACTCTAACAGGGGGTGAATGTGACACCTCAGGAAAATCCCACATCGGCCGTGGCCAGGAGAGATCCTTGGTTCATAAGTAATGTCTTGCCTCTTAAATCACCAACGCGTTTTGGGGCTTAATGTTAGTGGATGAGAGGAGAATTCCACAGTTAAGCGTGCTCAGGTGGGAGAAATTTCAGGATGGGTGACCTCCTGGGAAGTCTCCACTTGGGCAACCAAAAACAAATCCGTGAGCTCTGGATGGGCAAAGCGGACAATATTGGTGATGAGAGGGGCGGGGTGTTACAGTTTGAGTATCCAATTAACACATACTTTTCTGCCCTACTAGATAGTTTATCAGGATCATCAAGGACAGTGTTGAAACAGAGACACCCAAAATTCCTAAGGTGACTAAGACTTGGGGGAACCCAAACATTACCTCATAAGGACTTCTACCAGACAGAACAGAAGAGGGAACCCTGTTTATCAAGTATGTAGCAGTTAATACACAGTCAGACCAAAATCTAAGTGGCAATCCACTCTGAAAGAGTAAAGATCTAGCCATATTAAGTAAATGTCTATGTTTTCTTTCTACTACACCATTTTGTTGTGGTGTATAAACACATGATGTTTGATGTATAATACCTTTTGAAACACAGAAAGACTCCATTTGCCTATTAATGAATTCAGTACCATTATCACTTCTAAACATTTTTACACAAGTTTTAAATTGTGTTTTTAATAATTCATAAAAGGCAACTATATTTTCAAACACTTCACTTTTTCCTTTCATCATGTAACACCAAACAGTCCTGGTGTAGTCATCTACAATAGTCAAGAAATACTTGTAGCCTTCCCTACTAGTGATTCTATAAGAACCCCATACATCTAGATGTACGAGATCACCTATATTCTTTGTTTTATGTTCACTAATAGGGAAGGGTACTCTAACTTGTTTTGTTTATGACAGACTTCACAAAGTTTTGACTCAGTTTTATTTATTCCTAAGTCATCTTTTAAAATGGCTAGAACTTGATCAGATGGATGCCCTAATCTGCTATGCCACAGATCCCTATCATTAACACTATTGAAACAAACATTATTGCTACTCACATCTTTTCCAACAAAATACAAGCCATCATTTTGTCTACCAGTCACCAGGATTCTCTTGGACTTGGAATCCTGAACATAACAACTATGTTCATCAAATAGCACAGATAACTTATTATCTTTGGCTAATTTATGAACAGACATGAGATTAACACAGTAATCAGGGACTAGAAAGACATCTTTCAACACAACACCTTCTGCCAATTTAACATCACCAATCTTGGTTACCTTGGCACAGGTTCCATTTGGATGTTTAACTTGTATATCATAGTCTCCTACATCTATACAGTTAAACATGCATTCATCACTCTTAGTCATATGCTGATTAGCCCCTGAATGTAAGTCCCAAATACTAGATCTTGTTAAGTGCAAGAGATTGTTATCACTTAGAAACACCTATGGATTAGGTGTTTTAAGTGATTAATCTTCTACAACAAAGAAACTAGATGAATATGATAAAAAACCGAAACACAAGATGAATAAGAACACGATTTCATTACTGATTTGTCATTGAAACACCATGAAATACATACAAGTACGCACCGTTCAATCTTGTGCTACAAAGATAACCAAAAACCCTAACCCTAGAGCTGCACACAAGTATCATATATATAGTAGGTCAGATGGGCCTGCGCACTTAAGCTAAGTGCGCAGGGCCCGTCCTTAAGTGCGCAGCCTAGGGTTTTGGACATATATGTAACACCCCAACCGATGGCGGAAACATCGGGATGTCACGTATTGATGATTGTTCAGTAGCTCATGGTGAATAATAAATTTCATTAATGATTTAAATAAATTAGATACAATTGTTCTACAAGAATTCGTACATCAAAATGAATAATACTAAGTACACATCTTCAAGCATTAACTCAATCTTCAAGCAAGTATAACCTGAAACATGTTAAGTTTGAAAATATTTTGGGTCAACAAAAGTTGGTGAGAATACATAGGTTTTTGAATATAATTGATAACAATAGTTTGTACAACAATCACAATTGCATGATGATAGAGTATGATTCCGACATGTAACAATGCGTCTTTGTACAATCAAACCTTGTGTCGACTGATGACTAACTCGCAAGTTAGTTAAATGTTGTTACTGTTATCGATCATCACTGAATTTATGCGGGGGGGATGGGTTTGTCAGACCTATAGCGCTATAATCTAAACAGGCGGCTTGATCATTGTTAATGATTGTACTGTGCCTTTTTGTTATAGTCAAATGATAGAATGATGATGTAATTGAATCACAAGTAAATATGAGTAAATGATAGTATAAAATGTTTAAACATGTTTCACCCCAAAAATAGTGAAAATAGAGAAAAGGGGCTATGTAAACTCACCTTAGTATTAGAATGACGACCCTTGTTATATAAGTAAATGTGGCTCGTGTGTATCCAAATATCACCCTATTTCAAGGTAATAAATAAGTGTTGAGGAAAACTTAATAAGTCTAAGTTTTCTAGTCTAAAACGTGCTAGGGTTCCTAATTTGGGGATTAACAATTGATTTATGATTAAATTTGAATAATTAAAATAAATAAAGAAATAATTAATGAAAATTTTTTCTGACCAATATTATCCAAAAGTAGTTGAATTATAATGTAATAAATGTGAAAATAATTTTTATAAAATTATTTTCTTAATTAATGAATATTTGTATATAAATATTTATTTGACAAAATATGGACTTAATATTTAAAAATATTAAAAATTATAAATTTCGAATCAAAAATTTATATTTCTGATCTAAATGATTAATAATAATTTATGTGAAATTTTGATGCAAGAATAATAAAAAAATGAATTTATTATGATTTATTTATGATTAAAATAACAAAAATTAATTAAAAAATATTAAATAAATGATTTTTCAGAAATAAAAATCATTTCTGGAATGTTTTTTTGTTTTATAATTATAATTGAATAAACTTGTATTATTTATTATATATATAAAATAAATATATTTTCTGAAAATAAAAATTGTAAGAATAAATTTATAGTTTGTATTTCAGAATATAATTTTTATAGAATTCAAAAATCAACTTTGATATTTTAAAACTAATTTAAGAGTTATTTATCAAATATAAATACATAATTATAAGGAATTTAAAAAAAAAAGAAAAAAATGGTTGTTGATGGTGGGGGTCGAACCCAGAACCACCACCCTGTAACACTAGCGGCTCACCCACTGGGTCACGGGTGGCCTTTGTTATTAAGAACCTGATTAAACGTTTAAATCCCTTTAACCTGCAAATCCCCAATTTCTTAGTATGAACCCTAGAAACCTAAACCGCATAATTGATCGAGTAAACGTTTGAGATAACAAGATTCATGTTAGGGTTATTAGTCTACATTAGAAACCGAACAAAACCATGTAATTTAATTGAACTTACAGATGCGAATCGAAGGTGAAACTCGTAGTCAACCAAAAAGTCAACTGTGAATGATTTGAAGATTATAACGGAGATTTAGAAGAAATTGAGAGTAGGGGTTTTGTTTTTGGCATCTTTAGAGCACAAGGGTAGGTTCAATTTATAGGTAAATCGCAGGAATGGAAGGTTGAATTGATTGGCCATCCATGGTCAATATCGAGCTAATAATAGTTCATCACGAGCCGTTTTCGTGGCTTAAAACGCGTGAATGATAGTCACTAATTGAGGGTTGATTATTGTTTCCATAATATGGTTCAATCATTGAAAAAAAAAAGAAACAAAAAAAATTCCTTTTTGTTTGGTTCGCAGGTCAGCACAGCGAAGAAGAAGGGAGAAAAAAAAAGAAGAAAACAAAATGGGTTTAAATCTTTTAGCAACTCAGATTCATCACCAAATGCCTAAGTGGCTCAGTGGTGTTGTGTGTGTGTGTTAAGTGAGGGCCGGCTTGCTGCTCGGGTTCGAGTCCCGGCTTCAACCAACTTTTTTTTTTGCAGTAAGGGGGAGAGGGGACGTGGGCCTTGGGCTGGTTGGGCTGGGTAAAGGGGTAAGGGAGGTGGGCCACTTGCTGGGCTTCGATCAGAGAGGGGGTTTGGTTAATTGGTTTTGTAAAGGTTTACCTCTATATAAGTTTTTGTTATTATTATTATTATTATTATTATTATTATTATTATTATTATTATTATTAACCTTTATATATATATATATATATATATATATAAGTTGTGTGGTAGGAAAAATGAAAACTTAGGCACATTATAAAATGAATGATAAAAAAATATAAAGTACGTATAAGAATTTGGAAAAAAATTTTGCGATGTTACAGTCTCCCCTACTTTTGGAAACTTCGTCCCGAAGTTTATTGAAGACACATGGTTGAAGGTGATTAGGTAAAAATTAGGACAAGTGTGGTCGGGAAAATTTCGTGTTTAAGGCACGTCATGAATTGAATAATTTGTCACGAATAATTTTGTTATGTGTGAGTTGATTGACTAAATGAACTACCTGATAACTAGAGTTTAAAATGACGTGAAAGATAAAATTAACGTATGTAATAGATTACCAATATTTAAGAAAATTCATAATCAACGAGATGTAGAAATAGATCTTTGAGATGTGGATTTCACTCCTAACTCAAAGATGTATTTCAAAATTGAAAACGATTGTGGAATGAAACCAATCACTAAGTTAAGGATATCACTCCCAGCTTAGTGGTTAAGTTTCTTTTTGAAGGAAATACTCTTTGAGGTGTGGATGTCACTCCTATCTCAAAGACATATTCCTAAGATAAATAACATATAAAGGAGTGAAACTAATCACCAAGGTATGGATACCACTCCTAACTTGATGATATCGTTTCGTTTGTGAAATACGAGTGTCTTCTTCGCCAAGCAAAATATCGAAAGAATAACGAGAAATAATCATAACGAAAATATCTTGAAAGAAAATATAAGAAACGAGAGAAATATACACGAGAGGACTCGTGAAAGTAAACTTAGTTATAGTCTAGGCTAAAAGGCATTCTAATAACCTAATTCCCTATAACCATGGCTCTGATACCAATCTGTAACACCCCAACCGATGGCGGAAACATCGAGGTGTCACGTAGTGACGATTGTTCAATAGCTCATGGACTAGAAATGTAAATTTGAATACATTGATTAAATAATTTATTACATTGAAATGAAATACAGCGATTCTAACTGCCAACTAAATTGTAATACAATGAATCAAAATCTAAATATAAATCCGAAAGCTTAAAGGATGCAGCTTAAAACAACCTGAAACATGTACGAAAACGTTTTGGTCAATACAAAATGTATTGGTGAGCATACCCTGTTTGAATAAATGTAGCAGGAAAAGTGTTTAGCAATTCATGTGCGGTACCATTTGCAATTATGTAATAAGTAATATCCGTTCAAAACCAAACCTGAGAATAATGACTAACACATGACTAACCAACTGAATAATGAATTAACAAGACAATGACCAAGATTCTCTCAACAGAGTCTCAAGGGGGTATACCATAGTACTATTCATTGAAAAGCTAGGCCGCCCAGCGGTTAATGATTTTGACAAGTCATAGACACACCAATTAACATAAAGCAAATACACATGAGAATTGCATTAAGTATAAGAAATTGAAACTTGATTAATATATAAGTACATGAGTCACCCCAAAGTAGTAAAACGGTAAAAAGGGGAAAGATATACTCACAGTTTGCGAAAGCGATCAAAATCCACTTAAGCGGTCGTGAGCTAAATAATGGGAATTCCGGGGAATTCAACCTATAATGTGTAAGAATACTAATAAGGAAATGTCTAAAAAGTCTAAGGTATCTAGGGTCTAAGGCATTAGGGTTTGCTAAGTCGATTTGGGGAATTAGAGTTTTTATGATAAGTCGAATTACTATAAAAGTTGTATATTAAAAAAAATAATATACTAAAGTTTGTGAATATGGGTTAGGTAATATAATTATTACCAATTGAATATTTAGATAAAAATATGTTTTGGAATAATTAAAGCAAAATAATTTAGTTAATTACTTTAACTAAATTAAAATAAATACAATAATCATAAATTTATAAATAATAATTAGGAGTTACAAAAAGATCCAACAAATGATAATAAAGACTTTCAAACATAAGAATATTTCTATTTTATAAGAAAAGTATTTATAAAATAGATATTTAATAGTATACATAAATAAGTAAATAATTATGTCTAATTAAACATAAATAAGACTAATAATTCAAGACATGATCTAAAATGCTATTTTTACTGAAAATAGATACTTTCTGACGTAAAGTAATGAAAATAATTTTCCCATAATTTTTATAAACTTATTTATATTTAAAACTGATTTAATGAGATTAAATCATGTTTAAATGATTAAAATAGGAAAATCAATGAAAATAAATGTTTTCTAAACCAATAATTTTTATTTTAGTTCATAATGATTAGAAATAATTTATGACAAATTTTGAGATAAAAACCATTAAGAATGAATTTCTAATCAATTAAATGTGATTAAAACAAATTAAATAATAAATATTACGAAAATAGAATATTTTCCGGAAATAAAAATTATGACAATTTTCTATGGGGTTTCAAGAAGCTACTCCTAAATTTTCATAATTTTTGGAGCAAAAATGAATTTATTATGAATATTTAAAGATTTGTATGTATTATAATTATAATAATTATATAAAAAAATAAATATGGAAATGTGAAGCAACATGAATCTTATGAAAGAAAAGAAGGAGAAAAAAAATTTAAAGATGCCCATGCCTGGTTTCGAACCCACGTGAACTTGGTGCACAAGCAACATACAAACCACTACACCAACATAAGTCTTGGGATTTTAATTTGAAAAACAAAAATATAACATATAAGTTCTAACTCATCTTCTTCCCCAAATGCAAACCCTAACCCTAAAAACCCTAACACCTACAATTCGTCAATTATAGAACTCGAATTGATAGGGCTTTCACAGAGGGGTATGAAATAAATGGAAAGGCATCAAAAGATTTGACTTACAAACTCGGGAAAAGGTTAAACTCGATGGTTGCAGGTTCGAAACTTTAAGTCTACAAACGAACGATTCTGTTCATGATTAAGGGTTTATAGTCGTGGGTTTATGATGTTAAAAAGGTGGTGAACGAATAGAAATGAAAATTCTGTAGATTTAACGAGAAAACTTAACGTTTGGTCTTGTTTAAATAATCCGGTCGTTACCTTCTTTACACCCGATTAAAGCTTCATAAAAGCGGGTTAATAACTCGTCATTATTATGGAATAATGACAAGAAACAGCAGAGAAACGCATTCGATCCCATTAAACGGTTTAATTGCACAAAAACGGCCGAGGGCTATGCCGGAATTGTCGCCGGAGAACACCATTCCGGTGTGTGGTTTCTGCTCGCAAAACAGGGAAACAAAAAAAAGAGTTTTTTTTTTTTTTTAACTTTCATAAAATGTCAGAACTAGTCCCTCCACTACTAACTTGGTTAGTTTAATTATGATTTGGTTAGTTTTTCTTTATAAGAAGTTAACCAAGTTAAACTAACTTAACTTAAAACCTTCTAAAACTTTATAAAGCTTGAATTTTTTTTTTATAAAATTCTTTTACGAATATGTTTTAGCATACGCATTTGATTAAAACTTTATACCTGATCCATAATAATTATAAATGGTAAAACTTTAGTTCGCTCTAAAATTAAATTTGAAAACGACGAACTCACAGGGACTAAAAATGGAAATATTTGAAGGGCTATTATTGTCTATTTGACGAAAGACGAGGGTGACGGGTGTCACATAAGGTAGCTGCTAAACGCTTGGCCTCTTCAAGGGTAGCAGGGTTCCTTCCCCATACCGTGTCCTGAATCTGCATGGGCAATCCACCGATATACTTTTCGATGGCTACAGGTAGCGGAGTGACCTTATGGGGCAATAACAGACTGAGCTCATGGAAGCGGGTATTATAAGCAAGGTTTTCCCCACTATCCTGAGCAAGGGTGTGGAACTCATCCTCTAATTTCTTGACCTCATTACGTGGGCAAAATTCATCTTTCATTATCTCCTTGACTTGATCCCAGGTCATAGTAAGTGCAACTTTAGCTCCTCGGGTGCGCTTTTCCTCATTCCACCAAGTGAGTGCTCGTTTGTGAAAAACACTCATAGCATAACGGACCTTAAAGTTATTGGGACACTCACTGTTAATGAAAGTATTCTCAATACCCTCGAACCATTGCAGAAGACCTGTAGCTCCTTCATCTCCACTGAACTTAGGGGGATTACAGGTATTAAAGTGTTTAAGAGTGCAAGCTGGGAGACCATTCCCGTTTCCGTTGTGGTTTCCATTACCGTTCCCGTTTCCATGACCGTTTCCATTGCCGTTTCCGTTCATCTGGATGACTTGAGCCAGTAAGTTAGGGACCAGAGTCGCGATTTGCTGCGCCATTTGTTGAGAAATGATCGCAGCCAGTTGGGCATCAACGCCATTGTTGTTGTTGTTATTGTTGTTGTTGTGGTTAGTGTCGTGGTTGTTGCTATTCACTTCATCTTGATTGTCACCACTGTTAAGGCGAGTGCTGCGACGTGGAGGCATGATCTGTAAGAGACACAATGAAATCGATGAGGTTATATAAGGAATGTAATCATTTATTCATTAATTAAAACGAATAAGCGAAAACGTTGACTTATCAAAGATTCTAGATTCTAATAACATAATGAAGACATGCTTTAGCCTATAAGTGAACACTCATCCCGAGAATTCCCAGGTAGGCATCCGGGTCCCTCGTCTGATTGGGATATATGCGCAATGCCAGCCTAGACAGAAGACTCAGAATACAGGCGTTCACCCTTCCAGATTGCACGTGTTCGTTATTAAAATCTAGAACTTCGACGAGATCTCAAGGTGGTTCAGGCTAAACCTGAGGATTTTGTCCTATTAGTCTAAGAGTAGATCCAGTGATGGAGAGCAATCTTCTTGTAAGGATTAAAATAGGGATAAGAAGTAGGAGGGAGATAGAGAATAGCAAGTAAAAGGAGCAAATACTGGTTATAATCCTATGGTTATAGACTAGATTATTTTTCTAATAACCTAATTCCCTATAACCATGGCTCTGATACCAATCTTATTATTATTATTATTATTATTATTAACCTTTATATATATATATATATATATATATATATAAGTCGTGTGGTAGGAAAAATGAAAACTTAGGCACATTATAAAATGAATGATAAAAAAAATATAAAGTACGTATTAGAATTTGGAAAAAAAAATTGCGATGTTACAATATAACTATGTCATAATTACATAACCAGCCCTTCTAATTACAATCTATTCAACAACCTATCAAAAGACTATGATCTGGTAACTGTGGTCTCAATATAACCCAACACTGAATCAGTGATCCAACCATGACTAATAGCATATTTGACAAAGCTAGAGCAATTAGACCAGTTTTGAAAGATGCTTTCTAATCTAGATATCCTAGACATACAAGAAAAACCAGAGATGATAACACTCTCACCTCCAGTTTTGGAACTTTGAGCTTCATTGTTACTCTTTTCACTGATCAGATTCATCAACTTTGATATCTGTTCAGATGAAAAAGGAAGAGTAGAAGCAGTAACAGAAGAAGAACTTTTACCACTAGCCATGTCACTAGACACATTTGATTTATAAGACTGATTATTTTGTCTATTTGGAACACCGTTTTAACCCCTGGTGGATAGCCAACCAGCTCAAAACACCTGTCCACTGTATGTCCTATTATGTTATAGTGGGTGCATTTTAAGTTGGGGTTAGGCCCTCTGTTAAACCCCTTCCTATTGTCAGGAGGCTGACTTCCTTTGGTCACAAAGGCCACATTAGTACCTTTGCTTCCAACAGAAAGACCCCTATGTGACTCTTCTCTAGAGACAATAGAGAAGGCAGTTTTAACAGATGGGAGTGGGTCTTGCATCAAAAGATTTGACCTTACTTGTTGATAGACATCATCTAAACCCATAAGGAATTGCATTAATTTTATTAGACAATTAAAATCATTGAATTTTCCAGCAGCAGAACATGAACATGGAGGCAACTGAATGATGGAATCAAGTTGCTTCCATATTGTGTTAAGCTTATGATAATATTCAAACACATAACAACCACTTTGAGTTAATGAATTTATCCTTTGATGCAAGTTGAATACCACAGACCCATCCACCTTATCATAAGTTTCTCTCAAATCAAGCCAGACATCCCTGGCTAGTTTAGAGAACACTTGCCCTAAAAATAACTCTTCACTAATAGAATTTTGCAACCAGGTAAGGACAACTGAGTTACACCTGTCCCATTGTTTCCCTAGGACCTCATCAGTAACAGACCTAGTGACAGACCCATCAATGAATCCAAACTTGTTTTTAGCTTCTAAAGCAAGTTTCATAGAGTTAGACCAGACAGAATAGTTGTCTGTCCCTTTTAGTTTAATACTAATAATAGACAAAGTACTAGTGTCACTTGGGTGGATGTACAGAGGATCACCTATGTCCAATTTACTGATTAAGGTATTCTCTGCACCTCCACCACCACCAGCAGGGTTGGTAACAACACCATCCACACCAGTATCACCCATTTAGACAGCCAATAACAAACACACAAGACAGATACACAGAGAGAAGATTAGATTGCAGTAGCAATCCAACCTAAAACACACAAGACGATCCTAAGCAGAACGAAACTGTGTCAGTGTTCAGATAGTGGGTTCATCACTCAAGGGTGCCCACCCAGATCTTAACACATGAGTTCTGTTATTATCTATATACTTATATATGTATAGTAATAATACCAGACAAGAACCAAATAGACACAGCAAGATCAAACAATCAACAGAACAGACAAGTACACAAACAACACAATACCGGTCCACCCTAACTCGGTCAAGACACCTAGACAAAACAAGACACAAGAACCAAGACAGAACGATCTCACAGTGAGGGGGAACCCAAGTTAGGGTTTCTCCAACCCACACCCAGCACCTTCACTTAGGGTGCTAAGTTATGGGAGCAATTGAAGCAATAATACTCCTCTCAAATATCACCAGTGCAATCCCAACGCCAACAATAGTTGACCTTAAGTACCTGCAAAGCAAACACCCAAGCAATACACAAGAAAAAATAACAGACCAGATTTATAATATCAGATCAGATCTACAAAGACAACCACCAGGTTAAGGTCAAGATCTATGAAACAGATCAAAACCCTAATCCAGTCATAAACACAAGAATGAACAAGACAACCAAGAAACAAAAGAATACAGCGGAAGACTCAATAAAACACACAGATCAGGAGCCTAAGGCTCTGATACCATGTAGAAATTTGTGATTCTAACTACTCAACCACCAACATACACAATAAACATAAACAACAACTCAAGAACAAGAGTTATAGTGACAAAACGGTGACCAAAAGCTCTTATTAACCCAAACCAAAAATTACCCCCAAAACCCTAAGTCTCAGCAATCACTGAGACTTGTATAAACGATACAAAGTATCAATAGGATCTGCTGATCATCATCAGCAGATCATAACAACAAATACACAGACGAACAATAAAGACCAAGGGACAAACCCTATAACAAGACTGAAAGAGACGAGAGAGAATAACCAGACGAACAACTAAAATAATAATAAAACAAAACAATAAGAGAGCTTATATACTCCAGTCCAGAAGCTTCCCCAAAGATGCCAAATACACGGCTAGGATCAAATCACACGAACGGCTGAGATTAACCCTGAAATAATATCACAACAACTTTCGAGAACAATGAACCAGTTCACATGACCTGGGTCAAAATATCAACCCAATAACTAAACTCAGTTAGCCCAACTCAAAGATAAGCCCACATAACATCTCAATGGGCCATTCCATGGACAAGCAACGAATTACCAAACTTATGTAACATATATTTTTAACACATATTTTCGATAAGAAAGCCGCATGAAGTTTAGAAGATTAAAATAAAAAATGTTATTTTTCTAGTCAAGATTTTGAAGCTTACAGGCAGCGATGGTGTTTAAAAAACCATGAGCGCGACTCACAATAGGCGCCACAAGATTTTGCTAGCGTTTCTGCACTCTAACTTTCTTCGACTATGAATCAGGTTTTGCTCATCTGTTTTCAGCTAAACAGCCTCTTCTGGAAACGAAAGGTAAGGATGCGTACTACTCAACGTTTTGGAACATATTTCTTATAGTTTAGAACACATGTTTCACTTGGAATCAATGGTTGGCTAACCTTTGTAGGAACAATCACAACTAATTAGTGGTCATAATTTTTCGTCTTGTCAGTGCTATTCTCATTACAAATGTTGTCACTGCATTCTCTAATATTAAATGAATTCGACTAGCAACCGTCTACAGGAAATGCAATTGCAGTTTTCTTGCCACTTCGATTCTGTTTCTTACGATTCACGGATACACTAGTGTTGATGTCTTTATCCTGATCTGTTTCTTACGTCTTCAGGAAATGCAGTTGCAGTTTTCTGGCCAACCGACAAATTCCAACCGCTTTGTTTGTCTCTCTTAATTCTCTTCATTAAATGTTTTTTTTTCTAGTCTTAGTATCCATTCAAACAATTACTGTCAAATATGTTGTCATCCTGCAATGATGATGATTATTATTATTGCATTTTTGTTGTTGATATATTATTCCTAGATATACAGATTCAAACATTTGCCTTCATCTAATTCGAAAAAATAAACCATTTCTAGATTGGACTAGTAGATCTGCGCGTTGTCGCGCATGCGCCAAAATTTGTAAAAAATAATCACGTCAAAACGTTGATATAAACCATTAATGAAACATTAAACGAATTAAGTTTTGTCACAAGTCTCGTTCTATATATTTAATAGTTGATACACATGGTTTTTTACACTGGGTGAGAAACCCGTGTATTTGTTGATTCGATTGGAAAGGAAGATAAGGAAAAGATGATCTGATTGCAGAGAAAAATAAAAAAAATGTTAGGGTAATTTCAAAACACGGGGCGGGTATTAGATAGCGAACAACATTGAATACTTTTAGCGCTAGAGTTGTGTCACTTGTCATGGTTGACCGGACAATCCTTCTGCGCGAAGTCAGTATCCGCTGCCCGTCTATCTACCAATGGTCGTTGCAAAACAAGGCCGAGTTGACCGATTATTCACCGAGTACTCGCTCCAGGGTAGGTCGCCGAGTATAGCCGAGTTGGCCGATTACTCCGAGTACTCCCCGCATAGGCCGACTTGACCCCCGAGTATTCCCCCGATTAGTCCGAGTACTCGCTCCAGGGTAGGTCGCCGAGTACAAGGCCAAACCGAGTTTTACAACACTGCCAATGGGTTCAGTTCTTATACGCCCAACCTGCCAGGCTATATGTAGGAGATACCTGTATCGGGGCCTACACAGGGGTCTAGCAAGGGGATCCCTTGGGACCACTTCTTTTTGCCTTTGTCTTGCATCCGCTGGTGCTACATGTGGAAGAACACTGTTCCTTACCCTTTCATGCGTGGTATTTGGATGATGGCACTATTATAGGCAGGGCCGAAGAAGTAGCTAAAGCCCTAGACATCATTCGAGCAGAAGGTCCCCAGTTTGGGCTTATGCTTAGTATTAAGAAGTCGGAGATCTTTTGGCCAACATGCAATGGTATGAAAGCGAAGTCTGGTATTTTTCCAGAGGAGATCGGAAGACCACAGACAGGGGTAAAGCTTCTGGGGGGGGGCTGTTAGTCGTGATGGGGATTACATTAGCTCAGTGGCAGTCAAAAGGGCTCAGCGCGCGGTTGGCCTGATGGGCGTTTTGCAGAAGTTACGGGACCCCCAAAGTGAGATCTAATTGCTTCGCTCATGTATGAGTGTGGCTAAACTGTTGTTTGGGCTTCGAACGTGCCAATCGACCGTTGTTGGGGAGGCAGTATCCATTTTTGACAAAGGTCACCGAGGTGCTGTTGAGGATATCGTTGTTTGGGGGGGGGGGATTTTTTGGGGATCTTCAATGGCGATTGGCGTCCTTACCGATCAGCTCGGGGGGCTTGGGCCTGTGCTCGGCGGAAGATGTTTCCGCATATGCGTATGTGGCTT
The DNA here is from genome assembly GCA_030844895.1 of Ambrosia x helenae. NCBI lineage: Eukaryota > Viridiplantae > Streptophyta > Magnoliopsida > Asterales > Asteraceae > Ambrosia > Ambrosia x helenae. The sequence continues at coordinate 8,741,242 of CM061224.1, read as the reverse complement.
CTAGGGCGCAGTCTTGGAAGTTACAGGAACACATACTAAGGAACAATGGGGTGGTTGGGATGGACGATGATTATAAGCTTGCACTGGACAACATTCGCAGCTCTCTCCCCAATGTAGATGTGGGCGACTTTACGGATAAAGACACCACCCCAAAAAAGCCTCAAAAAATCTTGGCGAGTGCGTTTAACTGTAAAGCCATGCAGACTATGGAGGAGGAGTTTAATATGTCTTCGCGCCAGAAAGCGGTGTTTGAATGTCTCAAAGAGGCCCATGCTCAAGATTTCCTCACTACACTTCCAATTGACGGACTAGGGCAACATATGTCGGCTATCGAATATCGGGCGGTCCTCAAATACCGACTGATGATTCCCATGTTTCCCGTCGACGAACCGTGTCCGATCTGTAAAAAAACACGCTTGGACAAGTTTGGAGATCACGCCCTACATTGTAAGGAGTTGCCAGACTTTAAATACAGACATGACCTGGTTAGAGATGTTCTATGGGATGTGTTACGAAGGGCAGGGATTTCAGCCAAAAAAGAGGCTCCCGTGAATTTCTTGACGGACCCACTTGACGGGCGGTCCACCTTGAGGCCAGCGGACGTTCTTGTGTTCGGATGGGCGCAAGGCAAGCATGCGTGCGTTGACCTTACTGGGGTATCCCCATTGGTGGGACTCCGGGATTCGGGTTTTGTGGCTGGGTAGGCAGTTTTGAAAGCTGAGAACAAAAAAGTGGATAAACATGAAGCGGCTTGTCTAGAGAACCAACATGTGTTTGTGCCCTTCGCTTTTGATACTTTTGGAGCGCTGACCCCGCAAGCAATCTAGCTCCTCGATCGCGTGAAGAAAGTTGTGCAAAGTAATTCCCCAGCTGCTAAGGGCCAATGTTTTATTTTCAATAGGGTAGGTTTTGCAATACAAAAAGGGGTAGCGGCGCAACTTGTGGCCCGTTTACCTACGTATCACTTGTAACTGGCTGTCTTGGGTTTAGAATTGAATTAATAAAAAAAAAAAAACTTATCATTATGGATGAGCATTTTGGTACCGGTATTAATACCGGTACCAAATGGTATCGTACCGATTAAAATTCTGTACTCACTTTTTTCCTTTTTCGAAATCGGTATTTTTAGTTTAGTACCTATACTAGTGTTAGCCGATTTTTACCTTCAAATACCCTACCCTTAACATTTTCGGTACATGTATATCCACGATTGTCATCCCGATCTCCCCCTTAACTTGTGCTTAAACCCTAGTTTCACATGAACATGGCCATGGAAGATCTGCATCATATAGCAACTAATACGAAAAAGAAAGTATCAACAGTCAAGTCAACGGTAACATCTAACAATCCAGTCATGTATCTGCGCACATTTTAAGGTAACCACGATCTCTTACCACATTTATACGGTACGAGTTTTGTGAACAATATTTGACATTTGAGTCATAATCGAGACTTGGATTCGGTGAAAATTACGATTGATTTCTGTAGTTATTATGTGATATGTATGCTTGACTGATTCGCTTGAATAATACTTGAAAACCCTAGAAACATTAGGCCAAATCGTTAAAATCAGATCTAATTGCAAAACCCTGTCAATAATATAATCAATTTGTTTTATTTTGATTTTGATTTTTGAAACCAAAAATAAAAAAATCTTTGACTAAAACAGTTTGCATCAAAAATTAGATTTCGGCGACTTTCAAGTTGTAACACCTTTAACCAGTACTCTTTATAGGTTTTGTTTTCGCGTTGACCCGTTTGAGATGAAACACAACTCAATTAAGCTAATTCATTAGTAAACTGGTCAACATTGCCAGTTTGCTACCTCTAGCTTCCTTTAGGACCTGCGCTCGTATGTTAATTGTAGCGTGTAGTCAGTGGCGAAGCTTGACCCGAGTCGGAAGTCACGGGAGGGTCGGAAATCACTAGTTTCAGGGGTCGAAAACCAATTTTGGTTGGTCGAAACTGTATATACCAAAAAAAATTCTATACGAATACTATATAATCGGAACTTCTGAGCGAAAATTCGGGGGGGGGGGGGGGGGGGGGGTCCCGCCCCTTAAGAGCAGCGCCACTGCGTGTAGTAGAAAACTAAATTCTTAACTACTAGAAATTGGATTTAATACTAGGCGAAGCGTACTGACCGATGGATTTAGTAATACTAGGCGAACATCTGCTTCTGATGGTTAGCCTGCTTGTATGTGTGATTCATGTTTTCATATTCACTGTATCAGAACCTCCCGACTCGAGGTTTTGTCTTGAGGCTTAAATCAGTGATACAGCAAATCTTGAGTTTCCAGAAAATCGTAAAAAACATCAATTGACTTGCTAGATGTTTATGAAGGAAATCACTCGAATATCTCTAACAACGTTAGTTTAAAATCATGTGTGCATCACGTCAAACGTTCTATTTGCAATCAAAAAGCGATTTGTGTCCTCAAAGATGATAATTGCATGAAGGTTTAAAACTTTAAATTTCTTTTTGAGTGGCTCACAAACGGATTGGCTTGTTTACGCCCTTAGTTATTTGCTTGATCCATTGTATGAAAATAATGGGTACCGTAGTTTTTGCTGCAACCTGAAATACTTAATTTTATGTTTTCAGTTCTGAATGACCATTTTTGTTTTTACTAAAAAAACTCACATTCATGCATAGTTTCGTGATGAGCGAACGGGCCTTTTGGTAGAACCGAGCTTCGCTATTTGGAACTCAAGTTATGCCCATTTATGAGCTGAGGGACTGAGCCTTGGGTAGGTTTGAGCTTTACTATGTGATTTGGAACTCCTAAGTTATGCCTATTTTCGAGCTCATGGATCAAGCCTCGGGTAGAGCCGATCTTCAAAACTGGGGAATGGCAGGAAAGCTTCTTAGTGATTTAGTCTCAAAAATACATGCCCAGTTATCCATAATTTGTGTCCATTGATTTTGTTTTTAAATGACTAGTTTATTCTTGTTGTGGCAAAGCAATAAGATATTTTCTTTCTTCTAGTCTTATAGGAGGGAATGGTTGAACCAAACTAACTATTTGATTAGTTCTATATTTGTATTGTTTATTTTGTTCTTTTAAACATTGTTACTGTTAGCTTTGTTCTGGTTGCTTGAGTACGTTACAGAGATTGAAGTTTGTTTTTTTATTTCCAGTCGAGTCGCTTTTTTTGGAAGAAATATTTTCATCGTTACTTTAGTATGTTTATATTAGCGTAAGGTTTATTTTATTTTATTTTCATTGTTAATCTTCGCTCTTATATCATCATCATGTTCTATTTCTCGTCAATATTGTTAGGTAATTTTCATTGTAACAAGTCAAATTTAAGACAAATTGCATTAGATTTGTCTAACCTGTAAAGCCGGGGGAATAAACTAGTACACTATTTAATGTAATGTAACTTTAATCAGTTTAAAAGCAAATAAAAAATAATCTGTTATTAATGAATATTGAATTGCCACAACTAGACATTTAAGTAAAAGTTTTAGAGGGTGTTTGGGATTGTTTTTTGAAAACTGATTATGCGTTTTGCTGCAGTAGGGGTGGAGCTGCTTTTAGATTATTGCGTTTTGGTTGCCTAAAAATTCATTTCATAACTCAACCCCAAACACTAAAAACTGATTATTTGCAATGTTTTAAAAACCGGTACGTACCGGCCGGTTATACCGGTAATACTGTTTTACGGAGGTGAGCCTGGTACGAAACACCCCGATATAAACCCGAAACAGTATCAAGTTCGTACCGCCGGTAAAATACGGTATACCGGTTTGAACCTTTATACCTTATACCGGTACCGGCACAAGGTAAATTTTTGTGTTTTGAACTATTGATTTTTTTTTTGTGGTTCACAAAAAGCAAGAAGGAGAACTTCATAATAATGATATAGATAACATGTTTGGTCAGGAAGAGCGCGAATAGGTTCCTCAAACACACTGTTTACTTGTTATATATGTTACTTATTTTTCGTAATTTAAGTATATTATGATTGTGATTTCTACTAAAACTTTTTAGGTAATAATGTAGGATGAAAATGGTTATGCTCTAGATTTTGAGAAAGGCGCGATGATAGTGAATTTCATGTTTTAAGCAATTGTGAACTTGATGTATTCAATACTACAATGGCTTAAATATATCGTACACTTTCATTTAAAAGAACTTTGTTAAAAAAATTTAATACTTTTAGATTATTTTTTTTATGTGGAATAACTTTTTGATTATCTTTTAATATGTAATCATTCACTTTTAGATTATATTTTGAGTTCATGTTATAATTTATGAATTAGTAGAGTTAACAAGCCAATCCGGTTGAACCACCCGGCACAACCCGGTTCAACTGGTTGAACCATTTTTAGGCCAAATCCGGTATGATTTAAAAACCGATTTTTAAAACATTGATTATTTGCGTTTGCAAAACGTAATAATCTAAAAATCCATTTCAAAACTCAACACCAAACACCATCTTAACAGTTTTCACACATTAAACATAACTACATAAGCGTAAAAGTATTAGGGTATGTGTAGTGGTGGATAGTTATGTTGGGGTTATAGGATTAAAATATTAAAAAGTAATAGAAAAGGTGTTATGTTGGGGTTATGGAAAAAGAGGGTGTAGTGGGAAGGAGGGTTATGTTGGGGTTATAAATGATTGGTAATGATTGGTTAATTATTGTTTTTTATTTAAATAAGAATATTTAATACTTAATAATATTTCATTAAAAAATAAAAAAATTACAAATACTAAAACAAAAAAAAAAATACAAATACTAAAAAAAAAAATTACAAACCATAAATAAAAGATAAAAATACTAGAAACCATATTTTTTTTCGATTTTTGCCTTTCGGCTCATAGCCATTTCCAGCGCTTTCCCCTCTAGGTGGTCAAAGTTTGACGTGTAAAAAGCAAAGTCGCGTTCAAACTGTCGTTCCTTCATGATGTCAACGACCTCTCGGTTTTCTTGGATACGCTGAGCCCCGATATCGCGCAAGTCTTGGAGCCGCTGGTTCATTTCAGCAAATGCCGGGACTAACTTATCAACCCCCGACGAAGACTCCGTCCGTGCGGCTCGAGCAGCCCGTCGACCGGCGGGACGAGGTAGCTCCTCCGCCCCCTCCTCCCCTACAAAAAAGGGATTTTCTTCTGGTGAGTTGAGGTCGACATAACGCGCGTCAGACGTAGGCGTTTCGGGATCAACCGAGTCAGAGGTCCTCGACTTTTTTGAAGGCCTCATATTTTTGGCCCTAGATGAAGAAGATCCAACAGTTGGGCGCACGGGGTGCCATTTGGTGCAGTCTTTCAGCACGCGCCAACATTTCACGTACGCGAAATTCCCGTACGTCTGATTGTATTCTTCCAAAGCCGCCACAAAGACATCCTCGTCACTTTGCCCACTTTTCCACCCGTACTTGGTGCGCTGATAAATGGCCTGAAAATTTGTGCATTTTTGGTTGATATCGGTCCACTTGCCCGATATCGAATCATTCTCCCGGTAGCCTTCTCCTTTACCCGAGAGATCAAAAAATATTTCCCGTACTCTTTTCCAAAAATCGCCTTTAGATTGATAGTTGGCTGAAAAAAACATACCAAAAACTATAACATTACCAAACAATATAACATTACCAAAAAACATTACCAAAAAATATAACATTATACCAAAAAACATTACCAAAAAATATAACATTACCAAAAATTATATATCTTACCAAAAAAATTTAACATTACCAAAAAAATATATAATATCTTACCGACTTCAGGATCCTCCGACACGTCAACCCACGCTCGGGTTAACGAGTACAACTCGTGGTCGGTCCATGGTATAACCTTTTTCTTGGCACGACCGCCCGTCTCTTTTCTTGCGTGACTCCGTCGCGCGGGTGCCTTGCCTCGCCCGGGCTCTTCCTCTTCAACCGGGCCTTGTGTCTCCGGAACCGACTCTTGCCAAGCATTTGAAGAGCCGAACATTTGGGATGACCCGTACACTTGTGTTTGGCCAAACCCACCTCCTATGGGCATCCCAAAACTCCCTCCCATGTTAACATTATACATGTTCGGGTCCCAACCATACGGTTGGTTTAAGAGGTGCGTGAAACTTTGCGGGTTTGAACCCGAACCCGGAGCTATAGGTCGGGTGTTTTCGCCACTGGTTTGGGAACCAAACCGAAACCTTGACCGAAAGGATTCATGTTAGTGGTGGTTTGATCAAGTGTAGTGCTTTGCTCTTGTGTAGTGTGTGTGTTTTGTGTAGTGGTGAAGAGATCAAGTGTGTAGTGGGTATTTATAAAACAAAAATTAAATTTTTTTTTTTTTAAACACCTCGAGTGTTCCCCGGTCAAAAGAGCATTCAAGCCCCACTCTTCCCAAGGCAAGCCAAAACGCCTGCTATGTCCAAAACGTTTGCCCTTCAAAACGCCCTATAGCGCCTGGGGGGGCGGTGTTCCCCGGCGCTATAGGGCTAATAACGCCTGATAACGTGCTCCACTACAGGTGCTCTTAGTTCTTTTACTAAATTATATAATGTTCAGATCAAACTGATAATTACAAAAAATTAATGGGTGCTTCAATAACAAAATTGATTAAATGTTTATTCTCTGATTTAAAAAAATAATCCAATTTAAAAAAAAAGAAGTCAATAATAAAACATGTTGAAAATGAGAAACAACAATAGCCAGCAGTCATTTGACCAAAAATATATTCGTACCCGACTATCCAACCAGAAAACACCGACCCCCTTTTTCATCCAACCCGGATGCTTCCAGGGTCCGAATAAACGCGTCACGGGCCTTGACCAGTCAAAATAAAAAAACAAAACTCTATTTTCCACACTCATAATTTCTAAATCCAGGGCCTTATACATGTACAATTATTTGAGATGTTAGTTCTTGTAGTATGACAAATGAATCACGAAAAGTGTGAAAAGAGTGACAAACTCTTCTTAAACCCTAAATGGCTAAAACGGTAAAATTTAGAGTCATGAGTTCAAACGAGTCGAGCTGAGCTGAGTCTGAGCTAGATCAGACTCGAGCTCGTTGATATTTTCTCAAGCTTGAACTTGGCTTGTTTATTATTTATTAGTTAATATATTAAATAAAAATAATATAAATACTAAGCTCGTTTAGGCTCACAAGCTCGATAAGTAAACCTCGGGTTCAAGCTCGTTTACTAATCAAGTTTATTTATATGTTCAAGCTTGCCTCGTAAACAAGTTTAAATAATCTTGGTGAGCACTGGCGCGAACAAAACTCACTTTCTCCCGTTAACGTACGCGACCACCATCGCCTATGCTCGCTACGCGGCTATTCGCGTGAGGCTATTGTGACTGGGGGTGATCACCGGGCTGAAACCTCGCTCATGTCGAAGCTCGCTCGCGGCCCACAACAGACGGTTAAGGCAAGAGTCATTATCATAAAATAACTCTTTTGACCAAACACAAGGAATAAAACCTTAACCTACTCCTATAAAAAGACCATACAAAGTCCGAGTTATAAAATTCTTTCTCTGGAAAAAAATCCCATTCTCCAAAACATATAAAAAATCAAACCAACTGCTCTCTCTCTCCCTCTCTCTCACTCAGATCTCGATACCAATCCACATGACGACCACCATAAACCACCACCACCACCACCTCAACCACCGTCACCAACCCCTCTCCACCACCACCGTCAACCGCCACCGAATAACATGCTCCTTCAACCAATCAACCATCAACGACGACCCTAAACGCTCAAACAAATCCATCCGTCTCGCTAAATCCATCTCCAACCTCTTAAACCTCTACATCGATAAACAACCCTCCTTAAACCTAAAAACCCTAATCCTCCAATACATCAACCAAAACGACGACGTAATCATCCAAGCCAATTCAAAGCTCAACTTACCCACTTCATCACCAAAACAAAACATCTCCACGATTTGGCGCCAAATCCATGGAAGCTCCGATTGGAATAATATTCTAGATCCACTTGATCCTAATCTCCGTACAGAAATAATAAAATACGGAGAGTTTGCTCAGGCGACTTACGATGCCTTTGACTTTGACTCGTATTCCGAATATTGTGGAAGTTGTTTGTTTAATAAACGAAAGATGTTTAATAAGTTAGGGCTTGAAATGCATGGGTATGATGTGACTAGGTATGTTTATGCCATGTCACAATATGAGATTCCTAGGTGGCTTGAAAAGTCATACGTGGCAGAGACGTGGAGTAAGGATTCGAATTGGATGGGGTACGTGGCGGTTAGTGATGACGTGGAGACGAGGCGGATTGGGAGGAGAGATATTGTGGTGGCGTGGCGTGGGACCGTGTTGCCTTCGGAGTGGTATGAGGATATGCAAAGGGATCTCGAGCCGTTAGGGCACGGGGAGGCGAAGGTGGAGAGGGGGTTTTTAAGTATTTATAAGTCGAAGCGTGTGACGACTAGGTATAATAAGACGAGTGCCTCGGATCAAGTGATGGAAGAGATAAAGCGGTTGTTGAGGTTTTATAAGGATAAAGGGGAGGAAGTTAGTCTTACGATTACTGGGCATAGTTTGGGTGGGGCGTTGTCGTTATTGAACGCTTATGAGGCTTCTATAATGTTTCCAACCCTGCCGATAAGTGTGATATCTTTCGGTGCGCCTAGGGTTGGAAACATTGCTTTTAGGGACGAGCTACATCATAATGGTGTGAAAGCTCTGCGAATTACTATAAAGCAAGATCTCGTCCCACGAATGCCTGGGATTGTTTTTAATGAGACTTTGCAAAAGTTTGATGACTTGACAGGTACCCTTGAGTGGGTTTACCATCACGTTGGGGCAGAGCTGAAGCTTGACGTTAGAGCTTCACCTTTTCTTAAACGTGGGTCGAATTTTATTGGGATTCATCATCCTGAGACGTACTTGCATCTTGTGGATGGATACGTTAGTGGCACCTTGCCGTTTCGGCCAGATGCTAGACGGGATGTGGCACTAGTGAATAAATATTGTGATATGCTTGTAAATGAGCTTAGGATACCACCATATTGGTATCAACTAAGCAACAAAGGGTTAGTTACCAATGAATTTGGGAGATGGGTTAGACCTAAAAGGGAACCTGAAGACATACCTTCACCTATTGAAGAAGAAAATTTAGATTTGTAGAATTAATTATTTGGTTGATAAATCCATTTAGTGGTGTATTATAATTGTAATGAATATATTTTTATTTGTTCACCATTTAATATCTTATTTCAAATTAAAAGAAAATTCATATACACCATCATGGCTTTATTAATCGAACAATAATGATCACAAAGTCAAAAAGACACTAACAACCATAACGAAAACACTAGAGGCCTTTAAAGTAGAGGCTATTGTGGCTGTGGACCAGATTATTATATTTTCAGTTGAAATTAGGCTTAATGGGACCATAGTAGCATGTTTATAACATTGTTTTGATATCTCGTGTGGTATATAGTTATATATACAGAGTCAATTTTCATATAAAGTGATATTTAGCCCATCGGGGTGTAGGGCGCGTCCTAGGCCTGGCGAGGGCCGGCTAGGCACGGCAACACCACCCCTTGGGCCCGTCGTTGTCCTCACCAGCCTGCACAAGACGGAGGTGACAAAGCTGGTTGTTGCTTTGTGACCGTTGGAGGGGCATTTATTGGGAGTGCAACGCTGATGTGGCGGTCCATCCTCCTCACCCTAAGACCATCCCTTAGGTGATGGTTCTGCCTCACGCTGACGTGACGACTGATGTGAAGGACCATTCCGAGGATGGGCCTCCTTCCACACCCACAAGCCTCATAGTTTTCCTAGCTTCAATTTTGAAAACTTGAACAGAACAATGTATGTCAAACATACTATTGCAATTAGTTTAAGCATCCTATTGCAACTAGTTTAGACACAACTTTATAATCAACAGGTGATAAACATTTAAAAAAAATATATGATAACCAAGTTAAACATCCTTTTTCTAAACTTGTTTTAAGCAAAAATGAAGTCTACATTTGCTTTTAGCTTCTTCCTATTTTTTATTTCAGTTTCAATCATTTTTAATTGTTACAGTTTTATGATTACTTAATTTTTACTATTAAATAAGTGAAATTAATGATTTACAAGGTAAATTTTTATCTAAGTTTTGAAATATAATAAAAAAAAGAGTCTAAAACATTAAAATATGAGTTTGTTTTCCAAACCTCTAAGTGAATAATAAGTAATTTAAGGTAAAAAGAAAGAAAAAAAAAAAAAAAAACAGAGATTATCAACTAAAAAAAATTTAAGGTAACATATATTAATGATTTTCTTAAAAACATACCAACTTTAAAAAACCAATTATATAATAAAAAAAAAAACAATTATCTGAAACAAAGGTTTACATAACTTTATAAGCTACCCATAAATTTTTGTTACAAATTTGAGTTTTTCTATTTGCAATAACACACCATCTCCTTACCAAAGAGTTTTGAGACCAATATCTTGTTACAAAATTAACAATCAAACTGTGCCTCCTATATCAACAACTAAAAGCAAAACATCAACAAGCAAATCATTTTACATAACCTTTAACATACAACAACTTAAACACTCTCATCATAGTGTTCATCTGGCCCTTTTTCGGAGTTGAGGCATGGCGGGATGAAGGATCTGTAGACGGAATCCATGTTCGGTCTGTCCTTCATTTCATGGCGGGCAACAACCTCGAGTGCAGTTGATTGGAAAAAGCGGTAAAATTTCTTGCTACACACGAATGCGAAGATGAAAGTGAGTATTGGAAGCGGTATCATGACCGGGGTGTAGATGAACTGCTTTACTCCAAAATACCCGATCATAGTAACTTGGAACAATAGTAACGAGGCCAAGATTCGGACGTGGATATGCGGCCACATTCTCCCGTAGCTTTCGTATTTTGGCACGACAACTTTGAGTACCTGTGAACAAATAACAAATCCGGGCGTTTACCATCATGTAACTTGAACACGACCCATTTAACACAACATATATCTTAATAAGTCAAACGGGTTGACATGTTGTCGGTTGTAAACACTTAGACAAGTTGTTAACATGCTTAAATGGGTTAAACAGGTTGGCGGGTCAACATGCTTAGAAGAACATGTTGGCGGGTCAAAATGTTTAGTTTAACATGTTGATGGGTCGACGTGTTCTATTGAACAAGTTGATGGGTCGACATATTTAGGCTAAATAGGCCAACCTAAACACGACTTATTTAATTAAAGAGGTCAACTCGAATCATGACAACTCAAAACCTGATTATTTTCATGTCAGTTTGTTTGAAATATTTACCTGATTCCGATAGACGAGCCATCCTAAGCCAAAGTATATTGCTCCGAACGGAAGAATTAGTGGAGCGATCACCGCGTAACAAAGGGTAATAGTGAGAACAAGCAAGTCATTAGGAATTTTAGTTGCATATCCAAGATCACCAGGTAACCAAGCATCCTTCAAGTCTTCTTCAGTCTTGCACAAATACTTCCTTTTGAGATGGAATATGATCAAAGGAACTATTCTCGACAACTCGAGCCCATAACCGACGAAGAATCTGATTCAAAACATCACACAGTAAGTTAACATTCAATCAAATAAACTTCAGATCAAACATTAAGGCACAAAAAAGCTTACTTGAGAGCTACAAAAGTGATGAAAAACGTCGCGTTTCCAGGAAGGCTTCTCGCTAGCTTCTCAACGATGGAATTCGGGTCTTTCTGAATCTCCTTCAAGGAATCAAAAAGAGTTCCACTAATAGTGACACCAATAAAAACATTCAATACCGTAAAATAATAGTACTTCCCGGATGCACCCCTCTCAACATGGCTCACAGATGAAATCCCTTCGGCCTTCGTTAGAAACAGAAGGAATTTCGGCAGCAAAGCCAGGAAAACAATAAGAGCAATCTGTGGAAGATACGCTCCCAAAACCGTTCTAATCGAATCTACATCAAGAACCGGCTTCAAAAATGGTAGCAGCTTTCTCAAATTTGGTAAAGTGGTGAAAGCCGAAATAAGCCCAATTGGGATCATGTAGAAACATATGGTCAAGAAAACGATAAAGTACACAACGTACTGTCGGATCTCCCTTTCGTAATAAGTTTTAGAAAGATTAGTCCATAATAGTTGTCGCGCTTCAGGTGCATCTGTCACGGTCCATGTGTCAATCATCCGAGCGTGTGCACTCTGCGCTGCAGCAGCTGCAGTCACTCTGCTTGTAAAAAACACCACAGCTGCACCTTGTTGTTTCTCTCCAACAGTTGACTTTTGTGCAGCCTCGAGTTTTGGAGTCAACTCGTCGATTTTTTCGCTATAATATTTAATCGATTCCACCTTTTTACCAACCAGACCAAGAAAGCCAAGCTTGTGAGTTGGTGTCACTCCTGCAGGGTTGACTTTTTTCGAGTCAGCGTATATGATTTCCGCTCTTCTAAGCTTCTTTTTACAATCTTCCAACTCGTCGTAGATTTTGTTGACTTCCTTGTTCTCTGTTACCACCAATGATTTGTAGTATGTGTCGGGATATATGTTTTTGAAGTACGCGTCGACTTGTTCATTTCGAGAGTAACCATCAGACGAAGCCGGTATGTCCCTCACTAAAACAGCAAACTGTTCAGGTTTGGCTTCGGGTGACATCAAGGCTGCAGCTCTAAGATCAGACACATGTTTGTATGCTTTCCATAGAAAGACATAAGAAACTAAGGATACCCAATAGCAAGCTACCACGGATGCCCATAACCGCGTGCCTTTATCCTGCAAACCAAAAACGGGTTCTCATGGTTACCAAAAGTCGTAAAAGTTAGTAAAGTTGTCATAAAAATTGTTATGAACTAACTTTGATATGTGCCATTGATAGCTTGTCAAGGTCACCGAACGCGTTTTTCCCCGTCGAATCCTTGATATTCGGGTTCTTTTCGGTCATAGCAAGGGGAATAAGTATCGGTAGAAAGAAAATGCCCGATAACAGCAGTATCCCAAACACTGTAAAAACAAGATTGTGTAAGTAAAACTAATTGGAACTTGGATGTAAACATTCATGACTAGGGGTGTTCACGAATCACACGGTCCATTTTTGACAATAATCATAGGTCTAACTGCTAACTATAGTTTAGGGAATGACAAACCAGAGTGGCCCCGGTTGTAGGGGTGTTCATCGGTTCGGTTTATGGTTTATTTGGTTTATTCGATTCGGTTTATTCGGTTTTCAAAATTTTGTACCCCAAACCAAAAACCGAACCAAACCAAATTAGGAATATGGAAACCAAACCAAATTCAACCAAGTTGAATTCACAAACCAAATTGAAACGAAGTTTTTTTTCTCTCTAACTTATATACCTCTGTGTTCCGAAATCCGAATAGAAAATTAGCAATTAATATAAACCAAAAAATCAAACCACACAAACACAAACATCATAGAAATTACAAATAGTAAATAAGTCTTTGCCAATTCCACAAAATATAAATAAACTTCAAACTTAAATCTTTCTCCAAGTCTAGTGAACCTTCATACGAAAAATAAAGATATTAATACTAAACATATAAATCGTGTAGCTTGATAATCAGACCAACGGTTGATGCAATCATGGGGAAACATATACCTGGATATTAGACTTATACTCTAAATATTACTTATAAATAGGTGGGCTTTATTTTGGGTTGGACTTACCTTTCAATATTTTGGGTTTATATATTATATTATATATGAGTTATTAAATATTATTATTTTTATTTGATAATTAATTATTTTACTGGTTTATTCGGTTATCCAAATAAAAAAAATGTAGAACCAAAAACCAAACCAAACACCAAATTAGCAATTCGGTTTCGGTTAAAAACCAAACCAAACACCAAATTCGTTGTTCGGATTGGTTTTTTCGGTTACGGTTACGGTTCGGTTTTCGGTTTTTATTTGATTTTCGGTTATTCTGAACACCCCTACCCGGTTGGGTGGGTCCCAACCGGACCAGCTGGTTTTTGTTGTTTGAGCCGAATATATATTTTTTTAAAATCGTTTAATGTTGTAAATAATAATAAAGATTGTTTATGAATAAAATTACGTTCAAACACTTATACCCATTGTTTTGAAAACCGGACCGGACCGGCCGGTCGGACCGGGCTCCGGGGCCTGGACCGGTCCGGTTCGGGTAGTCGGATCGTTTTTGCAGCGAACCGGGGTTGAACCGGTGAACCGGCCGGTCGGACCGGAAAACCGGCCGGTCAGACCGGAAACCGGACCGGTCGGACCGGATTTTTTAATATTTTGGGCCGGTTCGTCGAACAGGTCGGACCGGTCGAACCGGTGAACCGGCCGGGGGTCCGGTTCGACGTCCGGTCCGGTTCTGAAAACCTTGCTTATACCAGTCCCTATGCTACTATTATATACTATTATTACTGTAACATAGGCGGATCGTTACACCATCAAAGCTGCATAAATCTCAAACCGGTCAACTAGCTTCTGATTAAGCAGTTTGGTCGGTTTCAACGGTTCAAAAACCTTTAGAACACACGAGGTTTGGTTTGTGTTTCGAAAACCGTAACTAATGGTTCGGCCCAATTTTTTCCTCAAAACCCTTAATTAAGATGCTGGTCGTAATTAATGAGCCTAAATTTCCATCTATAAATCAATCGTCGAACAAATAAACCCCAAATAACATGACATTAAACTGTACAACACTTATAGTCTAGTTGGTTGAGGGCCTAAAGTTTTCTATGGGAAAGCTTGGGTTCAATTCCCACTAGCTACATTTGAAGGACATTGGTGGAGGGGAAATGAGGGATGACCCGACCATTGGCTTGGGTTCGAGTCCTGATCCCGACCGGTTTTACCTATTATTTCACTGTCGTGCCTTCGGGCGGGTGAGTGGTCGGGTTTTCCCGGGAATTGGTGGCAATTGGTGGTCCGGGTACTCTCGAGAAACTGATTCGCCAAAAGGGTGCCCGAGAGTGCTCGAAAATTGATTCGTTGGCCGTTCAAAAAAGAAAAAAACATAACATTAAACTAATACTTAATTAACATCTAAACCAACATCTCTTTACAATTTGTTCAAAAACTTTCTAAATCCAATTAATTAGCTTAGGGGTGTACAAAAAGCTCGCAACTCATGGCTCGCTCGAAAAAAGCTCGGTTCGGAAAAAGCTTGAAAAAAACGAGCTAACTCGGCTCGATTGTAAACGAGCTCGAGCTAGGCCTGTCTTGGCTCGTGAGCTCGCAAGCTAGCTTGATATTTTTTATTTATATGAATTAATTTTATTTTTTAAATGTTTAAATTAAAAAAAATATGTGAGAGGAGATCGAAGTGTTAACATTTTAAGTTTAATTAATCAGTAAAATATGAAAATTAATAAAAAAACACAAATTTCATACATATAATATTTTTAGTATCCCTTCCATTTTTTTAAAAATATTAGAAAAATAAAAAAATATACATGTATATTTGTAATTTTTTTTTGTTTTTTATTTTATAAATATTTGTAAAAAAATAAACGAGATGGGTCGAGCTCGGCTCGAACATTTACGAGCCGAGCTCGAGCTCGACTTTTCAGCTCGACCAGAAAAACAACGTTTAAATTCGAGCTCGAGATCGAGCTTAGCGCTCGACTCGGCTCATATACAACCCTAAATTAGCTTTAGTTTTGATAGTAAGTAATTTAGCCTTTTAATTTTAGACCATGTGTAATGGACATTATAAAGGGATGAATAAGCATGATAATACCCCCAACACTATCCTCTTTGGGCATTATATAGGCATTAAGAGGGTGAAACATTTCTAGTATAATATTTCTACTATAATGCCCAAATAGGATAAAAAATATGGAAAGTAATAAATAAAAAGGGCATTAGATGACTTTAACTATTATACATATTTTTAAAGGGCCTTATAATAATGATGTGACGGAAAATGCCCTATAAAGAACATAAACATTAGTTATGGTCTTAGGACTTGACATAAATTAGGATTTATATTTTAGAATTAAAGCTTTAATTCAGAACATTTTTTTTAAAAAGAATTTAATTCAGAACATACTCGTAACATTTTTCATGCTAAAACAGGAAAGTACTTGACATAAATAAGGATTTATATTTTAGAATTAAAGCTTTAATTCAGAACATATTCCTTCAACTTTTCAACTCTCTTGTAACATTTTTCTTGCTAAAAAAGGAAAGTACCATCAACTCATTAACAACAAATTAATTCAAAACCTTAAATCTACTTTACACTAGATAACTAAAATATTTCCAAAAACGTTTCCCTAACAATTTTTTTTAACGGCTAATTTATTACACACCTTTCTTTACACACATTTTTACAACTTTTTTGCACATCGAACTTCCGGACTCACCAAGAGACGATTCCCTCTCTACCAACAAATTAGCAAACTATGAAATAAAAACGGTGTCATGGACCGAAACCATTGTAAGGTAGTAGATCTGTTTATATCGGATGTATGAACAATAAATATGGGGTTTATAAATTTGGAGCTCTGTGTCACATGATACTTACTCTTTTGAGATGAGTTGTGTTGTTTGTTTGGTTGTAACAAAGTGTTATAAACAACAAAGTATGAAACAAATTAAGGTAGAAGACGAATTACCAGTACTCAAGAACACAAAATAAACAGCAGAATCAACACCAGACAAAGCCACAACATCCTGTTCGGTTGAAGAAAACGCTTCACGGATCCAAGCAAACGGGTTATGGGTCTTGGACCCATCCAACGGCTCCAAACCTTTCAAGATCCGGTTAGGATAATAAATCACAGCATTCCCAGGTTTTGTGCATAACCATGCGAACAAAATCATTAAAATCACGAAAATGATGAATGAAGTGAAGAGTGACGTGATAAACGAACTCAAATCCATGGTTCAAACAGTTTACTTTAGTTTCTCTCTCTAGAAACAGAGAGAGAGAGAGAGAGAGAGAGAGAGAGACCGTTGGAGGAAGGAAATTAAGAGAGAAGCAAGTTGCAGGTGGGTTAAATAAAGTATACGTAAAGGTGTGAGGGTTTGGATATCAATGGAGAGAGAGATGTTAAATATATGTAATCATATAACCGTTGGTTGCATTAATTGAGGAACAAAAAATATCTTTAATGACAGAAGTACTTTCGTTGCCGACAAAAAGAAGAATGTACAGTACACATTATACACACGTCAAGCACACACAAACTCTTAAATTAAAATACTGTAGAAGATAATACAATGAACGTTTGTAACATACTCGACCGGGTTTTATATTGTCATCACAACCATGTGTTAATTTGTTGTTTAGGGGTGTAAATGAACTAAACGATCGTGAACAGTGTTTTTTTCGTGTTTGTTTGAGAAGAAAACAATGTGTTTTTATTGAAGAGATTTTAAGTTTTTATTGACAAAAAAATGTAAATTACATAAGGATGGTAGGTAGGCGAGCAACAAGCTGCGCCGCCACCCCTTTTTTAATAGAAAATCTCAATCTGCTAAAATCAAAACTCTGCCCTTGGGGGGTGGAAAAGTTGCCGTGCACTACTCGTTGAACCCGAGCCAAAAACCGCACCGCCTCTGGTGCCAAGGACCCGAACGTGTCGAAGGCCAAGGGAACGAAAACATGCTAATTATCCTCACATGCTTTAGCATGCTTTTCCACTTTCTTGGATTCAGCTCTCATGACCGCTTGCCCGGCCACAAACCCACTATCCCGATGCCCAACAAGGGGGGACACCCCGGTAAGATCAACACACGCATGTTTCGCACCCTCCCAACCAAAAACTAAGACATCTGTTGGGTGCAAGGTGGACCTCCCCTCCGCGGGGTCTGTGAGAAAATTAACTGACGTCTCTTTTCTTGCGTTTATTGACGTGTACACTAGGAATGGATGGCGGAGGAAGCAACATTGGAACTTGAAGTCCTTGTAGTGAAGCGGAAGTCGTATTTATTGATGTAAATGATGAATAACGAATGGGAACGGTGCAAAAACAAGGTGAAAATAGAGTTTACTATTTTAAAGAATATAAGTTGTATAGATAAAATGACCGTACAAAAGTCAATGAACTTTCCGGTTCATTTATTAATTACTGTATAGAATATAGAATTAGGTTACCCTATTCATTATTATCTTCTTAAATGTTAAACGAAGGACGTTGCCTAAATCTTCTTGCAGGGGCATTGCTTACGTATTGTACATACTTATGTGTTTGTGTTTTAAATGTGATGTTTTTTATTAACGGCCAACTGAACAACGCCTGTTACTTCGTACGCGGCCCCTCAGTGGCAAAGATAGGGGCACAGCCTGGCCCATCCCGGACGCACGAATCCCCTAGCCCGCCTGACAGCCCGCTTCCAGGGAAAACCCGACCCACATACCCCCCCGAAGGCACGACAGTAGTGAACTGGTAAAACCTGGCGAGATCAGGACTCGAACTCATGACCATAGGCCATGAGTCATCCATCATTTCTCATTATGTCCTTCGTGGGAATCGAACCTGAGACCTCAAGAGAGATATCCGATCCATTCACCAACTGAACTACCCGTGAAGGCCATTTTAAATGTGACATATAATCCTCATTTGTTTTCTCTTTTAACAGGGTGCTAGGGGCATGACCCTAAGTACCACCTACACCACCCAATTAAAAGTTGCCTGCTCAATTGATCTAAAAAATACCCACAAACAGTGATTTTGAACGAAAAATTTGGTAAGGTCAGATTCAATTAGATAGGACCGGACTCAATTCATATAAAAATTTCTTTAAAATTAACACTATGAAACGAAAAAACCGGGTGGGCCGAGGCCCGGTCTGACCCTAGTGAAGAACCGCCCATGCCCACAAATACCTCAAAGAGAGACATTGATGCTATTAGATATGGTTTTATGCCATTCATAACAACGCGGGGGGCTTAATACTAGTTTATATTTAAATGTAAATTCTTAATGTTTTTGTGTATATAGTTTTAAGATATATCTAAAATTTTTATTTATTTATTTATTTTTTTTATGCCAATGGGGTGGTGGTCCATTGGTAAAGGCAAAGCCTTTAAAATACCTAGGTTTTGGGAGGTCTTAGGTTCAAGTCCCAAAGACTATAAGGATTAAAAAGAAATTAACCTTTAAAAAAAATCTAAATTGTTTATATAATTTTATATTACCAAAGAAAATGGTATGGTTATGAGGCTGTCTCATCTCTAACTAAGTGATGGATTGTCTAAATTATGTAAGATTGTAAGGTGTACGTATAAAATTATTTAAAGTACGTTTAGTTTATCATTAAAAAAGTTAAAAATTTACACATGATGTTTACTTATTCAAAATCTATTACTTTATATACTATTGTATTGTTTATAAAAATGCGTATGGTTATGCTAACATGTTAAAAATGTAAAACATGTTTGAAGAGTCGGTTTTGCGTAGTCCGGGTGTGAAAACTTTTTTTTTATTACGATCTCTGGTTGAAAAGTTCTGGTTTCATCATTGAGTTTATTAGTATTGTAGATTAAAAAAATATTTATATAATTCGTTAGGATTTAAGAGCCTTTTATTTGCGGCTCGTATAAGGCATTTGAATTTTCAGTACGTGTTTTGGGCGTTATGGGTGGAGGGGGATTATAGGTTATGGAGATTAAAATATTATAAAGTAATAGAAGGGTCGTTATGGGGGCATTATAATCCCCCTATAGCACTCCAGTACGTCCAATATTAAAATGTTGTATACTGTGTTTTGAAATGTTATAGCTGTGCGTGAATCGTGATCATTCACTCCCTTAAAATAAGGTTAAAATATTAAACTTATTTGTATATTGTGTAACTTATTTAATACTTAAAATTAAAATTTTAGTAAAAGACATATCTGAGAGGTGTGGATGTGGTACTGGAAATAGTTGTGGTGAATAGGGATGAGCATACAAGACCGAATACCGATCCCGTCCCGTTCCGTTCTGTCTCGATTCTGATATCGTACCGAACCGATACCGAACTGAGGGGTTTCGGGATCGGTATCGGTACCCATATTTATGGATTTTCGGTTTCGTTATTATCGGTATTGGTACAGGATCGGTATGGTATCGGTATTTTAAGGTAAAATACCGATACCATACCGGTTCCGTACCGATACCGTACCGTACCATATGTGTTCGATATCGACATTGATTTTATGGACTTTTCGGTATCGATATAGGTTCGGTACCGGTACCGTCCCGAGCTCATCCCTAGTGGTGGTGGAGTAGACAAATCCTGACTTTGCAATTTGCTATTAATTAAAAAAATAAAATATTAAACAAAAAAAAATACGGAGTAAATAATATGATGCCAAAATGGGAAGGTTGCGTGGCAAGTTGACAGCGAAGGGAAACGAACCTTACGCGCAGAGAACACGTGGTAGGGGAGAGAGTCATG
The DNA here is from genome assembly GCA_030844895.1 of Ambrosia x helenae. NCBI lineage: Eukaryota > Viridiplantae > Streptophyta > Magnoliopsida > Asterales > Asteraceae > Ambrosia > Ambrosia x helenae. The sequence continues at coordinate 8,720,932 of CM061224.1, read as the reverse complement.
TGCTACTCATCATATCCTGACTTTATCCTTTTCCTTTTTCAAATATCCAATTGATTTACACAAATTTAAAACTTTATTTTTTAATATATTCAACTCCTTTTAAATTTTAATTAACCTACTACATGTCTTATGACATGCTCAAACAATCATTCGATTAGACTAAATGGAGGGGAGTTGGGGAGAGTGAACGGGGTGATGATATGGACAAGTCCTTCAAGGGGAACATTGCCCCAGCAATATTCGCTGACTTCGGGGTTTATTTCCCGCTCACCCGAGTTTTTTATATTATATTTTATTATATATAATAATATTATTTCTAAACTTTTCTTTTCTTTTCTTTTATATATAAAATTATTATATAAAATAGTAAAAAAAAAAGGAGGAAAGAGTAAATTAGAGGAATACCATTTTCAAACTTTGAAGGAGGAAATGGGGAAAATGAGGTGGCGTTAATGTGACATTTGAGGGAGTTGAGGGAGTTGCTCTCTACACCTTATAGCCTTACCAAAAAACATTTGATGCAGTGATTTTTAATGGGTTTTGTTTTTCTGTATTATTTTTATATGGTTGAGTTATTCTACAAAAGCTACGAAAAATGAAAAAAATAATAAATCACTAGAAAATGACATGTGTCCAAAGAATTAAACAAGTGGGAAGGGTACTTTTGTCAAAAAAAAAATGCACATGTAAGTCAAATGTCATTTCCACCTTCATTTTTTATGTCCATAACTTTTTTATACGTCATCTTTTGTAAAAAAAAATATACCATGAAATTGAACGTATTTTTATCTTTATTATGAGTACCATATTGTTATACTTAAAAAAAGTCAAAAACCAAGTTGCGTAAGATACAATGGAGATAACGTAAAACACAATGAGTACCGATTAAATATGCAATGAACAATAGGGTATAAAACAAAATGAACAGTCTAATAAAACACAATGAACGACATACTAAAGGCAAAATGAACAGAAGACTAAAACACAATGAATTAGGGGTGAGCATTGTGCCAAAACCGACCCGACCTGTGTAATACCCGACCCGTTACCGGAGGTTGTTTAAAATTAAGAACCGAAGACTGGACCGTATGAAGAAGGTCGGGCATCGGTCCTTGGAATGGTATACCCGAGACCGAACTTCACAGGTATGGAAATACTTCATTTTGCTTCCAAACATGGGATATCATCTTCTAGATTTCAAGGTAGGTGACCTGCAACTTTATTATGCTTCAGTATGGTTCCAAATATGTGATATCATCTTCTTTTGGTGTTGATGTTGTTTGATGTGTGTGTGTTGCTCTGTGTGATAGAGAAAACAACAGCCAACTGAAACAATTACTTGATGGATTACATCCTAATCCTATTAGTGTGGATTGTTGATTGTAGATTGTATTGCATAGAACTTGAAAGATGATCTTTCATGTCATCATCCGTAATTATCTTCATGGGCCCATTGTTTTGTTTAAAATTTGGTTTCACATCTGATGCTTTCGGCTATCTTAGGTCCAAGACCGAGAACCGACCCGGAACCCGAAAAGGGGATAAAATCAGAACCGAGCTCCTACTTAATCACCTAATATCGGTTTGGTTTTGGGATATTTTAGGTCTGATTCTTGGGTATTTTCGGGCTGACCCGAAATTTGCTCACCCCTACAATGAATACTTTTGAAAAAAAAAGTCAAAAACCCAGTTGCGTAAAACACAATGGACGCATACTAAAGACACAATGAACAGAATGCTAAAACACAATGAATACTTTTGAAAAAAAAGTCGAAAAGCCAGTTGTGTAAGACATAATGGAGATAACATAAAACACAATGAGTACTAATTAAATATGCAATGAACAATAGTAAAACACAATAAACAGTCAAATAAAACACAACGGATGACATACTAAAGACACAATGAGCAAAAGGCTAAAACACAATGAACAACATAATAAAACACAATGTACACCATAAATACAAACCTATTTACGTAAAACACAATGAAAAAGCAAACTAAAAACACAATGGACAAAGTGAAATCATGTGTAAACTAAAAAATCATAAATAACATATTTACAAAGCACACGTGCTTTGTATAACACAATAAACGAGCAGAAGACACAATGTAGAACAAAACTCATTTAACACGGTTTTTTTTTCCAATTTTAATGTAACAATGTGGTACTCATATTAAAGATAAAAAACGCTCGTTAATATGTGAATTTTTTTTAAATATCGTATGAAAAAGTTGTAGACGTTTTAAAATGATGGAGGGAAGTGACATTTGCATTCCATGTGAAGAGAGAAGGTCAACAAATTTGGTTTTTCTTTTATGTCATTCTTCTAATTTATTATTTTTTTTTCAACAAACTAATCTCAACCTTCAAATAAGATTAATAGACCACAATCTTTATCACATTTCCTAGAAAAAATGTCTTGTGTATTTGATCCTAACCCTATTTTTATAATCATAAATTTTAATAATATGTTTTAATTAATCGATTGTTTTAAACGTTTTTTCTAAACCGTTTAGTTATTTAAACCGCTTGCCACTCATATCTAAGTATAAAATTGAAACATGTTTTTTAAATAAAAAAAATTTGTTACGTTGTTTTTAAACGACCGGTTGTTTTAAACGTATAATTAAGTTTTTTGGTTTTTTAAACCTGCCCGACGCTCATTTCTCAATACAGAATTGCGATGTATTTTTTTATCTTCGTTTAAACATACCCCTTGTAATGTTTGGCCGTCGTGTTTAACATAAAAAAAGATAGAAACTTTAGGCCCCATTCCATTTGTAATTAATTTCTTAATTAAAATATACAAGCTCATCAACATGGTTAAAATATTGAATAAGGGTGCAAACGAGTCGAGCAGCTCATGAGCTACCTGAGATCGGCTCGATAAAAAGCTCGAAATGAGTCGAGTTTTATCGAACCTGAGTCGAGCTTGAGCCTAAATCAAAGCTCGTTTATTTATCGAGCCAAAGCACAAGCCTGGAATTTGAAGCTGGTTGGGCTTGTCAAGCCTTATCGAGCCTAATATTAGATTTATTTTCATCATTTTTATTTAACATATTAACTAATAAATATTAAACGAGCCAAGCTCGAGCTTGAGAAACTACCAACGAGCCGAGTTGAGTTTTTCATTTATGGAGCCCGTGAGCCTAAACGAATCTATTGTCTATATTATTTTTTATATTATATATATTAACTATTAAACGAGCCGAGCTCGAGCTTGACAAACTACTAACAATCCGAGCCGAGCTTTTCACTTATCGAATTCGCGAGCCTAAGTGAGTCTATTATTTTTATTTAATAAATTAACTAATAACTAATAAATAATAAACGAGTCGGGCTCAAGCCTGGTAGAGCTCGAGCTCGGCTCATTTGCACCCCTAGTTTTGAATGGGTAACAATAAAAGAAAGGAATCAAGAGTGGGAAAAAAAAAGAGAAGTATCAGAGACCTAGAGCACCCGTTATAGATATCACCCTAATGGGTGGAGACGTTTTGATGTAAAATGGTTTGATATATCATTGGTTAGAATAGAGCACTACAAGAAATATAGGTATTTACCCATACATAGTATGTGTGGGAAAAAGGCTATAATGTGTTGGATTTTGTATTTACCTACACATAAATTAAGTGTTATGATGTGTAGACTCAGGATTGTGGATATAGATCATTAACCACACATAAATTATGTGTAGGTATACAACAAGCTATACCTACACATACATATGTAGCTAAAAGTATGTTATATGTGTGGTTAAAACTATAACAACTTGTTAAGATAGATTATGACATGGCATCTGACGTGGAACATGACGTGGCCTGTGACGTGGTAGATGACATGGAAGCTGACGTGGCGCAATACGTGGCACGTGACATGGCATCTGACGTGGCGTGTGTCGATGTGGCCGGTGACATGGCAAGTGACGTGTCACATGACAAGGCAACTTAATTGCACTATGATTATGACATGTGTCACAAATATATATGTAGTTAAATGTAAAATTATGTGTAGGTAAACACTCACCACTATATATATAATATTCAAATATATATATAAACAAATACAAAAACAAGTATATAAAGACATGCGACTAAAATTATCGTATTTTTATTACGTTTACATTGTATAAAAGTACAGTAAAAAAATTAAACGTTACCCCTAAAGTTTTAGTCTAGATCCGCCACTGTTGCTAATCTTACGACATATATCTAAAAAGGTTTTACGTCAGCTTACGCTGGTGAGCTCATGTATAATCGTATGAAAACATTCATTTAATATCATGAACCACAATACTGATTTTATTTACAACACTCTCACTTGAGTTGGCACATACTTTAATTATCTAAATGTGTACACCGTTACTTTTATAGGTGTGGGTATACATCCCATACACCCTACAGATTAAACAGATACCCATAATGGGCTGGGATACTGTCTTACTATTATGATTGTATTTTACTACTAGCCAACCCATAGGCTCACTGTGGCATACTGCCTTTTATGAGCGTACTTTACTACTGGGCAACCCATACTGAGAAGGCTCACCGTGATTCCCCGGGCCTCAATGCCTCATTATGAATCCATGGATCCACATTACCCCCAATGCCCATCCATGTATGATACATCATATAAAATTTATTTATGGACAACAAATATGGGTTTATAACCGTTAGAGTACTCTTTTGAGATGAGTTGTGTTGTTTGTTTGGTTGTAAGAAAGTGTTATAAACAACAAAGTATGAAACAAATTAAGGTAGAAGACGAACCAGTACTCAAGAACACAAGATAAACAGCAGAATCAACACCAGACAAAGCCACAACATCTTGTTCGGTTGAAGAAAACGCTTCACGGATCCAAGCAAACGGGTTATGGGTCTTGGACCCATCCAACGGTTCCAAACCTTTCAAGATCCGGTTGGGATAATAAATCACAGCATTCCCAGGTTTTGTGCATAACCATGCGAACAAAATCATAAAAATCACAAAGACGATGAATGAAGTGAACAGTGACGTAATAAACGAACTAAAATCCATGGTTCAAACAGTTTAGTTTAGTTTCTCTAGAGAGAGAGAGCAAAAGGTTTGTTGAAGTTACCGTTGCAAGTAGGTTAAATAAAGTAGACGTAAAGGTGAGGGTTTGGATATTAATGGAGACGGATAGTGTAAAGGTGTAATCATGTAATGGTTGGTTGCATTGATTGAGAAACTTAAAATATCTTTAGTCACAGAGTTTTTTTTTTTTTTTTTTTTTTTTTTTTTTTTTTTTTTCGTCCCACACACGAAAACGTAATTTGATTCACATTTTTATTTTTATAAATTAAATTGTAAGTACAAAAATGATAATATTTAATTTCCAAACTTGAAAAGATATTTTTTTTTTTTTTTTTTTTTTTAATTATAAAGTTCTTCTTTATTAAAATACGAAATAAACCAAGTTACATCTGGATAATGGGTAAGCGAGCAACAAGCTGCGCCGCTATACCCTTTTGAATCGCAAAGCCTATTCTACTAAATACAAACTTTTGGTTCCCGGGCTTTGCGAATCACTGTGGACCACCTTCTGCACCCGCTCCAAAAAACGAACTGCCTCAGGGGCTAAGGATCCAAAAGTATCGAAGGCAAACGGAATGAACACATGTTGATTCTCTAGACATGCTGCCTCGTGCTTAGCAACCTTCTTAGCTTCCGCCTTCAAAACCGCCTGTCCCTGAACGAATCCACTATCTCTCAGTCCCACCAGTGGGGACACCCCAGTGAGGTCAACACACGCGTGCTTACCCCCCGCCCAGCCAAACACAAGGACGTCCGCGGGACGCAGGGTAGATCTTCCCTCTCGTGGGTCAGTCAGAAAATTAACAGGGGCTTCTTTCTTGGCTGAGATCCCGGCGCGCCTAAGCACATCCCATAAAAGATATGTAAAAAATAAAAACTTCGACCGGGTTGGTTTTTATTTTAGGAGGGGAATATTTCAGTGTAAGGGGTTGTTTGGTAGCCTCTTAATCAGCCTCTTAATCATTCAGGTCTGAATCATTCAGCATTCAGACTGTTTGTTTCAACATTTGAATGGAATAATTAAGTGTTAAACCATTAAGCTAATAAGAGATGCTGAATGATTCAGCACTTAATCAACCAAACAGAGTTTCTTAACCATTCAGAGCATCTTAATGATTCAACACTTAATCAACCAAACAGCCCCTAAGTTGTGTAACGCCAAACTATTTTAGGTTATATTAATCTTGTATTTTCAACTCACTTATGCCATAAACTATCATAAAGTACACTTTTTAATTGGTGATAACACTATCCTAAATGTACTGGTCTTACCATTTTACACACTCTACAACTACTTCCTCTCTCTATCTCTCATCTACACATACTACCCGTCCCGGCTCCTACAACTCGCAACCCCTACCTGCAGCAAGTGTTGTCGTGCAGGTGAAGGGTACCCGACCTTGTACTTGAGACCATACCGTCATACCTTATACATTGGGGGTTGTCTTATACTTCAGCTATATCATGGTGTATACCCATCATTCAGGGCCGTCTCCGAGATGCTAAAAAATTTTTGGGTCTCAGGCAAAAAAAATTTGGGCCCAAAATTTTGTAAAGAAGAATGAATTAAAAAAAAAACTAAATATGGTGCAAGAGCCAATGCTTGAACTTGAGACCTTTACATTAAATTTGCATGATTTTTCCAACTCCACTAACAAGACTTTTATATATAAAACACAAATATGTATCCTAAATATAAAATTTAATATATATATATATATGTATATTTTTAAAAAAGTTTGGGCCCATTTGTGAGTCGGGCCCGACCATCATTCATGGTTCATTTTTTTCCTTAGGTTTTTTTTAATACAAATAATATTTATTATATTGTTAATTACTTGGAATACATGCCCTTCAAGTTGGTTTTTATATCTTATTGAACTGACCGGTTAGATATTGTTAAGACGTTTTACGTAACATCCATATATCATACTAGGTTAGAGTCCCGTGGGTACCCACGGTTCATCCGAAAGTAAAATGAAAAAAAAAGTAGGAAAATAAGAATTGTATTATACGATTTGTTTTGGTTACTAAATGTTTGATAATGCAATATGTATGATTTTTGATGTTAAATGCAAAATGTCATCTAACAGTTTAATGTAACGAAATGATGGATATATCGAGTAAGTAAAGTTTAATTTGACAACTGCAAACTACATAGCATACTATCACAATATCACACATTACATCATTTGGGTAATATCTATATTCTAATCATAACTAAGCTTAAGCATAGAACACTTATTATTTAGTTGGGGCTTAACGAACTTCAACTAATATCACACATTACATCATTTGGGTAAGGGTAATATCTATATTATAATCATAACTAAGCTTAAGCATAGAACACTTATCATTTAGTTGGGGCTTAACGAACTTCAACCAATGGTCCATTTTCATTACTTCAATCAAAATTTTCCAACTCTTGCTAATTGATAGCTGATTTTTCACCTTCGAAGTTGTTATCATTGTCATCATGATCCTCGGAGTGCAGCTCATTTTCAATAATTTATGAAAACCTCCACCATTGTATTTCATATTTGTGTTCTACATAAAATATAGTTGTTGTAAAGATATGGATACGGTGATAAGTAAATTAAGAAACAATCCTTAACCCACTTACTTGAATGGGTAGCTTAAATTTTCATGTTATCTCTCCAATGGTTCAAACCGATTACATAGCTAAAAAACAACTAATAAGAAAATGGGTCCAATGTCACATGCTGTAATATAAATTTCCAATATTTTATTAAAAAATAGACACCAAAAGGAACCCCAGACCCATTTCAACATGTAGCCAAAAGGACCCATTGTACACACACTTTAGGCAACTTTTGACATGTTACAAAAAGCCGCCAAAAACACGTCATTATTTAAACTATGTAAATATAGTACTTAACAATTAAAAATCTTAATAAATAACATCAAAGTCATAATCAATCATTCAAATCAATGACATTAAAATAATCCACATCTGAAATTAACTTACCCATTATATACAAATTATTATTAACATCTTAAAATTAGCACACTTAAAATTAGCACACTTATTGAAATCAAGATGATGATTATCGTTTAGTTACAAATGATTAAAGGAAAGTCGTAATATCAAAATGAAAGTCGGTCAACAATGTTAAAATGAAATTCGTAATATTAGTAACATCAGTAAATAAGATTAAAAATCTTAATAAATAACATCAAAATCGTAATCAATCATTCAAATAAATGACATTAAAATCATTCGCGTCTCAAATTGCCTTACCCATTATATACAATTTATTATTGACATCATTAGTAATCATTATTAGTTGTACCAAAAGTAACATTTTGAAAATTTATATTATCATTTAATTTTGTTGTTAAATTTGGTATGACGATTAAATGATTTTATTATTTGTTAAGGTTTATATAGTATTGTTGTGTCTCGAACAATTCTGCAAAATCAGAAATAATGTGCCTCGATTGACGTGATCGAGTAGGAATATTTATTTATATATTTGAATTATAAAAATAGAAGGATTGGTAATTGACGTGAATTGGTCAACAACGCTTAAAATTAACACAATCAAACTCAAAGACATAAAGTCAAAAAATGGACCTCCATCAAATTAACAAAAACGTAAAAAGTTTTTACTAATATTTGATCAACAATATTAAAATTAAGGTCGTAATATTAAAAACAACATTGAAAATTATCTTGAATACATTATATATTTTAGGAAACTATTAAATAGATTTAAATTATATTTATTATTAAAAGAATAATAAAAGTGTAGGAAAATGAATGTACACTCCTATCTTTGGATTATATATAAATTATAAACTGTTAAATAGATTTAACATTGTTAAATAGATTTAAATAAATGTTTAAAGGAAAGTCGTATATGTTTAAAAGAATATCGTTTCATTTCAAATGATTAAAGGAAAGTCTTTGAATTATAAAAATGGGAAGGATTGGTAATTGACGTGAATTGGTCAACAACGGTTAAAATTAGCACAATCAAATTCAAAGACATATAGTCAAAGAATTGAACTCCATCAATTTAACAAAAACGTAAAAAGTTTTTATACAGATTCGGTCAACAATATTAACATTAAGGTCGTAATATTAGTAATAGCATTGAAAATTATTTTGAATACATTATATATATTTTAGGAAACTGTTAATTATATTTATTATTAAAAGAAAAATAAAAGTGTAGGAAAATAAATGTACAGTGTTATCTTCGGATTATATTTAAATTATAAACTGTAAAATAGATTTAAATAAATGTTTGAAAGAAAGTCGTATATGTTTAAAAAAAATATCGTTTCATCACAATTGATTAAAGGAAAGTTGTAATATCAAAATTAAAGTCGGTCAACAATATTAAAATGAATTTCGTAATATTAGTAATATCAATAAATAAGATTAAAAATCTTAATAAATAACAACCAAATCATAATCAATCATTCAAATCAATAACATTAAAATTATCATAAATAACATTAAAACTCTTCATAAATAACAACAAAATCATAATTTAAATTTCAAAATCAATGACATCTTGTGGTGCAACCTTAGTAACAAACATTTTGTGCTCGATTGAACACCATTTGAAGACACAGTATTCGCCAATGGAAGTATCTTTTGATTGAAGTAAACCAGGTCATCCAATCACAGTAAACCTTTACAAAAGAATTATGTATAGAAAATTTAAAATGTGTAACTAATTATAAAATAAGAATATTGTAAACATAAATGTTGAATATGCAAATAACAAACTTAGCGACTTGTGAAAAAATTTCTGCACGTAATATTAGTATTAGTATTAGTATTAGTAATTATTAGTAATTAGTAATATATTCGTAAAAACAGTAATATAAAATTTTAATTCGGTCAATAAGATATAAATGGGATTAAAATTAAAAATCGTAATTGAAGGGATAGGGAGCCTAATCCGAGAGGAGGCGTCCCTATCCCCACAAACAAGATCCTCGCACTAAGATATGGCGCAAGGATCCACCTGCGCGCAAGCAACACAACAAGTAGCATGGCGCGCTAAGGCAGCTGATAAGCAGCAGGCTACATCTGATAAGCGCGTATGGTCACGCGCGGAATCTTCCCTTAACACTTTTAGTACGAGGTACAGAAGATAACAAAGGAAGATTCACAAGGATTTGTGTCAGAGCACACGCGAACAAGAGAAGGACATGTGGCAGACAGTACAACTACCAAACGGCTCTACTGTACCTGTGCTGCCATCCACAGTGACCAACAGACATACCTTGCCAACTGTCAGACGTCACATCAGACGCCGATGACAGCCTCAGCCACTGCAGCAAGGACAACATCACTGGTCACCATTCAAAACCCGCCACGTGTCCACCTATAACAACGACCACACTGTAGCATGACGTCATCAACAGTATTTGGCTGTTTCCCGCAATTTCCAGGAAGAACATGGACTTGGGCCTTGACTGGGCCCAAGTGGACGACATGCCTCATGGGCCCTTCCTTCGGCCCACGACTATTCTTATAAATAGGGACATACTTCTTCTTGTAAAGGCATTCAGAAATCAACCATTGTAACCCTATCATTTGTAACATCTCTCTCATAATAATATTCCGGCAGTTACAGTGGACGTAGGTCGTTTTCGACCGAACCACTTACATCTCGTGTTCACACATACCTTACTCACACTCACCACACTCACTAAATCATCTTACGGGTTAACCAACGAGGTTTGGGTAAAGGATTAATCCTGACGTAACATAGGTTTAAACCACACGGTAATTAGTCATAATCACCGTGATACTTATTGTTTCTTCATTGGCACCATCCAACGGTTAGAACAGCTCTATTCATTCATCTTTTAACCCACCCATGACTGAACCCAACCCTAACACTTCTGTCCTTAACCAAACCGGGGACGTCGATGCTCAGTCCCCGGAAAACCAAAACACACCACACACTGTCGTCAAAAATCCCAATTCACGTCTCGAGCAGCCGGATCTCGAGATTCGTGATGTAGTCTCGGATGATGACAGTGATGGCGGTTCTGAGGAAGACCCAGACCAGTGGCTCCTTCGTCAGAACGCCAAAAGCGCTGCGATATACCAACGCAAACTCTTGCAACAAGCCAAGAAGAAGGGTAAAGCCCTCACTTATGATACCCCATCCAAAAAGGGGTACAAAAGGAAAGACTCGGCCACTCACGATGACGGTCGCAGCGGGGAACTCGGCGGAGACGCCAGGGTTAGGGGTTGCGCGAAGTCACGTGATGAACTGGATGGCTATGAGTCGTCTAGCAGCGACTCCGACCACAATGGAAGGAAACACCGTCACCGTTCGCGTCATAACGACGAGGACGATGACTTGGTCAGGCCGTTTAGGCCAAAAGCTTTTGCAGAGAAATCAAAGTTTGTCGCTCGCATAACGACAACAAAAATACCAAGGAAAGCTAAGCTTCCTAGCAGCATCGGTAGATACGATGGCCTGCGTGACCCGGATGACCATGTGCATGACTTTGAGTGCGCAGGTATGTCGGTAGACTGGCCCGTCCAGGTCTGGTGCCATTTGTTTGCCCAGACTTTAACCGGCGCGGCCAGGGTCTGGTTTGACAACCTCCCCGCGGGGAGCGTTAAGGACTTCGACGACCTCACTGACAAGTTTGGTAATCACTTTTCACACTTGCGCAAGCACAAGAAGGACAAGGCGCATATTCTGTTATGCCGCCGACATGATCATGAATCCATCGAAGATTTTATAGTTCGATTCAACAAGGAGGCTTTGCAAATAGGCTGCGGGGAAGAGCTTACCCGGGCAGCATTCATACATAACGTGCGAAGCCCAGAGCTAATGAAGTGCCTTACGGGCAAAGACGGTATTCCGGAGTCCTGGGATGAACTCATCCACTCCGCGAAAATATATGCCTCCTCTGAAAAATCTTTCAACCAGATGCACGGCTTCCAACCGCAACATCATAATAATAATAGTAATAAACACAAGAACAAGTCTGTCTGGAGCCGCATCTCGGGCACGACCGACGAGGGAAAGTACTCCCCCGCGGGCGACGCCCGCCAACTGATCAATAACAAGCAATCGCGGGACCAGCGTGGACACTCAAAGAAAAACCACGATTGGACCCCGCTAACAGAGACACCATCCCAGGTCCTGAAAACAGAGCAGGTCACGTTAAAGGAAGCCAACCCCCTAGGGAAACGAAGGAGCGTGGACCGAAGCAAGTTCTGTGAGTATCACAATGACTTCGGCCACCTCACAGACAACTGTTACAGCCTGAAGATGGAGATCGAGGCCGCGCTGAAATCGGGACAGCTCGGTCACTTGGTAAAGAACGTCCACCGCACTGGCAAGGGTAACGCGGGCGACGAAAATCAAGGGGAGGGGTCGCGAAAGAAAATCCGTGACCTCAACACTCATGCCGCCACACTCGTCCCTCGTCATCACTGCAACATGACTAAGCGTGGCAAAAACACCCAGCACGGCAAGCGCACCCGTCTACAACCACTCGATGACTCATGGAAGGAGGCCGATGTCCTCATGCCAAAAGTCAGAGGCGGCGCTTCCTGCACCGCCCCACTAGTCATAGCCGCCGTTTTCGGACATTACCGCACGCGGTACATGTTCTTAGACGGCGGCAACAGCACAGATATCATGTACGAGCAATGTTTCCAACAACTGGATGTAGAAGACAAAGCAAAGATCGTACCAGTCAATGAGCCAATCTCAGGTTTCATTCATGAGACCATCATGCCGCGGGGCATGCTCTCCCTGCCAGTCACATGGTCCAATGGCACCCACGAGCGCACGGAGATATGTGACTTTATGGTTTTGCTAGCCACCTCCAATCATGATATTCTATTGGGTCGGGAAGGCATCGCGCGCTTTAACACCAACGCTTCAACGGCGCACGCGATGGTCGACTTCCCAACCAAGACAGGTATTGCCTTCATCAGAGCCAATAAAGATTGCCACACCACTGAAACCGCCAAGCCTCCAAAGATGGTCAAAACAAATGCCCGCACTAAGCCGGAAAAATGGGCGCTAAACCCTAAATTTCCGGAGCAAACGGTGGTCATTGGCCATGAAATCTCCGAAACCATACGCAATCACTTGAAACAGCTTCTGATTAGCAACATGGACGTCTTCGCGTGGCAACCAGCAGACATGGTTGGTGTTCCCCGCGAAATAGCGGAACACAAGCTTAACGTCTGCCGCTCCGTAGAACCCATAGTGCAAAAGAAGCGCAGTATGGGCCCGGAGAAAACAAAGGCCATGAACGAACAAGTCACCGAGCTGCTCAACGCGGACATCCTTCGCCCTATCAGATACCAAACCTGGGTGGCCAATCCTGTCATGGTCGCCAAAGCTAACGGAGGCTGGCGCATGTGCGTGGATTACAAGGATATCAACAAGGCGTGCCCCAAAGACTGCTACCCTCTGCCAGAAATTGATCTAAAAGTGGATTCCCTCGCCCCGTATCGGTTCAAATGCTTCTTGGACGCATACAAAGGTTACCACCAGATCCAAATGGCTAAAGAAGATGAAGAGAAAACGGCGTTCCGTACAGACGCGGGTATCTTCTGTTATACCAAGATGCCTTTCGGCCTGAAAGTCACGGGCGCCACATACCAACGTCTTATGGACACAACCTTCATTAATGAAATCGGCGTACGACTTGAGGTGTACGTCGATGACTTGGTCATCAAAAGCAAGGAGGAAAGTGACATGCTTCGAGACATCCAACAAACGTTCAATCAATCGCGCAATGTGCGCATGAAGTTGAACCCAAGCAAATGTTCATTCGGGATGGAAGAAGGCAAATTTTTGGGCGTCATCGTAACGCGGGACGGTTTCCGCGCTAACCCAGAAAAAGTACAAGCTATCGACAGAATGCCTTCTCCCGCTTCTGTCAAAGAAGTACAGACACTAATGGGCCGCCTTGTGGCCCTAAACCGATTCTTGTCCAACTACGCTTCAAAGTCGTTCCCATTTGTGGACACTTTGAAGAACTGTTTAAAGAAGAGCAACTTCCGCTGGACCTCAGAGGCGGAATCAGCATTCCAGGCAATGAAGCAATGCCTAATGAACCTTCCGACACTAACAGCGCCGCTTCCTAAAGAACCGCTTACACTTTACCTCTCCGTCACAGAGCAGGCGATAGGCGCAGTTCTAATGGTTGAACGTAAAGGAGTGCAAACACCAATTTATTACATCAGCCGCACACTGTTAGACGCAGAAACAAGGTATACAATAATGGAAAAGCTGGTTCTCGCACTTGTCCATGCATCCAGAAGGCTGCGCAGGTACTTCCAAGGCCATCCGATAAACGTCCTCACGGACTATCGGATAAATGACATTCTTGCCAAACCCAAACTGTCTGGCCGTCTGGCAAAATGGGCCATTGAGCTGGGGAACATACGATCAATTACAAACCCCGGCCCGCAATTAAATGCCAGGTACTCGCGGACTTCGCCACGGAGATACCTACGGACCAAGTTCAAGAATGCAAAGCACCCGCGCCGGCGCACAACCCGTCGCAAAAATGGTCCCTATTCACAGACGGGGCCTCTAATGACGACGGCGCCGGCGCAGGATTATGCCTCATCAGCCCAGATAAACACGAGTTCACGTACGCCATCCGCCTCGATTTTAAAAGCACAAACAACGAGGCGGAATACGAAGCGTTGCTGGCAGGCCTCCGCATTGCGGAAAAAATGGGGGCCAGGCACGTGGAGGCACACGTCGACTCACTGCTTGTCGCGCGACAGATCAATGGATCATATGATGCAAAGGACGAAATCATGGCACTGTACCTGGAACAAGCCAAGCAACTCATGCGACGGTTCGACTCATGCACCGTCGAACACATCCGGCGCAGTGAAAACAAGCCAGCTGATGCGCTGAGTAAAATGGCATCCACAGTTTTTGCACATATGGCCAAAGAGGTAAGAGTCGATGTCCTCGAAAAACCATCTGTTCCGCCGCGACAAGTCCATGTCATCCAAACAGGCAACGCGTCCTGGATGACCCCAATCAAGGCCTTCTTATCTTCTGGCATCGTGCCTGATGACAAATCAGAGGCCCGGAAGATCCAACACAAGGCTTTACCATACCAACTCATAGATGGCACCCTGTACCACCGATCTTACCTAGGGCCGCTGTTACGATGTGTAGATTCCGCAGACACCTCCCTCCTCCTCAGAGACATACATGAGGGAACATGCGGGATACACGCCGGCCCAAGAATGGTAGTAGCGAAATTGATGAACGCCGGGTACTATTGGCCGGGCATGTACGTGGACGCGGTCAACGAGTTGCGCAAATGCGACAGTTGCCAGCGCCACGCTCCGAACACCTTGCGCCCCAAGAACAACTTGGTGCCCGTTACAGCGGCGTGGCCATTCCAGAAATGGGTTGTCGACTTGGTCGGACCATTCCCAACGGCCCCGGGTAACGTCAAATACTTAATCGTCGCCATCGACTATTTCACCAAGTGGGTCGAGGCAAAGCCTCTAGCCAAGATCGACAGCGCACACGTCAAGGAATTCATTTGGGAGTTCATTATCTGCCGATTCGGCTTGCCGATGCAACTGGTCAGCGACAACGGCACACAATTTGAAGACCAATCCCTTCAAGAATGGTTGGCTCAAATGGGTGTAAAACAAATTTTCACATCAGTTGCGCATCCGCAAGGCAATGGTCAAGTGGAAAGGGCCAATCGCACAATTGTCGAAGGCATCAAGACAAGACTCGGAACCAAGAGGACAGGGTGGGTAGACGAACTGCCGCATGTTCTATGGGCCTACCGCACCCTCACAAAAACAAGCAACGGTGAAACGCCGTTCAGCTTAACATACGGTTCCGAGGCGGTGATTCCCGCAGAAATGACCTATCCTACCGCGAGAGTATTAATGGCCAAAACGACGGACAATGACACAGAACTCCGCATGAACCTTGACCTACTAGAGGAACGCCGCGATCTTGCGGCAATAAAGGAAGACAGATACAAAACTCAGCTGGAACAATACTACAACAAGCACGTCAAAGAACTCACGTTCAAGATCGGCGGCTACGTTTTCCGCAACAACGAAGCTTCTAACGCTGAAAAGCCAGGGAAACTAGCTCCAACTTGGGAAGGTCTATACAAAATACAAGAAGTGCTAGGCAAAGGCGCCTACGCGTTGGAAAGACTAGATGGTAACCCCATCCCGCGATCTTGGAACGGCGCACAGTTGCGACGCTGTTACTTGTAAACTTGTAACATGGCTACACATGCCATACTATCAATGAAAAAGTTTCATATATCTGTGTTTCTACTTGTTTTTCCGCGCCAGGGTCTTCAAGACTTAGGCAAAATCCTGTCGGACCAAAACTGCGGACCAATGTAAAATGAGCCTTCAAGACGCGTCTTGGGTACGTCGGGCTTATACATCTTACACTTGGACGACGCGTAACGGTCATCAAGACAAATTTACTTGTCGGACCTGTCAGCCCGCTTAGCACATGTGCGCGCATAATCCCTTGTCTTCTAGAGCTGTTACACAGCTCGGACAAGAGGAAGGCGCGCCACACAAAACGCGGCCAAAGGTCTTCTAGGCAAGGCTCCTACGCGCCTAACTCGGACTTAATGGCACAAGTCGCACTTCGCTACAGTCTTCAAGGCAAAAGTACAACACTTAGACGCCGGACTGTCTAGCCTAGCGCGCGCCCTAACTTATACTTACGCACCGGGTGACGACTTGGTTAAATAAGTAAGGTTGGAGCGAGAACAAACACGATATAACAAACTGATAATTTCATTAAAAGAGGGACTTAAAACCCCTTCATATTTACAAGAAAGCTACAATGAAAAATACAAGTACAGCGCCTACTCGCCATGCGCTCCGGAAGTACCCCCGCCAGAAGCCCTCGCCAACTCGTCAGATTTGTCGATGAAGTATTTCAGGGCAGCAAGGGGATCCGCGTTGCCATTACTAGGGCTGTGCAAAGGGTCCGGAACCGACCCGACCCGACCCGGACCCACCAGAACCGTATACCCTTTTATTGTTGAAATTGGGAACCACGAACCGAACCTTAAAAGGCTATGTGGTTCCTGGTCCTAAAGGTTCTGATGGGTCGGGTAAAAGGGTCTGACCCTCTAGAACCCTTTAATGTAATAGCCACTTTTAGAGGATTTATTACATGTTCCTATTCTTTTACCATGCTCGTAAAAGAATTCCTTCATATGATTCTAAGGTCGTCCGTTGTGGACGCGCGAGCGAACGTCCGCAAGCCACCGACGTGACTATCAAGTAATTCGGTCACTTGACCCCGTTGTGGCTGGAGGTGAGCAATGGCGCGACCAAAGGTCACTTTTTCCCATTAACCCACGCGACCACCATCGCTTGTGCTCGCGTCGGGACTGTTCGCGTGGGGCTGTTGTGGTTGGGGGTGAGCACGGGCGCTGAAACCTCGTTCGTGTCGTGCTACTCGCACTTCCACAACAGACAGTCTAACAATAGCCCATTGAGTTTTTTTAAGTCATTTTTCGTTTCTCGACTTATGTTTTCGTAACAAATTTGTCATTCTCATCAATAGAAACATTATGTGAATCTGTTATGTATACATAATAAATACACACACACACGATATATATATATATATATATATATATATATTTACTTCAAATTTGGATATAATATAATATATCACATCTATGCATATCCATTAAGCCGAACAATATTTCAAGAAAAATACATTGACAATTTAATGCTCCTTAACATGGGAAGGGAGTGGTGCACAATAAAAGTTAACATGCCACGTCATCGTTAACACTCTTGGTGTGAAGGTATACCCCATGGCCTTACATGAAATCGATTACAATAAAACGTAAAAACGAATAATGTAAAGACTAAAAAAGATAATTTTTTTATTTTTTAATTAAAATACAAACGGTTCTTGTGGTTCTTATATTAGAACCGTGGGTTTGGAACCGACCCGACCCGGAACCGATAATTCATATAAATCTAGAACCGGAAACCGACCCATATATTTAAAAAGGTTCAAGTCCAAGGTTCTCGTGGGTCGGGTCCAAGGTTCCTGTGGGTCCGAACCACGAAATGCTCACCCCTAGCCATTACAATCAGCAATCACTTGGAGAATAGGGAAGTCAACCTCCTCAAACTTGGCCAATTCCGCCTCATACTCCTCCTTCAGCGGCTTCCCATAGTGTTCGGCGTCTTCAATCCGCCCATCATTCTGAGCATGCACGAAACCATCTGCATAGCCCTCGCCGTACCCAAAAGCCTGGGCGGCGGTGGCAATGGCGGCAACTTGATCGCCCAGCTTGGGCTCCTACCAGAACCTTTTAAAGACCTAGAGGGAAGACAAAAAGTTAGCAAATCAATTGCAAAAAACAAGCATCAATAACAAAGAAAGCGCAAGAGCTTACCCCATTCATTCCATCCGTCATTAGCCAATGAATGGAATTCTGCATCTGGGTCTGAGCAGAAACCGCTTCCTCCAATAAGTGTTGGGCCGCCTGGCACTCCTTGACGGCCGCAACACGCGCTTGGTCAGAAGAATCAAGGTCCCGCTCCAAATCTTCTTTAGCACTAAGGATCTGGACCCTCTCCTGTTCAAGAAAAGAGACGCGCTCAGTAGCTGCAACAAGAGCGGCATCCTTGGATTCCAGCTCCTTGCGCATCTCCACATATTTCGCTGTCCTTTCAGTGAGGGCCTTGCTCTTCTCTTCAAATTTGCGGGTCACCGCCCGCCTCTCCTCCTGCGCCTCAGCCAGAGTCTCCTTCAAGCGCATCGTTTCATCGTTAGCTTTCTTCCAAGACTCTGACCACCGGCGCCTCTCTGCAGCTGCATCCACCTCAAGCTTCGCCACCTTGGCTTCGGCTTCATGAGCACGGCGGCGATATTTTGAAATCTCTGCCTTGAAGGCAGCCTCCTTCTCAGCAAGGCCTGCCTTCTCCGCCTCCAATTGCTCAAAATCTCGCTACACCGCCACATCCCGTCGGCGAAGCGAATCCATCAAGGATAGTTGAGTCGCCTGGTTTACACACAAAGCATATATGAGCTCAGGACGACTCAACAAATCCTGGTGAGTGCGCTCATAGGGAGGCACCACCTCGCTAACAAATTCAAGGGCGGCCAGGGAGTTTGAAAACAAGGTATTCTCCCTGATCGCCCAGCGAGGGCGCCAGATGGCGTCACCACCAGCCCAACAGGAACCATCGTAAAATCCCGATGGCTCCCCACCAACCCTAGAAGACTCACGCCGAGTTTGACGTGAGCCACCGCTAGCACCAGCAGCGCCTTGCTCTAAGAGCGCCCTCTCGAACCCATCAGATTCATGGGTCATTTCTCGGGTCTCAACAACAGCGCGCTCACTATCCTCGCGCTCCCTTATTAACCGGGCCTTCTCTTCCAGAAACTGTTGCTCCTGGAGGCGAAGACGCTCCGCCTCCGCCCGCTTCTCTGCCTCAGCCTTTCGTTTGGCCTCAT
This sequence comes from Ambrosia x helenae, assembly GCA_030844895.1. NCBI lineage: Eukaryota > Viridiplantae > Streptophyta > Magnoliopsida > Asterales > Asteraceae > Ambrosia > Ambrosia x helenae. The sequence goes on along the minus strand of CM061224.1, from coordinate 8,701,375 downwards.
TGGCAGCTACAACCTTCGCAGCCTCAGCCCTCCGAAGGGCTTCATCGACTTCCGCCTGCTTCCTCGCAGCAGCGGCTATCTTCTCAGCCTCAGCCTTTTGCAAGGCTTCATCGGCTTCCACCTGCTTACGGGCCGTTTCTTGCTCCCTCCAGAGCCTCTCCTCCTCTACCCTAGCCGCCTCCGCAGATGGAGATGTAGGAGGAGGAGTAGGGATGATTTTGGGTGCCACTAGCAAAGGAAAACCGAATGTTAAAAGGAAACTCAAGGATAAAAAATTCAACAAGACAATAAGTGTTGCTTACCAGGGGTTTTCTTCTTTATCAGCTTCTGAAACAGAGGCTGTCGAGTTGGGGCAGCGCTAATCCCCACAGAAAAAACTGGGGCGCTCCCTCCTTGATCCCCAGCAGAGGTGACTTTCTGCTTGCCAGCACCCTCAACAACTGTCTCTGGAGCCACCACTGACTCAGGGATTTGAGTAGCACCCTCACTCCCGCCTTCGCCAGTCAAGGCAGGAGACACATCTTCCACAGTGGCGGCGCTGCTGGCCACGGCGCTGTCCGATCGCGCCCTCTTCCTCCTCTCCAGCTGAGAGGACTCAGCCTCATCTTCATCATCCGAAGGCGGCCCATCCTTCCGCCGTCGGCGTCCCTTCACAACCTCTTCTGCTGAAACGGAAGAACCTGAGTCAGAAAGAGCAACCTTTGCTCGATACCTATGTTTCCGCGGCGCGTGTTTCCAACGTCCACGCCCCGCGGATGGGTTCAGGTGCGGAACGATCTCTACTGAAGAATCATTAGAATCATCTCCGAAAACGCTAGTGAAGAAGGGATCCAAAGACTCACCGGTTGTGTAATAAGGTTTTGGCGCGCTGGAGAGATCAGGGTAATAGAAGCGGTCAACAAACGCCTCTATACAGGAAGTCTGACCCTCCGCCACCGGCCTCCACTTAATACTCTTCTCTTCGCGGGCAACATAAAACTGGAACTTATTCACACCTGCAACAATAAACAGTCAGGGAAATTGCACAAAAATATAAAGGAAAAAGAAAGTACATACCCTCTATTGCAATGTAGGGTCTTTGCCCGTGCGGATACCAAGGCGGCTCATCCCCAGAAGGAAAAAGATACCCTCCGTCAGATTCTTGAATTCCAGCTTGGTGGCGTTGGCGGTGAGGGTAATAAACCAAGCCTGCTTCTTGAAATCTTGGGGCACAGCCATATCAGCCACGCGCTGCCCATCCCCTATAACCTTCCAGGGGAGACTAATGGGGATCACACCCCTCTTCACAAAGAAAAATTTCTCCTTCGCCCAATGCAAGGACTTAGGATTATGGGTGGCCATAGGCGGCACCCTCGGGCGCGGCTTGAACGAGAACCACATCTCGTCTCGCGCCATAAAATAGAAGACGTTGAACCGCTCAACGGTTGGTTCAATGTCCAAGGCTTGGCAAGAGGCCTCAAAGTGGACTAACCTCAGAAGCCCAAAGGCGGTTAGTTGTGTGGGCCCAACGCCGTAAGCCACCATGGTGTCAATCTGAAAACGAGTACACGGCAGACGAAATCCACACTTAGTATAGTGGGCTTCATACAAGGCCAGCCGACCACTCCCGGTGGAGAGAACGGTGCTGGTCGGAGACGGAAGGGTAGGGTCCCACTCTGGCAGGATATTGTACATGGTACAAAACTGATTAAAAGACTCCTGACTCCAAACACAATATGTGTTGGACATCAGCTTCCTCTCCTTTATCTTGTCGTGTTTGACAAGCACTTCCTCCTCCACCACCTCCTCCACAGCCGGTTCCACCCTAATATCCTCGGCGGACGGAGACGAACTTACAGGAGCATCAGACATTTTAAAGACTAAAGTTATCGAAATCTGGAAAAATGTGACCGGAAAACTTGAAGATTCGCCGGAATCTTCAAGGGATTTGAAAGAACACAAGAAGTTGCCAATAAAGAGGAAGAACAAAACACACAAACGAAGCAACAGAAAGCAAGAAGTTGAAGTTTCAACAATGAATCTCCAAGATCAAGAAAATCTATGAAGATTAAACGGAAACTTCAAAGAAGATGGTGGCCGGAAAGTTGAGAGATAAAGGAAGGCAAGGAATAAGAAGAAAAGGATTATAAGAATGTAACCGTTCACATAAGCCTCAACGAGACTTATATACCCACCGCATTAATGGCAGTGGGACCCACAGAGGATGAATCAACCGTCATGCCTTTTCAAATTCAAAGAGCGAGATGACGCCACGTGTCAATGGTGTCTAATAGACGGACCAGATCATAGTGGAAGACAGCTTTGTACTGCACACGCACCGGATGAACGACACGTGTCAACAGATCTCACACGTTAAACAAATTGGGCGCGTGGAAGCCCACGCGCCTGACAGGAAGCACGTGCCTACCAACACGTGGCACAATTTCATCCACGAAGACAGAACGTCAGGCGCGTGATGCCACACGCGCCTGACATCAGACGAAAGGTTGGTAACTGCAACAATGATGTGACATGTCTCAGTCTGCACGACAGATGGCAACCTGACACGTCAGCAACCATTAAACTTCCATCAGAAGGAACTGATCCTTCGACCTTCGGGCGCATTAACTTCAAAATTCTCAGAGACAAATTAAATGCCAATGATTTGAAATTTATTACAACTTCAGACCCGCATTAACCACCAGCAAGCATTCAATTCCACAACGCAAATTTGACGTAAAATCACAAAAGACGTTCCCCGCCCAACTCCTGCACAGGTATGGCGGAACACGTCATTCCCAGCGTCAATTTGACGTAAAATCACAAAAGACGTTCCCCGCCCAACTCCTACGCAGGTACGGCAGAACACGTCTCCCTCGGCGTAACTCTGACGTAAAAATGAAAAAGACGTTCCCCGCCAACCTTTCAACATCCCACGGCGAGGCACGTCAAATAAATTCCAAGAACTACGAGCAGACGAGCTCTCATCCACGACTACATATTTTGAGTCTAGCGCTCCACCTTCTCAACAACGAGCAGGAGAAGCCCTAGACTAGGGGGACTTGAAGGGATAGGGAGCCTAATCCGAGAGGAGGCGTCCCTATCCCCACAAACAAGATCCTCGCACTAAGATATGGCGCAAGGATCCACCTGCGCGCAAGCAACACAACAAGTAGCATGGCGCGCTAAGGCAGCTGATAAGCAGCAGGCTACATCTGATAAGCGCGTATGGTCACGCGCGGAATCTTCCCTTAACACTTTTAGTACGAGGTACAGAAGATAACAAAGGAAGATTCACAAGGATTTGTGTCATAGCACACGCGAACAAGAGAAGGACATGTGGCAGACAGTACAACTACCAAACGACTCTACTGTACCTGTGCTGCCATCCACAGTGACCAACAGACATACCTTGCCAACTGTCAGACGTCACATCAGACGCCGATGACAGCCTCAGCCACTGCAGCAAGGACAACATCACTGGTCACCATCCAAAACCCGCCACGTGTCCACCAATAACAACGACCACACTGTAGCATGATGTCATCAACAGTATTTGGCTGTTTCCCGCCATTTCCAGGAAGAACATGGACTTGGGCCTTGACTGGGCCCAAGTGGACGACATGCCTCATGGGCCCCTTCCTTCGGCCCACGACTATGCTTATAAATAGGGACATACTTCTTCTTGTAAAGGCATTCAGAAATCAACCATTGTAACCCTATCATTTGTAACATCTCTCTCATAATAATATTCCGGCAGTTACAGTGGACGTAGGTCGTTTCCGACCGAACCACTTACATCTCGTGTTCACACACACCTTACTCACACTCACCACACTCACTAAATCATCTTACGGGTTAACCAACGAGGTTTGGGTAAAGGATTAATCCTGACGTAACATAGGTTTAAACCACACGGTAATTAGTCATAATCACCGTGATACTTATTGTTTCTTCAGTAATATTAGTTTTAGTATTAGTAATATATTCGTAATTTAATTGGGTCAATTCGGTCAATAATAAATAAATGAGCTTAAAAATCGTAATATATAACATTAAATTCGATCAATTATTATTAATGTCATTAAAACTCATAATAAATAACATTAAAAAAATGAATAAATCCTATTAATTGCAGGCAAGACCAATAATAATTCATAAAAATATATTAAACATAATTTCATATGAACATTAATATAAATAAATGAAATTAAAAATCGTAATAAATAACATTCAATTCGGTCAATTATTATTGTCAATTAGAATTAGTAATATATTCGGTCAACAATACTATTTTTACGAATAGTAAAACTAAAATCGTAATATTAATTTTAGTTAATATTAGTAATTATTAGTAATTAGTAATATATTCGTAAAAATAGTAATAGAAAATTTTAATTCGGTTAATAAGATATAAATGGGAATAAAATTAAATATCGTAATATTAGTTTTAGTATTAGTAATATATTCATAATTTAATTCGGTAAATAATAAATAAATCAGATTAAAATTAAAAATTGCAATATTAGTATTAGTAATATATTCGTAAATTAATTCGGTCAATAATAAATAAATAAGCTTAAAAATCGCAATATATAACATTAAATTCGGTCAACTATTATTAATGTCATTAAAACTCATAATAAATATCATTAAAAAATAAATAAATCCTATTAATTGCAGGCAAGACTAATAATAATTCGAACAAACAGTAATATAAATAATATTAAACATAATTTCATAAAGACATATTAAACATAATTTCGTAGTTATATTAATATAAATAAATGAGATTAAAAAATCATAATAAATAACATTTAACTTGGTCAATTATTATTAATGTCAATAACATTAATTCTAACATACTAAAAATACATTAAAAATAATTAAATATTATTAAACATAAACTGGAAAAAAGTAATATAAATAAATGAGATTAATAATTTTAATAAATAACATTAAATTCGGTCATATATTACTAAGTCAATAAATAATATTAAACATCTTAATAAATAATAGTAAAAATGAATAAATCTTATTAATTGCAATCAAGACTAATCATAATTCATAAACATACTAATATAAATAAATGAGATTATAAATCTTAATAAATAACCTCAAAATCGTAATCAATAATTCAAATAAATTACATTACAAACATAAAAAATCGTAATTTTAATTTGAAAATCAATGACTTCTTGTGGTGGAATCTTTGTAACAAACAGCCTGTGCTGGATTGAACACCATTTAAAGACACAATATTCGCCAATAGAAAAATCTTCTAATTGAAGCAAACTAAATTTGTAATATTAGTATCAGTATTAGTTAGTATTAGTAATTAGTAATATATTCGTAAAAATAGTAATAGAAATTTTTATTTTGGTCAATAAGATATAAATGAGATTAAAATTAAAAATTGTAATATTAGTTTTAGTATTAGTAATATATTCATAATTTAATTCGGTCAATAATAAATAAATCAGATTAAAATTACAAATCGTAATATTAGTATTAGTATTAGTATTAGTAATATATTCGTAAATTAATTCGGTCAATAATAAATAAATGAGCTTAAAAATCGTAATATATAACATTAAATTCGGTCAACTAGTATTAATGTCATTAAAACTCATAATAAATATGAATTAAAAATAAATAAATCCTTTTAATTGCAGGCAAGACCAATAATAATTCGAATGAATAGTAATATAAATAATATTAAACATAATTTCATAAAAACAGATTAAACATAATTTCATAAAAATAGATTAAACATAATTTCGTAGTAATATTAATATAAATAAATGAGATTAAAAAATCATAATAAATAACATTCAACTCGGTCAATTATTATTAATGTCAATAAATAACATTAATTCTGACATACTAAAAATACATTAAAAATAATTAAATCTTATTAAACATAAATTCAAAAAAAGTAATATAAATAAATGAGATTAATAATTTTAATAAATAACATTAAAATTCGGTCAATTATTATTAATGTCAATAAATAATATTAAACATCTTAATAAATAACAGTAAAAATGAATAAATCTTATTAATTGCAATCAAGACTAATCATAATTCGTAAACATAGTAATATAAATAAATGAGATTATAAATCTTAATAAATAACCATAAAATCGTAATCAATAATTCAAATAAATTACATTACAAACATAAAAAATCGTAATTTTAATTTGAAAATCAATGACTTCTTGTGGTGGAATCTTTGTAACAAACAGCCTGTGCTGGATTGAACACCATTTAAGGACACAATATTCGCCAATAGAAATATATTCTAATTGAAGCAAACTAAATCTGTAATATTAGTATTAGTATTAGTTAGTATTAGTAATTAGTAATATATTCATAAAAATAGTAATAGAAAATTTTAATTCGGTCAATAAGATATAAATGAGATTAAAATTAAAAATCGTAATATTAGTTTTAGTATTAGTAATATATTCATAATTTAATTCGGTCAATAATAAATAAATCAGATTAAAATTAAAAATCGTAATATTAGTATTAGTATTAGTATTAGTATTAGTATTAGTATTAGTAATATATTCGTAAATTAATTCGGTCAATTCAGTCAATAATAAATAAATGAGCTTAAAAATCGTAATATATAACATTAAATTCAGTCAACTATTATTAATGTCATTAAAACTCATAATAAATATCAATTAAAAATAAATAAATCATTTTAATTGCAGGCAAGACCAATAATAATTCGAATGAATTGTAATATAAATAATATTAAACATAATTTCATAAAAACAGATTAAACATAATTTCATAAAAATAGATTAAACATAATTTCGTAGTAATATTAATATAAATAAATGAGATTAAAAAATCATAATAAATAACATTCAACTCGGTCAATTATTATTAATGTCAATAAATAACATTAATTCTGACATACTAAAAATACATTAAAAATAATTAAATCTTATTAAACATAAATTCAAAAAAAGTAATATAAATAAATGAGATTAATAATTTTAATAAATAACATTAAATTCGGTCAATTATTATTAATGTCAATAAATAATATTAAACATCTTAATAAATAACAGTTAAAATGAATAAATCTTATTGATTGCAATCAAGACTAATCATAATTCGTAAACATAGTAATATAAATAAATGAGATTATAAATCTTAATAAATAACCACAAAATCGTAATCAATAATTCAAATAAATTACATTACAAACATAAAAAATCGTAATTTTAATTTGAAAATCAATGACTTCTTGTGTTGGAACCTTTGTAACGAACAGCCTGTGTTGGATTGAACACCATTTAAAGACACAATATTCGCCAATGGAAATAACTTCTAATTGAAGCAAACTAAAATCGTAATATTAGTATTAGTATTAGTTAGTATTAGTAAGTAGTAATATATTCGTAAAAATAGTAATAGAAAATTTTAATTCGGTCAATAAGATATAAATGGGATTAAAATTAAAAATCGTAATATTAGTTTTAGTATTAGTAATATATTCGTAATTAGTTCGGTCAATAATAAACAAATGAGCTTAAAAATCGTAATATATATCACTAAATTCGGTCAATTATTATTAATGTCATTAAAACTCATACTGAATAACATTAAAAAATGAATAAATTCTATTAATTGCAGACAAGACCAATAATAATTCGTAATATTACTTTTAGTATTAATAATATATTTGTAATTTAATTCGGTCAATAATAAATAAATGAGCTTAAAAATCATAATATATAACCCTAAATTCGGTCAATTATAATTAATGTCATTAAAACTCATACTAAATAACATTAAAAAACAAAATAAATCCTATTAATTGCAGGCAAGACCAATAATAATTCATAAAGATAGTTTAAACATAATTTCGTAGTAATATTAATATAAATAAATGAGATTAAAAATTCGTAATAAATAACATTCAATTCGGTCAATTATTATTAATGTCAATTAGTATTAGTAATATATTCGGTCAACAATACTATTATTACAAATAGTAAAACTAAAATCGTAATATTAAAAATAAATGAGAGTTATTTCGTTCATAAATGAAGGTTAAATTGATTAATAATCGATCATTCATAATAAAAAATAAATGAGGCTTCTTATGGTAAATTGAAATTCATATTAATACTAATATAAATTCGGTCAATTATTAAAAGATAGTAATAAATAACATTAAATTCAGTCAATTTTTATTAATGTAAATAAATAACAATAATTCACATTCAAATTTCAGATTAAATGACATTAAATTCGGTTAATTATTATTAATGTAAATAAATAACAATAATTCAGAATTGATGACATTAAATTCGGTCTAATATTACAATAATATTAAAATAATTTTGAAAAACAGTAATATAAATAAATGTGATTAATTTTTTTTTTCGAAAAACAGTCAATTATTACAATAATATTAAACATAAATTCGAAAAACAGTAATTCAAATAAATTACATTAAAAACATTAAAAATCGTACCAACCAAGATTGTCTTTCGTATGTGGTAACTGTAACGTCCCTGTTATGTATGTTTTTAGACAACAGAAATTTGTTCATGGCCTTCAGCACAGTCTGGATTGACACGTTAAAAACAACATTAAAAAATAAAGAATCATTTTTGAAAATTAAATAGGCATATGTACTTGAAAATAACAAATATACCAAAACTGTTGCCGAAGGGTCATGCAATACCTTGAAGAATTGAGAACCATTATGATAAGACATAATAGCGTTTGTGTCTTCGGATCAAATCCTGTTTTTCAAATGTTAAAATATAGCATTACTAAATCCGATCGAATAGTAAATCCGATTCAATATATGTATAAAAAAACCGTGATGACAATAATAAAATTAACATAAATCTGATTGAACACAATCCTTATTATCCCTTTATCACAAATCCGATTGAATATGTGTTTATCACAAATACGTTCATCACAAATCCATTTCATTAGAACATGTGATAAACACAAGAATGATTTCAAATGGTAATTAGATTATGAAATATTAAAAAGAATAAAAAAAGTAACAATAGGAATCTATAGTATCTTTGTTATCCCTTTATCACAAATCCGATTGAATATATGTTTATCACAAATCCGTTTCATTAGAACATGTGATAAACACCAGAATGATTTCAAATGGTTATAAGATTAGGAAATCTTAAAAAGAATAAAAAAATAACAATAGAAATTGATAGTATCTTTGTTATCACTTTATAATAAATCCGATTGAATATGTGTTTATCTCAAATCCGTTTATCACAAATCCATTTATCACAAATCCGTTTCATTAGAACATGTGTTTAAGAAGAATGATTTCCACGTAAAAGAATAAGAATTTTCATTCGGTTTGATTTGTTCTTAATAATGTTAACAATAAAAAAAAGTCAAAATAATAATAGGAATCAACATTAGAAGAGTAGTATGGATGTTTACCTTTAATCAGTTGTGGATAATCAACAAATGATGCAAGGTGAAGAAGAAAGATTGAAAGATTTGTTAGGAATTAGGAAAAATAGGAGAGTTTTGATATGGAGAATGAAAAAAAAATAAAAGAAAAAGGTTTTTATAGTTATAATTTGGAGCTCCATATTAATTGTTGGATCATAAAGGCCCTCTCTAAGGCCTTGATTCAACCCAAATGACCTCAATTATTATATAGATAGAATAGATATGAGGCGAAAGTAAACTAGTCTAAGTCTGATTTAGTATGTAAAATCATTGTGTATTATAACTTTTAGAAAAAAAATTATAATAAGAATGATTGAATAATAATAATAATTTATCTATAAGTTATGCGTTTATTTGCATTGTTTAATATGTAATGCACAAAACACTTATGTAACAGTTGGTTTCCGGGCGGACATTAAAGCCCCCACCGTGCCAGCGTGGATCCGGTTTAGATAACATAGTCTGGGCGTGTGGAAATGGTTAGGACCTGCCGATTAGGCGGGTGTGATAAACTTCTGCCACTTCCATTTTAAAGAAAGTCACTATTCAAAATAAAAACTTATGTAACAGTTATTCTCACTTTTTACTCACTTTACTTCACATTTATTATGCTTAGTATAAATATAATATGTGAATCTTATGATTTTTTCTATTTAAATTTGTTTTGTGGTAACATTTGTATGTGATATTAATATTTTCATCGTGTAATTTGTTTTGTTTAAAACTTAAAATTATATATTATCTTAAAAAGCATGGTCGGTGCTACAATCCAGATCCATGCATTTACTACAAATGCATGGATTTGGACCGTGGAAGAAGAAACCGGCGACCACCGCCGAACAACGACACAGCCTGTGACGGGTATGGAGGTTCAGGGGTGGGCGTTTGGTTGAGACATAGAGTACAAGCAGTGTTTGGGTAGTCGGGTACAACGACAATTAGGTGGTGGCGTTCCTATGGTCCGGTGTTGTGTCGTGGTCGGCGGCAAAAGAAAGGGAAATCTTTCTCAGAGTGTGGATAGAGAAAGATGAGAAAAAATGATGCCAAGGTCTCTGAACGACGTCGTTTTGTCTTATTGTAGGCATATTGGTTTCTTTTTGGAATAAATATACGTAAAGTTTGTATATTTATCGATAGCCATTATAATCATTTATATAATGATGATCAATTATTAATATTATCCTAAGCCCAATAACAGATATGTCTTTGATGGGCGGACTATCATTAGATTTGCCTTATTAGGGTGTCCCCTGGGTATGTATAAATATGAAGAGATATTATGAGATTAGGGTTTTGAGACAATCATAACACATAACACCATTAGCCATCCTCTCTCTCTCTCTATCTCTCTCTCAATGTGTTCATAACTTAAGAACACATAAACCATCAGAACTGCATACCCTAAAGGGAACCCAATCAAGATGATGGTGTCTTCCATTACTGAGGTTCCTGTACAGTTAAGCAAATTAGGTACACTTGATTAAATATTATGTTTATACCTTATGTTGTTATGAATATAATCAACATGTGGTATCAGATTGATTATATTACTTAATTATGAAATAGTCGACAACTTGTTTTTTTAAGAAATATAATCGATCCATATAAGTAAATGGCACAAAACTTCAATAAGTCATATGAAGTTCTTTGCAATTAATTATGAATCGGTGGAACACTAGAAGTCAAAATAATAATAATAATCATGAGCAATCATCAGTTTTAAACAACTAGAAAATTCATTCTCCATTAAACATATATATTTTGATGGAGAACAAATCAATATGAAAACTATGCATAATGTATGTCGCATATTCTGATAATAATGAGATGATAAGGATGCCATCAATATTTTTTTTAATTGAATCCACTCTATAAATTCAATCGGAGATAACTTACGGATTCATAAGATAAAGATTATATTGATTATGTTTTTTTTTTTCGGTTGATGTTCTTCAAGAACATCATAAGAAAACCGAAAATTATTATGTTTTTGGTTTAAAATTGGATTGAAATTCTGTTTTCGATAATTTAGGACATAACTTTATCTCCAAGGAATTTTCGAAATCAATTATGATTAAGTAAAAGATTTCGAAATCTTATGGTATCTTTGGAGATAGTCATCATTTAAAATTGGAAATAGATATTATGTAAATCCCTAAAATTTCGAACCAATTTATTATTATAATTATATGTTTTAGATATTAATAATGTTTTCGGTTTATGATATTAATGAATTAAGTTCTCGGATCTATCAGTTTTAATATAATAGTTTACGGATGAAGTTTTCGGTCTATCAGGTTCTCGAATTTTGTAGTTTTCGATTAGGTTCCCGATAAAGAAGTTCTCGGTTATGGTTCTTAATTTCTTTTTTTTTTTTTCGAAAAACGTAATTATATCTGAGAACTCATTATATTTTTCCGAGAACTATCATTTTTTCGAGAACATGCATATCAAAATCGAGAACCATTAAGAAAAAAAAAACGAGAACTACTAATGCCATCCGAGAACTAGAAGAGCATTCGAGAACATAAGTATTTTTTTTTCCCGAAAACTCTTAAAATTATTCGAGAACCCATTACTTATTGGAGAACTCATTAGTTATTCGAGAACTCATTACTTATTCGAGAACTCATTATTTTTCCGAGAACTCATAACATTTTTTGGGAACTCATAAGATTATTGAGAACCCATTAGTTCAACGAGAACCCATTAGTTTCTGGGATCTCTAATAAAATTTAGAGTTTTGATAAAGCCTAATGTATAAAGTTTATTCAAAACATTATAAAACCTTGCTTAACTTGAAATAACATTTTACGTGTCACTTCTGCCCAAAGGTGATGTGTCACATTAGTTCGTTATAAAGATCTCGTTAAGCATTGTAGCTCGTTCACATAAATGCCATAAGGTTTCACTTCTGCCCAAAGGTGATGTGTAACAGATTATGTTGGTGAACTGAGCGTATTGCATTAGGACTTTGAATGTCTCACTTCTGCCCAAAGGTGATGGGTTACATTCACTGTCGGCAATTTAATACTTAAATGAACAGCGTATAGCCAAAGCTAGAGTATGTTATTTAAGTAGCTTATGTTGGTGTTATGATATTATCACGTCTTCATTACAAAATTGATCTTCACAATTAATGATCCTTCATTAATATAATGATCATAATATAAGTCTGCCTTACATCAATACCCGTAACTCATAATCTCGCATTCTTCTATAAATTACTATCTCTACTAAGTAATCCACTCTAATTATCAAAACTAAGAAGAGTTTGCTTAAACTTTGTTCTTATCAAGTTACCTCTTAAGACATAACATTCCTACGCTCTATCTGATAAAGCATTACAGAATAACATTGAGCATAAGAAAGTGGGATACACAAAATGTCTCTTATGGTAATCTAGAACACTTTTACTGATTCCTATCAGGTGAGCTATTAAACATTCTGAAATTCCTAAGACTAAGGTATTATCTTTGGAAAAGAAAGAATACAACGAATTCTTAAGAAGCATGAAATAAATAAATCTAACTTTATGGTTAAATGGCATCTGTGAATACATCTTAACATTGATTAGCATGACCCATAAAGCTAAGGGGTTATACATGGAAATCAATAAAATTTCTAGTGCATTGTGACTTTTCCATTAGTACGACTAGATGCATTATGAATCAACTATAACACTCAGAAATATCAAAGTAAAACGAGTGTGTTGATAGCGAATTATGTACAGGAAAAGGAACGCATTAAACTAGAAAAGTTGATGTTATTCACCTTACTACCATTAAACCTAAAAGAGGAAGAATAATTACCATAGAGAGGATAATTATAAGGTCTGGAAACAAAATACAAGTACTACTTTCAGCTATAAGTGTCTCTAAAGGTAAAGTCTTACTAATCTAAACTGTGCCATTAAGAATAGGCATAAGCAATGAGATTACCTATAAGTAGAGAGAACAGCTGGCTAAGATATGTAGTGCCTAATTAAGGATATTTAACTCCACAAATGCTAATGAATTCCAATTAACACATGATGGTTGAGTCCAGTTTTATACGTTTCCTTAACTTACCAGAATTCAACAAATACTTAAGATGAGAGTTAGTGGCAAAATTAAGGGTCTATTAACCATTAATAACTGATCTTAGTGTTGAAGCTTTATGATACCTTACGATATTCTTGAGATTACTCAAAATTTAGTATCAATACTAAAAGCTACAATTTTTTAATAGTTCCAAGGTTTTAATGACCAAACCAAAGCCACTATTAAGTTAAACTCTCATATTGTTTGTTGTCATTATCTGAATAGAAACCTTATGAAATAAAACTAGATGATCCAATAACGTTTTCACAACTTTGTTATCATGAATATGAGTATTTAACAAAGGAAAATGAGACCCATGCAATTCATCCACCAAGACCAAAATTTCATAAGAAATCATGACCAGGTCATTAAGGATGCTTGACTATCAAATCTCATTCTGAGTGACTTTAAAGCATGTGTTAAACGCCCTAAACATTAAATGGCGAAAGGAATAAATGGGTTTCCATCATAAGTCATAACTAATTGACATTAGTGGAGCTTAGATAAATATCTAATTGTATCTATTCCGTTTCCTATAGACCAAAAGTATTAAAGAAATCAATTCATATGTACTTAATAAGATTCCCTCTAAGTATGTCCTTAAGATTTCTTATGAAATCTGGACGATAAGGGAAATAAAATATAAAATATATAAAATATTCTCGTTCACACACATCGTTAAAACTTATTATGTGGAGATACTAAGAGACCTAAAAGATTAGTGGGAGCATTAGATGTCCTACTTATGACTTGCAAAAGTTACAGAGGTGGGGGGAACGGAAATTTGATCTATCCTCAAATTACACCTCTTGCACTGGACAATGCTCTATCACAACTTGTCTCCTTAGCATTTAACGTACTCCTAACAAAGTTTTGTGGATGCCTAAATATGGGCGAACTTAGATTTCTTACTAAAGTAATCCTCATTAAGAGAAACGACAATAAACATCATTAGGTTGTTTTCTCTATTAAAATCTATGGATCTTCCAAATGTTAGATCTTAAGCATGCTGAATTCATTAAGATCTCTAAGGTAAGTGGGAGCAGTACAAGTCCTTATTATGACTTTTCGGAAGTACAAGATGCGGGGGTGAGACTTATTAAAATTTGAGAATCTTAAGTTTAACTCCGAATTTAACTTCGATTATTCCTCTTGTACACCTTACTGCACCAACTCTTACACACTTAGAAACTAATATTGCTCATTATTGTAACATCGCGAATTTCCCCTAATTTTTTTTTTTTGATAAAAAGAATGTATTGTTTTAAACAATATATGTTTTAAATACCTTAAACTAATAATTATTTGTATCTCGACACTTTTGTACGTTTTAAATATATTTCGAGTCACTTTCGGGCTTATATAATCATATTATGAATAATATAGTTTTAGGGAAATAATTTCCAAAAAAAAGATTTGTGTGGACCGGGACTCGAACCCGCGTCCACAGCCAACCAACACACAGTGACAACCAACTGAGCCAACTATCATCTTGTGTAGTATTTCAGAAGAAAATAAACTTAACACATTCTTTAAATTGATTAGTCAAAGTCTTAGTCAAACAGTCAAAGTCTTAGTCAAATAGTTAATTCATCATAAAACCTTACTTTATGGTGTTGACCAATTTTAATGGCTAATTGACTCCAAAACTAGTATAAAAACCCACCTATGACCCATTATACTTTGCACCTCTAAATCGATTGTTTCAATCCGATTAAACTTTCCCTTATACCTTTCTTCTATAGTCTATTACTTCTACAATTGAAGCTTTGATTATAAGCTCTTGTAATTGGCGAATTGGAAGCTTGATATTCTTTCTTTTTCGTTTTCTTCAATTTGGACTAGCTACGTTGTTGAGTCTTTGGATTCGCCTCACATACATTCACAACACTTAGAGGATAATTCACCTTAGCCAATGTGAGTTTACATAGCCCCTTTTTCTGTTTTACATTTTGGGGTGAAACATGTTTAAACATTTTATACACTATCATTGTTGAAACTTGTGATTCAATTATAAACATTTTATACACTATCATTTACTCATTCTATCATTTGACTGTAACAAAAAGACACAGTACAATCATTAACATTGATCAAGCCGCCTGTTTAGATTATAGCGCTATAGGTCTGACAAACCCATCCCCCTGCATAAATTCAGGGATGATCGATAACAGTAACAACATTTAACTAACTTGCGAGTTAGGTCTCAGTCGACACAAGGTTTGATTGTACAAAGACGCATTGTTACATGTTGGACTCATACTCTATCATTATACAACTGTGATTGTTGTACAAACTATTGTTATCAATTATATTCAAAAACCTATGTATTCTCACCAACTTTTGTTGATCCAAAATATTTTCAAACTTAACATGTTTCAGGTTCTACTTGCTTGAAGATTTGAGTTAATGCTTGAAGATGTGTACATAGTATTATTCATTTTGATGTACAAATTCTTGTAGAACAATTGTATGTAATTTATTTAAATCATTTAATGAAATTTATTATACACCATGAGCTACTGAACAATCATCAATACGTGACATCCCGATGTTTCCGCCATTGGTTGGGGTGTTACAATTATATACCTGAAAATAAAAACACCTAACTAAAGTTAAGTTTGTATCATAATAAACCCAATGTTCAACTCAGGAGATCATCTGGGTCTAAAAGCCCACTAACTTTGATGATTATGTAACCTGCCTGACTAACACAAAATGGATGTTTGGAAAGTTTACTAATCCTACCTCTTCTAATTAAATCATTAGTATCAATCAATCTTCTAAATGGAATAAAGCTATTATTAGCATAACTCATTCCATAATTTAGAATAACGTTTGGGATTTGGTTGAATAACCTAAAGGTATTCATAATTAAACCAGATCCGAATGGGAAAGTTGTAAGATAAGATTGATTGTGAAAGATTATACTCAAGAAGGGATTAGATTATCAAAGAATATTCTTATATGCATTTCAAAAGATTTCTTTGAGGATCATTACCGTCCTAGTAGCTCATAATGACTATAAGCCACATTAGATGGACATTAAGACAACGTTCCATAACAATGACCTACATATTCATTAAGCAACCTGAAAGTTCTAAACTGAAGGTTAAGAACACTTAGATTGTAAGTCAATAAGATCCATGTATGGGTTGATGCAAGCATAAAATGTGTTAGAATCATAATGAAATTACTCTTCATCAAGAACTAAGTGGATTAAAGAACCCACCTCAAGATGAGTGGGAGCAACTAAATGAAAACTTGTCCTTACATAGATGACGTTTCTCTTGACAAGTGTATGTTACCTAAGTCAAAGCATTGTTCATGCATAATTTTGACATGATGAATATCGGGGATTCCTCTTACGTAATAGGAATCAAAATATACCGAGATAGACCCAACGGGATATTAGTTTCATCCCATAAGTTTTACTCTAAGTGGGTCCTTACGTATGTAACATACAGCATTGCTCTCTTTTAGAGGATAATAGGATAAATGAGATTATTACCTTATGCTTCATTAATTAGAAGACTTATGTAAAGTTAAGTCAATGCTTGTTTATGATATTGTTCATATTGCTTAACACTAGACTTGTCTAGATTATTGAAAAGCATCTAATGGAACATTACAATATCTTTAAGAAACAAGAGACTATAATCTAAAGAAGAAGTGAGAACCTAAAGTGATTGACTACTCTTACTCTAACTTTGTTATATTCAAAGGAAATCAAATGTCAATTTCGGGGTATATCATAACGTCAGCAGACATAACTATCTCATGGAGGAGTCATAAGGAACTGATTATAACAACCTAAGTTATCATGACATAATGTGTTGCTGATCACAACAGAATGGTCATTAAATGTTGTTGGTAAATTTATCAGATGACTCATAACTTATTAACTCCATGTAAATACTAAGTTGAAGACTTACTGTGATAAAGTCAGCTGCCCTAATTTCTCGAACAGTAACAGTTTGAGAGGAGCTGCATTAGAGTTCGATATGAAATTATTGTTCGCTTATGCTTAAGAACAAATAGAGGAAATCAGAATTTTGTATCGAATGCATTCATGATATGCTTATAGATCCAATAACTAAAGGTCTATTACCCATAAGTCTCACTAAGGGCCAACTAAGAGAAAAGGGTATTACTAATGACCATGTACAACTGCATATCGTACTATGAATGACTTATGACTAATGACTAATGAATAATTTTCCTCATTATGATTTGTTTGTCTATTAGTATGCTAAGCTAGCATAATGGCATAAAGACAATAATATAACAAATCGACTAAGGGCATAAC
The DNA here is from genome assembly GCA_030844895.1 of Ambrosia x helenae. Lineage (NCBI taxonomy): Eukaryota > Viridiplantae > Streptophyta > Magnoliopsida > Asterales > Asteraceae > Ambrosia > Ambrosia x helenae. The sequence continues at coordinate 8,683,525 of CM061224.1, read as the reverse complement.
GTTAATTGATCCTAATGTTAAGTTTTAAATTTGGGAGTAGTATGATTAATGGGGGTCCTAAGTCGAATAAAGACTTAATGGCTGTATTTCTCTGCTACATTTTGGGTTTAAAACTAAAATGAGTATTAATCTCTGCAGACTTACGTAATTCTCATCATAAATGATTACTCGGCTAAGTGGGAGAATGTTGGAATAAATATACGTAAAGTTTGTATATTTATCGATAGCCATTATAATCATTTATATAATGATGATCAATTATTAATATTATCCTAAGCCCAATAACAGATATGTCTTTGATGGGCGGACTATCATTAGATGAGCCTTATTAGGGTGTCCCCTGGGTATGTATAAATATGAAGAGATATTATGAGATTAGGGTTTTGAGACAATCATAACACATAACACCATTAGCCATCCCCTATCTCTCTCTCTCTCTCTCTCTCTCTCTCTCTCTCTCTCTCTCAATGTGTTCATAACTTAAGAACACAAAAACCATCAGAACTGCATACCCTAAAGGGAACCCAATCAAGATGATGGTGTCTTCCATTACTGAGGTTCCTGTACGGTTAAGCAAATCAGGTACACTTGATTAAATATTATGTTTATACCTTATGTTGTTATGAATATAATCAACATTTCTATGATAGGAATTTTGGACTAATTTTATTATTTTATTTTCTTGAAGGGCATAATTTGGACTACTTGATAATGAATCATGGTTTATGAGTTATTACACTAACTATAAGTTATTTGTTGAAGCAGAGGGAGAAGAGATGGATATTGTGTGCGCGCTTAGACTACAGGGAGTGGAGGGGCGGGAAAGAGGGGGTGAAGCATCATGTGGCACTTGTGAGACCCATGTGGGGGGGGGGGAGGGATTGTGGGGAGTGGAAGGGGGGAAGAGGGGGGAAGAGAATAATATTATTGTGTGTAAGATTTTTTTTTTTTTTTTTTTTTTTAAAAAATGACCAATCACAAAGCCCCACCTCATTTCCACCCACCGCCCCCGCCCTTGAAGAAGGTCCCGCCTAAGGGGCTCCCGCCCTCTTCCTGCCCATGTAGGGATGGTGTTTGGGGCTTGAAGATGGTTCCCGCCCACTTCTTCCCGCCCCACTCCCTCCGGTCTTATGAAAGAGGGTGTGGGGTATTGAAAAACCATGGGCATCAGGTTTGATTGTTCATTTGTTTGTTTATTTTAGAGAGTTTAAACCAAAATACTGAAATGAAACTATGAGGGGAAAAATGGGTACCATGTATATTTATGTTACTACTTTATTAGTCACTTTCATATTTCATATTTGTCAAAATTAAAATTAATCGTATCATAAATCAATGAAATGCAACACGATTAATTACTATTACTATACTATAATATAACAATTGCAACCTGTGAAAAGTATGCTCTTATAAACACTTTCTATAGTCATATATGTATCATTGTATTGTATTTGTAGTCTTTTTTTAATGTATTTTTCCTCTTTGCGTGACAACAACTTAAATGATAACTTCTAAAATTAAATTTATGATAAAGAATTCACATCGAAGTAATATTCTTCATCGGTATGGATTCAGATTACTGTAGGTTCTGACATAAATTTAGTTCGAACATGAGTCGGGTTAATTGTAGTATATACTTTATGATGTTACGTGTGGTGCCGCCGTAACGCGCGGCGGACAAGAAAACTAGTTTTAGTAAAAAAGACATTAGTGAGGTGTGGATTTGGTAGCAGTTGTGATGGAGTAGTAGTAGACAAAATCCAAACTATGCAATAACAAATATATAAAAAAAATAAGAATAAAAACAAAAATATAAAAGAATATGATGCTAAAATAGAAAGCTTGCGTGGCAAGTTGAGAGCGAAGTGAAACTAACCTTACGCGTACGCAACACGTGGTAGGGAAGAGAGTCACGTTGCCAATCATCATATCCTGACTTTATCCTTTTCCTTTCTCAATTATCCAAGTAATTTATCCTTTTACACAGTATAACGTTTTTAAAGATTTGTAAGAGTATTATGTGGCAAATGACGTGGCAGCTAAGAGCGCTTAAGGAGCATTTAGCATTGGAGATGGTCTAATAACATTGTAGTGTCTATGGCTGTGTCTGTTCTTTTGTTTATGTAACTAGGTGGAATTTTTATAATTGTAGTTGGATGTTTTGCGCTAGTATCCCGCTAGCTTGGTGATTAATAATATTTTTGTTGGCCGTTCAAAAAAAAATTTACCACTATTTTTATTTTATTATATATAAGTTTTAAATATTAAATTAACCTACCACATTAATCATTCGATTACCAAATAACATTTCATTTGATGCTTACATTACAACCCCAATTACTTCATGTCTAGCGATATAATATCAAACTTGATTTGATGTGAACCGTTGATATCTTTTTCTACGGTTACTATATCAAGAACATATCTTTGATAATGCTGAGTGCTTAATAATATTATTATTATTATATCGTATATAAAGGGTCTCTCATTAGAAATTGTCATTGCTTTAATGCTCCAAGCAAATAATTATGTCTATTACATAACATGACATTGATTTTGATTTTGATGGATCGTATAATCAAAGCAAAACGGATGCATGACATTAACGCATTACTCAAGAACTCAACATTTGTGCTCGACCTTGATTAATACCTAGTGTTATGCCACGAAAAGATTGAAATTAATGCTTGTTTAGATTCTTCAATTTTGAACCTAATTTCAACAATGATGTTAATAGAGATATATATAGACTCAACATGATCAACTGTCTTAATCTACTTTTGTAAATGGTATGTTATCATTCCATAATGCACTAAACAAAAAGGCACCTAATCTACTTTTGTAAATGGTTTTAATCTACATTTTGTATCCATATTTTAGGTTAAAGGTTGTTATAGTTTAGGGGTAAACGAGTTGACTCGAGTCTAAGGGGGGACGGGGCGCTATCAGAATTGGGCACGGGTGTGACACCCGGCATATCCAGGTTAATACTTTTCATACTTTACATACATGCGTTTCATACTTTGCATACATACGAGTCTATCTCAACGAAAACATTGAAAACAACTACTTAATATCATACTTGACCGGGTCGGTCGAGTCGTACCGATGATTCGGGAATCATCAGGAGTCGTTACAATGGTTCGAGAGGCATTGGGTGTCGGTCCATAACCATGTGTACAAGGATCAGTGATTCGTGGAATCGCCGGGTTTAACGCACACACGCAAGTCTCGAGTCCCGGGAATTGGTGAAACGAGTGTGAACGTGGTTGTTCTCATGAATTATGTGTTTATAATCTTTATGTGACTTGTCGGTATGTGTATACGTGTTTACATATGTTAAAACAACGATTACACGTAATTGCATGATATTATAGGTGATTAGCCCTAATTGCATGATATTATAGGTGATTAGCCCTAATTGCATGAAATATCAGGCGATTAGCCCTAATCGCATGAAATATCAGGCGATTAGCCCTAATCGCATGAAATATCAGGCAATTAGCCCTAATCGCATGAAATGTCAGGCGATTAGGAGCCCTAATCGCATGGACCTGCTGCACAATCGCCTAACGTGTTTTAAACGACTAGAAACGCCTATAAATACCACCCTTGACCTCCAAAACACCATTTGTGCAACCCTAGCCGTCCCATAACCCATACCAACACACAAACACTCTCTGGAACTCGTTTTTACATCAAAACAACCATTTCCAAGCTTATCCCATCATTTCCTCTTAAATCCAAGGTGTGTTCTTCAAACCCAAACCTTTAAATGATTATATTTGCTCCCTAAAAGTCCAGACCTGACTTATAAATGTTTTTGTCTTTACAAATCCATTAAAAACCGTTTTTAAACAAACCCACACCTTTACATGTGTTATATGTGTTATATGTGATTAAAGATAGAATTTTTAGGATTGAATCATGGTTGTTTTTGTGTTATTATGATGTTTATGGCTGATACAGGTTAGTATGATGATGTCCTAGGAGTTTGAATGGTTTTGGTTGTGTATTGTTGATACTTGATGTTTTGACCCATTTGAAGGATTTTGGATGATTAAGGATGATATGAGGTGTGTTGTTGATTGGTTGATGTTAGGGTTTGCTCTAGGATGATGCTAGAACAATAGGAAGCTATCGGACAACGTGGTTATGTGATTTAATATGAATATTTGCTATTTAGGGCAAGTTCTTGCATGTTGATGTGATGTTTACATGTTAAGTTGCTATTATGGGAAAACACTCGCATTCGGAACTGTTAGAACGATGAAAACTTAGGGGTTTTGCTTGAAATATGTTTGTTAATGTGTTAGGATGATTATTGGGTGTTTTTACACGTTTCGGATCTGATTTGGAGGGTTAAACGCGCGAAAAACCATATCAGCTGTGCTATAGGCGATTGGGCTGTAACACCCCAACCGATGGCGGAAACATCGGGATGTCACGTATTGATGATTGTTCAGTAGCTCATGGTGAATAATAAATTTCATTAAATGATTTAAATGATTACATACAATTGTTCTAGAATTTGTACATCAATTTGAATAAAACTATACACATATCTTCAAGCATCAATTCAAATCTTCAAGCAAATAGAACCTGAAACATGTTAAGTTGAAAATGTTTTGGGTCAACAAAAGTTGGTGAGAATTACATAGGTTTTGATAATAGAATAAAATTGTTGTGCAATTCATGTGTCATGGCAGTCTAGTTCATATGCGAAAACATACTAGAAGTAAATCGAGTGCATAATCAACCTTGTTGACTGTTGTAATTGTGGTACATCCCATACGCTCATGGTTCACTCGTTTAAATTGCAGTAACAAACACCCACGTAACCTTTGTAGGAGGCACGTATCCGGGTGGGATTATCAGTCCAATAGATCTATCAATGTATACCGTTTGGCTGATGAATGTTTATGCTAGAATTGTGCTTACCCTAGTCATGTTCAAGACATAATGCAACATAGAAATACACATAGACACATTGATGATTGAATTGCATAAATATTGTTGTAACATGTTTCACCCCAAAAATGGTGATAAATAGAAAAGGGGCTATGTAAAACTCACCTTGGTAAAATGTTATATCTGTTGAAAATAGTGTGTTGCCCAAAAGTTTGCCAAGTGTTACCCTATGTATAAGGCAACAAATAAGTCTAAGTCTAACTAGTTTATAAGTATATCCTAGGGTTTCGATTTGGGGATATTCAATTGTTGAATTTAAAGTAAAATGTTAACTAAATAAAAGGGAAATTATGATAATTAAATAAAAGAAAATCTTTTTATAACATTTGAATTTAGAATGTTCACAATAATGTGTTTGAAGTATAAAAATAATTTTTATAAAATTATTTCCTTTAAAATAGATTTTTAAATCTATTTATAACAAATAGCCAAAATTTAACTTTAATATTCAAAAATACTAAAATTAAAGAATTATTATTTTAAAAATCATATTTCTGTTCTAAATAATTAAAAATAAATTGTATAAAATTTTGGTGTAAAAATAATAAAAATTGAATTTATTATGATTTAATTATGATTAAATCTAACAAAAATTGATTAAAAATATAAAATAAATGATTTTTCTGAATTAAAAATTATTTCAGTAAAGTTTAACATTGTATAAACATGGGATAATTTTTGTAGAATTTAATAAAATTGTTTTGATATTTTAATGGATTTTTATAAATATAATAGTATAAAATTGATTTAAATATTATAAATATTAAATAAATGAATTTTTGGAAAATAAAAATTGTAAATAAAACTTTTAACTCAGATTTATTAAATATAATCTTTTTAGAATTTATAAAAAGGTTTTATTATTTAAAAATGAATTTATAAGTTTTAAATGAAATATATATATATATATATATATATATATATATATATATATATATATATATATATATATATATATATAAAATGCTTTGTTGTTTTAAAAACAGAAAAAGAAAAGAAAGAAGAGCCAGAGCCGGGACTCGAACCCGGGTAGCTGGGTTTGCAAGCCTTGGTCACAACCACTTGGCCTAGGCCAGTGGTTGTGATGAAACCCGTTTATAATTAATTAAATACACAGTGGCTATATCAGTTTATCCCCAAATCGTAATGAACGAACCCTAACATCTGCAATAACACGATTCACACATCATTGGCCCAATTGATGTTAGGGCTTTTGATGTGTGAATGCCGGTGATCAAAACCCACATAAACATCAAACTTACAGTGATGATACGTGTACGATTGAGTGGTCAAAGATAAAAGTCAACTGTTTGATCGTATGATGATGCATAGACAGAATTGAAGAAGATTGAGGTTTGAGAGAAGTTTATGAGCGAGTTGTTATGGTTCAGAAGGCATCAATTTATAGGGTATAGCTCTGGACATTCGAATTGGAAGGTTTGACCAAAGATTGAAGTTTATACGCGTATTGTTTAAAATTGGTAAGATTGGAGAGCTAATTGATCGTGTATTTACTTGTGATAGACCGGAAATCAAGTTCCTAAGTCAAACCATAATTAACATGAGTTAATTAGGCCAAATAAAAGGGTCAAAAGAAGAAAAAAGAGAAAAAAAAAATATAACAGCGCTGCTGCTGTTGTTCGAACAGAGAAGAAGAAGAAATAAATTTTAGAAGGTGTTAAATAAATTTTAAGTTGGGTTTAAACCAACTAAGAGGTTTGGTCCAGGTGGTGTAAACTCGTGTGTGTGTATGAAGGGTCCCCGGTTCGAACCTTGGCGAGGACACCCTTTTTTTTTTGTTTTTAATAAGTGAAGGGGGCTATTGGGCCTGGTGGTTTGGGCCACACCTGGGTATGGCTGGGTTTATCAAAAGGGTGTTGGTGTTGTGTTCAATCTATTGGGTTTGTACACAACAATCTTTAAACAAAACTTATTATTATTATTATTATTATTATTATTATTATGATTATTATTAGTATAACCTTGTATATATGTATATGCATTGTATAATTATCATTGTATTAGGGTTCAAAGTATCACCAAAAATAAAACTTGTCGTAACGTACAAATATTTAACGTGAAATGTTACAGTCTCCCCTACTTTTAGGAACTTCGTCCCGAAGTTAAAGGAAGGCACCAGGTTTACAATTGGTCAACTACCGGAAACTTTGATAAAATTTCACACTACCTTAATGTACCTGTAAATTCATGATTACGTTCCGGACCGTAATTACCAATTTACCTTACATTAGGGTTTTGCGTCCTTTTATGACTCTACCGATTGTTGAGCAGGTCTGATAGTCTCCACCAGTCGTTGAGCAGGTTGTAGGGCCTCTCCCGACTGTTGGAAAGACATGATGACCTCTACCAATCGTTGAGTAGATTGTTTGGTAGTCAACTAATTGTCGTACAAGTAAGCAAGTATGATTATAGACATAGCAATTAGTTCACATTCAAACAAGTATGCATACAGATGTTATGATAATACTTGATTTTATTACTTGAATCAAAAGTGTCAATACATAGAATTAAAGAGAAAGTAAACATCATTCAATTGGTGGGACTTGCTGTCATGTAGCTGAAGGGTCTCAAGCGGGGTTTGTTTGGAGCATCAAGAGCGTTTGTAGCAGGGATTCGACAAGCTTCCGCAAGATGCCCATACCTTTGACAATTGGTGCACTGTCGACAGGGTACTTGAGTTGGGTGGTGATACTGGCAGGTGTCACACTTAGGTAGCTTCCCATTGTATTGTTTCTTGTTGGGTGGGACAGTGGTGTCTATTGCAAAATTCCTGACCTTGTTCTTCCCGTTGGTTGAGGCCTCAGTTTTGATTTCAATGGCAGGTTGGGAAGTATCCTTTTTCTTTTCCCCTTTACGAGTCAGGGTTCCTGCCTTCACATGGTTATCTGTTAGGGTGGCAGCCAAACGCTTTGCTTCTTCCAAAGTAGCAGGGTTTCCTTCCCCACACTGTGTCTTGAATCTGCATCGGTAACCCACCAATGTATTTTTCGATAGCAATGGGCAAAGGGGTGACTTTGTGGGGTAGTAGTAAGCTAAGTTCGTGAAAACGTGTGTTGTAAGCAAGGTTTTCCCCACTGTCTTGAGCAAGATCATGAAATTCATCTTCCAGTTTCTTGATTTCATTACGTGGACAGAACTCTGCCTTCATAATGTCTTTAGCTTGATCCCAAGTTAAGGCTAGTGCAAGCTTCAGCTCCGCGAGTGCGTTTTCTTCATTCCACCAGGTGAGCGCTCGTTTGTGAAGAACACTCATGGCATAACGGACTTTAAAATTGTCGGGGCACTCACTGTTGATGAAGGTATTCTCAATACCCTCAAACCATTGTAGGAGTCCTGTAGCTCCTTCTCTCCACTGAACTTTGGGGGATTACAGGAATTAAAGTGCTTAAGGGTACAGGCTGGAAGTCCATTCTCGTTTGTGGTGTCCATTCCCCGTTGCCGTTGCCGTTCCCGTTGCCGTTCAACTGGATGACTTGAGCTAGTAGGTTGGGCACCAGAGTTGCAATTTGCTGTGCCATTTGTTGAGAAATGATTGCAGCCAGTTGGGCATTAACACCATTATTATTGTTGTTGTTGTGGTGGTTAGTGTCATGGTAATGATTGTGATTGCTACTCCCTTCATCATGATTGTTACCACTGTTAAGACGAGTACTGCGACGTGGAGGCATGATCTGTAAGAAACACAATGAAATGAATGAGGTTACATAGGGAATGTAATCATTTATTCATTAATTAAAACGAATAAACGAAAACGTTGACTTATCAAAGACTCTAGATTTTTATAACATATGAAGACATGCTTTAGCCTATAGGTGAACACTCATCCCGAGAATTCCCAGGTAGGCATCCGGGTCCCTCGTCTGATTGGGATATATGCGCAATGCCAGCCTAGACAGAAGACTCAGAATACAGGCGTTCACCCTTCCAGATTGCACGTGTTCGTTATTAAAATATAGAACTTCGACGAGATCCCAAGGTGGTTCAGGTTTAACCTGAGGATTTTGTCCTACTAGTCTAAGAGTAGATCCACTGATGGAGAGCAACCTTCTTGTAGGGCTGAAAGTAGGGATATGAAGTAGGAGGGAGATAGAGAATAGCAAGTAAAAGAAGCAAGTACTTGTTAAATCCTATGGTTATAGACTAGATTATTTTTCTAATAACCTAATTCCCTATAACCATGGCTCTGATACCAATCTATCGGGATGTCACGTATTGATGAATTGTTCAGTAGCTCATGGTGAATAATAAATTTCATTAAATGATTTAAATGATTACATACAATTGTTCTAGAATTTGTACATCAATTTGAATAAAACTATACACATATCTTCAAGCATCAATTCAAATCTTCAAGCAAATAGAACCTGAAACATGTTAAGTTGAAAATGTTTTGGGTCAACAAAAGTTGGTGAGAATTACATAGGTTTTGATAATAGAATAAAATTGTTGTGCAATTCATGTGTCATGGCAGTCTAGTTCATATGCGAAAACATACTAGAAGTAAATCGAGTGCATAATCAACCTTGTTGACTGTTGTAATTGTGGTACATCCCATACGCTCATGGTTCACTCGTTTAAATTGCAGTAACAAACACCCACGTAACCTTTGTAGGAGGCACGTATCCGGGTGGGATTGTCAGTCCAATAGATCTATCAATGTATACCGTTTGGCTGATGAATGTTTTATGCTAGAATTGTGCTTACCCTAGTCATGTTCAAGACATAATGCAACATAGAAATACACATAGACACATTGATGATTGAATTGCATAAATATTGTTGTAACATGTTTTCACCCAAAAAATGGTGATAAATAGAAAAGGGGCTATGTAAAACTCACCTTGGTAAAATGTTATATCTGTTGAAAATAGTGTGTTGCCCAAAAGTTTGCCAAGTGTTACCCTATGTATAAGGCAACAAATAAGTCTAAGTCTAACTAGTTTATAAGTATATCCTAGGGTTTCGATTTGGGGATATTCAATTGTTGAATTTAAAGTAAAATGTTAACTAAATAAAAGGGAAATTATGATAATTAAATAAAAGAAAATCTTTTTATAACATTTGAATTTAGAATGTTCACAATAATGTGTTTGAAGTATAAAAATAATTTTTATAAAATTATTTCCTTTAAAATAGATTTTTAAATCTATTTATAACAAATAGCCAAAATTTAACTTTAATATTCAAAAATACTAAAATTAAAGAATTATTATTTTAAAAATCATATTTCTGTTCTAAATAATTAAAAATAAATTGTATAAAATTTTGGTGTAAAAAATAATAAAAATTGAATTTATTATGATTTAATTATGATTAAATCTAACAAAAATTGATTAAAAATATAAAATAAATGATTTTTCTGAATTAAAAATTATTTCAGTAAAGTTTAACATTGTATAAACATGGGATAATTTTTGTAGAATTTAATAAAATTGTTTTGATATTTTAATGGATTTTTATAAATATAATAGTATAAAATTGATTTAAATATTATAAATATTAAATAAATGAATTTTTGGAAAATAAAAATTGTAAATAAAACTTTTAACTCAGATTTATTAAATATAATCTTTTAGAATTTATAAAAAGGTTTTATTATTTAAAAATGAATTTATAAGTTTTAAATGAAATATATATATATATATATATATATATATAAAATGCTTTGTTGTTTTAAAAACAGAAAAAGAAAAGAAAGAAGAGCCAGAGCCGGGACTCGAACCCGGGTAGCTGGGTTTGCAAGCCTTGGTCACAACCACTTGGCCTAGGCCAGTGGTTGTGATGAAACCCGTTTATAATTAATTAAATACACAGTGGCTATATCAGTTTATCCCCAAATCGTAATGAACGAACCCTAACATCTGCAATAACACGATTCACACATCATTGGCCCAATTGATGTTAGGGCTTTTGATGTGTGAATGCCGTGATCAAAACCCACATAAAACATCAAACTTACAGTGATGATACGTGTACGATTGAGTGGTCAAAGATAAAAGTCAACTGTTTGATCGTATGATGATGCATAGACAGAATTGAAGAAGATTGAGGTTTGAGAGAAGTTTATGAGCGAGTTGTTATGGTTCAGAAGGCATCAATTTATAGGGTATAGCTCTGGACATTCGAATTGGAAGGTTTGACCAAAGATTGAAGTTTATACGCGTATTGTTTAAAATTGGTAAGATTGGAGAGCTAATTGATCGTGTATTTACTTGTGATAGACCGGAAATCAAGTTCCTAAGTCAAACCATAATTAACATGAGTTAATTAGGCCAAATAAAAGGGTCAAAAGAAGAAAAAAGAGAAAAAAAAAATAAATATAACAGCGCTGCTGCTGTTGTTCGAACAGAGAAGAAGAAGAAATAATTTTAGAAGGTGTTAAATAAATTTTAAGTTGGGTTTAAACCAACTAAGAGGTTTGGTCCAGGTGGTGTAAACTCGGGTGTGTGTATGAAGGGTCCCCGGTTCGAACCTTGGCGAGGACACCCCTTTTTTTTTGTTTTTAATAAGTGAAGGGGGCTATTGGGCCTGGTGGTTTGGGCCACACCTGGGTTGGGCTGGGTTTATCAAAAGGGTGTTGGTGTTGGGTTCAATCTATTGGGTTTGTACACAACAATCTTTAAACAAAACTTATTATTATTATTATTATTATTATTATTATGATTATTATTAGTATAACCTTGTATATATGTATATGCATTGTATAATTATCATTGTATTAGGGTTCAAAGTATCACCAAAAATAAAACTTGTCGTAACGTACAAATATTTAACGTGAAATGTTACATGGGGATCCTAATCGCCTATGCTATAGGCGATTAGGGGACTAATCGCCTGAATAGGAGGCCTAATCGTGTGAACATAGGCGATTAGGGTCATAATTGCCTTCATTTCATGCAATTGTGATCCTAATTGCTAGTTAACTTCAGAATAGCATGTCTTATGACCTAATCGCCTACCCACGATGCAATTGTGATCCTAATTGCTAGTTAACTTCAGAATAACATGTCTTATGACCTAATCGCCTACCCACCATGCAATTGTGATCCTAATTGCTAGTTAACTTCAGAATAGCATGTCTTATGACCTAATCGCCTACCCACCATGCAATTGTGATCCTAATTGCTAGTTAACTTCAGAATAGCATGTCTTATGACCTAATCGCCTACCCACCATGCAATTGTGATCCTAATTGCTAGCTACTTGTCTTAGTGCGAGGAGCAGCATCAGTTGAGTTTCACGGCCCCACTTTACGTTTTACATTTCGGGGGAGACACATGCTCATACTTATTTCATAAATTATCATGTTTTACTAGTGTTAATTCATTTACATACTATACGATACGCAAAGTCCCGGGGAAACCATGAATATGCTGGATGGCATAACGGGGGAAATGTGGATAGATCTATTGGGACTGACAGACCCCACCCGTCGGCTGGGAGCCGGGCGGGTGCATATTGTCTCGGTCATAACGCTACTGGAGGTAGTGCATAATCGTTTCGGGCAAAAATCATATATCGTTGTCTGTAATGGTTTCCGGTCGTAGTAGTATTACTCATGCGTCTAGCTAACGCTATCATTTCTGACATAGTGATAACATGATGACTTTCATTACTTAAACGTTTAACATAAAACCTGTGAACTCACCGGCATTATTTGCTGACGTTTTTAGCATGTTTGTCTCAGGTCGTTGAGGTAGCAGCTCATCATAGGCGCACGGAGTCACACGGCGTCTAGGATTCATATGCATTTTCTTATCTTTTTTCAGACTTACGTACTTTTACATTTTGAGTTGTAATAAAGTTACGCTTCCGCAGCGAATGGATTTATGAAAACTTAATGGTTGTTTATTTCATTTTACGTATCATATAGTGTCGTTTATTGTGACCGTTGACTTAGATCCTGGTTTGTCACGCGCCTGGCGTAAAACCCCGCACGTGGAATTTGAGGGTGTGACAGATGGATTTATGAAAACTTAATGGTTGTTTATTTCATTTTACGTATCATATAGTGTCGTTTATTGTGACCATTGACTTAGATCCTGGTTTGTCACGCGCCTGGCGGTAAAACCCCGCACGTGGAATTTGAGGGTGTGTCAGATTGGTATCAGAGCCAATGGTTATATTGAACTAGGACTGCATGTAGAGTCTAGTCTATAGCCGAGTCGCACACACTAGACGGTCACATTCATATAAGTCATGACATATGAGAATTGTCGGGGTGTTAGTATTACATCCGTTATTATCATTTATGCTTACATCATCTATCTATCACTCTTATTTCCTATCCTGTTCTTCATCATCGTGCTGAAGACGGGGAGCTTTACTATCCTTGCACGGCAGTGGCGTACGTTGGAGTGGCTTCGGCATCCTTCGGAGGTTTGTCCAAGATTTGGACATCTCCCCTTTCTATACTCCAAGGGACACACTTGCTCGCACACATCATCTCACACTTGTACTTGTTGTTCTACATCTTGGGTGTTGTATCACCTAGGAGTTCTTATCTGTTCCTGAACGTGGGTGCCTTGTGGTTTGAAAGTCAGGCTAGGAGCACGCCTCGGGGACCATGTAGAGCGACTTATCATTTCGGGTGCACACGAAATAATAAGTTGAAATGCATGGAAATCCTGGTGGACTCTGTGTTTGATCTAATGATCATGATGGAATCCAGTTCTCTGGTTGACCTTGTTACTTATGATTTCTTGTTATCTGTTCTGGAATCTGATGTCTTGTCTTTGACCTTGACAGAAGATGGCAGGACGTCGTGGTGGTCGCGTTGGTGGTCGCGTTGGTGGCCGGAATGGCGGTGGACGCAATGGGGGTCGTGGTAACATCAACATGACCCAGGCGGAGCTGAATAATCTGATCGAGGAGCACGTGGCAGCTGCAATTGCTGCGCAACAGGCCGGCCAGCAGGGCCATGGTGGTAATTTAATTAGCCCTACCCTCATTCCTTATCTTTTGTCGTGTGATGTTCGTTTTCTGACCCGTGTTGCTTGTTGTAACAGGGGGTGCTTTTCCACCTCCACCTCCTCCAGTCCACTGTACTTACAAGATGTTCCAGGACTGCAAGCCCCATAACTTCAGTGGGACTGAGGGAGCTGTGGGACTACTCCGTTGGTTGGAGAAGGTCGAGTCCGCTTTCTCCATGTGTAACTGCCTAGAGGAGTATCGTGTGAAGTATGCTTCAGGGACATTCGAGGGACGTGCCTTGACTTGGTGGAATTCGACGGTGCAGACTATTGGTTTACTGGAGGCCCATGCGTTGCCATGGACCGAGTTTGTGTTTCGTTTGAAGAGGGAGTATTGCCCCAGGGATGAGATCAAGAGTTTGGAGCATGACCTGTGGAATCATCAGATGGTGGGATCTGAGATAGAGGAGTATACCACTCGCTACCATGAGTTGGCACTTTTGTGCCCGGATTCTGTGACACCTGAATATAAGGCTATTGAGTTCTACATTAGTGGGTTGGTGCCCGAGGTCCGCGGGTTGGTGACCGCGAATGATGCTACTACACTTCGGGATACCATTCGGTTGGCTAATAGGTTGACTAAACAGAAGGTTCAGGAGGGTGTTTTGCCTCCTAAGGGTACTGTGGAGAAGACCTCTGATGGCAACAAGATGAAATGGGAGAGCGCGGGAAAGGGTATAGTTCAGCCTCAGCAGCAGCAGCCGAGGAAATTTGAGGCTACGGGTGCATCTTCTGAGCAGAGGCAAAGTGGGTATACTGGGAGGCTGCCTAGGTGTGATCGTTGTGGGTACCATCATCTTGGGGATTGTAGTTATTGTACCCGTTATAAGAAGAACGGGCATCAGACCCAGACATGTAAGGTGAATCTTCAAGCTCAGCAACAGGTGGTTGCCCCTACTACTGCTACTACTACCACTGCTGCACCCAGGGGAAATCAGGGATGTTATCACTGTGGCGACACTGGGCACTTCAGGAGGGATTGTCCCAAGGTGAAGCAAGGCGAGGGTGGCGGTCGAACTGCTCCGGCTCGTGCTTATGTCATTGGTGCTAGGGAGAACCAGGAGGATCCTGATACTGTTACTGGTGAGTATTCTTTTCTTGATTCTCGTTATACTTGTATTAATTTTCATTCACATTGCTTGGCGATTCGTATTCATTGTGTGCATTTAGTGAAACACCCTAAACCTTTTTGACCGAAAATACGCAGTGGAAATACGAACCAGAAAATTTCTTGCTTGATAAAACATTCTTATATGTTTTGAACCCATATCTACTAAATATTATAGGTGTTTCATATATCCATCTTTTATTGTTTCTTATTACATCAAATACAACTCATCTTTATTAGTTTACGTGACCGTGACCGCGACCCCGTACAATTCATGTCCTCTCTCGACCTCCAACCATTTCTTGCTTTGTGAGCTTGACTAGACAACCTGCAACTACCACATAACCATTTCGTTAGTTCATTAAGTGACTTCGTGCAAATATTCACAATATGTAAATAACATCAACAATACTCAATGGTCATATCCAAACGCCTTTTTGTAAGTTCAGATCCGGTCTTCGGATCCTGTCCTCCAATTTCCATACATTCATACTTACATACCTGCATTTTTATATCTATCCTCATAACAAAAGGATTAATAACATTACAATACACACGCACGTACAAATACCATGTACAAGTTATCTTGACCCGTCATACTACTCTTCCCTCATGTATTCTCAAGGACAAACATGACGTTTTTGAACCTATACTCAACCTACACGTAACGACCAACCTTTACATACATAACACTTTCACACATTACCGGGCATAAGCAACTATGCACACATTTTGTTACACTAGCATCCAATGCGAAATAACTCCCCTTACTAAACGGTTTACCATTTGTGTGACCTTGCATAACTATACAATTCAATCTAAATAGTTACACCCATGATTTAATGTATCCATCTATATATATATATACACGCATATCAATCCGTACATTTTACTATTCATTCTTATGCCATATTTGTTAATCTTGGGTTTATTTCATGCTTAATCACCCTCCCTTCATTTATCTTTGTTGCTCATTTATCCCAACTACTTTCATTGTTGTATGGTGAACTATACCCGTTCACCAACAACATCAATTCGCTTACCTTATTATAAATTACCTTTTCATACTTGTATCCCATTTTCTATTTATACATAAACATACAATTACTAAACCAAGAGTTTGCATCATAAGTCACTTACCTTTGCCCGTAGGAGTGTTTTCGACTTATACGTGTTTGACTTATAGTCCCAAGCTTTTCACCTTGCTCGAGATCATATCCACTTGACCCGTTTACTTTTAAGCTTCTTGTACCTAGCTTACTTTCAAGTCAACATGCCATGTTAGAATACTAATTTGGAACTTACCTATTCAAACATTAGTATTCATTCTACATCATTCAAACATGACATCAATACATTCAACAACTAGTTCTATTCAATAAGTCTTTCCATATACTACCCGTTTGACCCGTTAGTGAAAATACTTGCATGAACTAGTTGGTAAGTGTTCTTAGACACGTTTTGAATGCCACATAACAAGCTATTCTTTCCCTACAATCCGTACTCCAAGACTACTACAAGCGTGTACATTCTTACACCTTTTCTTATTAAATATTACATTATAAATGTGCAGCGATTTTCTGCGCAGCTGCTGTTCAAGGGCGTTTTTCCCCTTCTAAACCTCGGAATCAGATCTTGACTATCAAATACAAAATGTGCGTCATTCAAAGACCTTTCCAAGCATATAAAGAACACATCCTAACGATTTTTCTATGATTTTATATGAATATTTTAAGATCAGGTCAGAAACATAATTCTAACCAAACAGCTTTGCTGTCAAAACAGAAATGTCAACTTTACATGCTGTTTTGACCCACTACAACTCAGAATCAACTTCTTATGACTAAATATGAAATGTAATATGTGCAACAAGCTTTTCAACGATATAAGGCTCGTCTTCTAACTCCTAATAACGAATGAGATATGGCCTTTACAAGATGACTATCTAAAGCTGTCAAAAGTGACGAATCTCATACTATTTTGCACCAATTCAACTAACAACACCATATTTCACCATTTAGCTCAATTCAAGTTTCATGTAGGCATTTTATCAAACACCTTGAATGCATTAAACCATACATGCCTATTCTATTATCACCCACATCCATATATTCATCAACCATTAAATTTGGTTACTATCAATTCAATTTACTTGCAATTGGATTTAGAAATCAACCATCATGCAAGACACATAGGGTGAAACTCTCACTTAGTTTAAGCCATTAACATAGGATTTCAACAAATCAAGTAACATCAAAGTTACTAATGAAGTCTATAATTTCATATATATATGAAATCCAACATTTCTAGCACAATTTCATCACTACTTTACTAAAATGTTCAAAGTAGCATATACTACTCATTAAGATCACGATTTTAACCTAGTTCAACCAAAACCCACTTGTGGGTCTCATCTTTAAGAAGGAGGTGAAGACTAGGGATCTTACCAAAAGCTTGAATCGCAACATTAAGCCTTCCAAATGCCTCCCTTCATCTCTTCTACTATCAATTTCATGACCTCAATCTTCAATTTGGGATTCATAGGGTTCAAGACCCAATTTTTCAAGCCCTAGAGGGCTGAATTCGTAGTCCCCATTTGGGGTGTTCTTCCCCCTTTTTGTCTTGCTCCATATTACAAGAAAGACCCCTCAACTTTACCCCAATGTCATTTTCTTATAAAAACTAACTAATCAAGTTAGTTTTTCTCATTTATATAAATAATAACATTAACTATGTTATTCCCATATTAGAACATAACCCACATTCTTATTGTCTAAGAACCGTTTTATTATTTTGCTAATCGCGCATACTGTCGTAATTAAGCAAAAATGGATTTTTGGGGTGTTACATTTAGTTTGGTATTTGATCATCGTTTTGCATTCATCAGTCTGATGTGGGTCCTTTAGAGATGCTACTTGGACGGTACCGGTGTATCATTTATACCGATCACAGTAGTCTCTGGTAGGCCTTCGATCAGGAGGATTCATTGTTTTGTATTCACTTTGGGAAGGGCGGTTCCCCGGCGTAGAGTATCCGTTGCTCTCATTCTTCGTTCGCTATTATCCTTTCGTTTGCATTCTGGGAAACGTTACTTGGGTCAGGTCGACACTCATCACTGTCGAAGAGTGAATCTCGGGGCGAGATTCCTTTCAACAGGGGGATGATGTGACGACCGGGAAATTTTTGATTTCTGGGGAAAATTTTTTCTTTTTATCGCTTCGTTCTCTTTTACTTCGGGAAATTTTCGGGACGAAAATTCTTTCAACTGGGGGATGATGTGACACCCGGCATATCCAGGTTAATACTTTTCATACTTTACATACATGCGTTTCATACTTTGCATACATACGAGTCTATCTCAACGAAAACATTGAAAACAACTACTTAATATCATACTTGACCGGGTCGGTCGAGTCGTACCGATGATTCGGGAATCATCAGGAGTCGTTACAATGGTTCGAGAGACCATTGGGTGTCGGTCCATAACCATGTGTACAAGGATCGGTGATTCGTGGAATCGCCGGGTTTAACGCACACACGCAAGTCTCGAGTCCCGGGAATTGGTGAACGAGTGTGAATGTGGTTGTTCTCATGAATTATGTGTTTATAATCTTTATGTGACTTGTCGGTATGTGTATACGTGTTTACATATGTTAAAACAGCGATTACACGTAATTGCATGATATTATAGGTGCTTAACCCTAATTGCATGATATTATAGGTGATTAGCCCTAATTGCATGATATTATAGGTGATTAGCCCTAATTGCATGATATTATAGGTGATTAGCCCTAATTGCATGAAATATCAGGCGATTAGCCCTAATCGCATGAAATATCAGGCGATTAGCCCTAATCGCATGAAATGTCAGGCGATTAGGAGCCCTAATCGCATGGACGTGCTGCACAATCGCCTGACGTGTTTTAAACGACTAGAAACGCCTATAAATACCACCCTTGACCTCCAAAACAACATTTGTGCAACCCTAGCCGTCCCATAACCCATACCAACACACAAACACTCTCTGGAACTCGTTTTTACATCAAAACAACCATTTCCAAGCTTATCCCATCGTTTCCTCTTAAATCCAAGGTGTGTTCTTCAAACCCAAACCTTTAAATGATTATATTTTGCTCCCTAAAAGTCCAGACCTGACTTATAAATGTTTTTGTCTTTAAAAATCCATTAAAAACCGTTTTTAAACAAACCCACACCTTTACATGTGTTATATGTGTTTTATGTGATTAAAGATAGAATTTTTAGGATTGAATCATGGTTGTTTTTGTGTTATTATGATGTTTATGGCTGTTACAAGTTAGTATGATGATGTCCTAGGAGTTTGAATGGTTTTGGTTGTGTATTGTTGATACTTGATGTTTTGACCCATTTGAAGGATTTTGGATGATTAAGGATGATATGAGGTGTGTTGTTGATTGGTTGATGTTAGGGTTTGCTCTAGGATGATGCTAGAACAGTAGGAAGCTATCGGACAACGTGGTTATGTGATTTAATCTGAATATTTGCTATTTAGGGCAAGTTCTTGCATGTTGATGTGATGTTTACATGTTAAGTTGCTATTTTGGGAAAACGCTCGCATTCGGAACTGTTAGAACGATGAAAACTTAGGGGTTTTGCTTGAAATATGTTTGTTAATGTGTTAGGATGATTATTGGTGTTTTTACACGTTTCGGATCTGATTTGGAGGGTTAAACGCGCGAAAAACCATATCAGCTGTGGTATAGGCGATTGGGGATCCTAATCGCCTATGCTATAGGCGATTAGGGGACTAATCGCCTGAATAGGAGGCCTAATCGTGTGAACATAGGCGATTAGGGTCATAATTGCCTTCATTTCATGCAATTGTGATCCTAATTGCTAGTTAACTTCAGAATAGCATGTCTTATGACCTAATCGCCTACCCACGATGCAATTGTGATCCTAATTGCTAGTTAACTTCAGAATAGCATGTCTTATGACCTAATCGCCTACCCACCATGCAATTGTGATCCTAATTGCTAGTTAACTTCAGAATAGCATGTCTTATGACCTAATCGCCTACGCACCATGCAATTGTGATCCTAATTGCTAGTTAACTTCAGAATAGCATGTCTTATGACCTAATCGCCTACCCACCATGCAATTGTGATCCTAATTGCTAGTTAACTTCAGAATAGCATGTCTTATGACCTAATCGCCTACCCACCATGCAATTGTGATCCTAATTGCTAGCTAACTTCAGAATAGCATGTCTTATGACTCCTAATCACTAGTTAACTTTTCCTAATTGCATGCTAAGTTCCTAATCGCGTGTACTGCTGTTATAAGTGTATTTTGACATTTCGAAACCCGATTCGACACCTAGGAACATGCTAGGAACCCCGTGACATGCCTAGTAACATAGTAACACGTGTCCGGACTTGTTTATGCGTTAATTGGGCGTCATGCTAGATAGGGTGAATGTTTGCGCATGCTAAGTGTTTAATTGCATAAGTTGCATGATATCTTGTATGTGACTAACACGTGGGATGTCGGGCCTTGTCTGGTGTGGTCGGTTAAACGTTTAAACATCATTTCATATGTACACGGTTATGGTCTGGACTGTTAGGGACTAATCAACCTACGGGTCGTTAGTCTAACACCTTATACGCTCGTCATGATAGGTCACCGGTATTTGGTGCCGTCTATTGAGCAGGTTTATGTAACATTACGCATTTATTAATTATACGTTACGACAAGTGTATTATTTTTGGTGGTATTTTGAACCCCTACACAACTATAATTATTCATACATATCTCTCTCTCTATATATATATATATAAAGTAATAATAATAATAATAGATAATAACAATAGTGTTTAAAAAAAAAAATCTGTTTATAACTAATCCAACCCAAATTACTGAACCAACCCAATAAACCAACCAGACCCTTTATGGACGCAGCCCAATAACTAATACCCGGCCCACCCAACCAAGCCCAACTACCCTTTTTCCCTTCACTATATAAAAAAAAAATGTGTGCTTCAGACGGGTATCGAACCCGGATCACTCGCTCACTATATAAAAAAAATAAATAAATGATTACATTCCTTATAATACCTCATTCATTTCATGCCTCATTGAGACTTCATTGTGTCCCTTACAGATCATGTCTCCACGCCACAGCACTCGCATTAACAGTGGTGACAATCATGAAGAAGAGAGCAGCAACCACAATCCCGACCACAACACTAACAATGGAGGTGATGCCCAACTAGCTACGATTATTTCTCAACAATTGGCACAACAAATCACAACTCTGGTTTCTAACTTGCTGGCTCAAGTCATCCCAATGAATGGGAACGACAATGGAAATGGAAATGGCGATGGAAATCACATAAAGAACGGAACCTTAGTTCGGAAAAGCAAGAAAACAAGTATTGTGGCCGCGGTAACTACCAAGAACCAGAAGCGTAAGACCAGGAATCCTAATGTAAACCTCACTACACAAGCCTCTAACAAGAAGCCTTATGCAAGAAACTTTCCATTGTGTAACACATGCAATCGACATCATCCCACTGTTTCAGCATGTCGCGTGTGCACCAATTGTGGTAGGTATGGCCATTTGGTTAACACATGTCGCGAGACCCCAAACCCTAATGCCAATCAACCCACCAATCCTGCTCAGGCTGATAACCCTAATCAATACAACTATGGTCAATGCTATGAATGTGGAGACCCAAATCACTTCCGTAACCGATGCCCTAAACTAAACCGAGATCAAGACCCTTCAGCTACATAACAGCAAGTCCCACCATTTGAATGTTGTTTGCTTTTAATTCTATGTATCAACACCTTTTGATTCAAATAATAAAATTCAAGTATTATCATAACATCTGTGTGCATGTTTGTCTGATTGCTATATCTATAATCATACTTGCTTGTACAACAATTAGTTAACTACCAAACAACCAGCTTAACGATTGGTAGAGGTCATCATGTCTTTCCAACAGTCGGGAGAGGCCCTACCACCTGCTCAATGACTGGCGGAGACTATCAGACCTGCTTAACAATCGGTAAAGTCATAAAAGGACGCAAAACCCTAATGTAAGGTAAATTGGTAATTACGGCCCGGAACGTAATCATGAATTTACAGGTACATTAAGGTAGTGTGAAATTTTATCAAGGTTTTCAGTAGTTGACCAATTGTAGGACTAGTGTTTCTCTTAACTTCGGGACGAAGTTCCTAAAAGTAGGGGAGACTGTAACATTACGCATTTATTAATTATACGTTACGACAAGTGTATTATTTTTGGTGGTATTTTGAACCCCTACACAACTATAATTATTCATACATATCTCTCTCTCTCTCTCTCTCTATATATATATATATATATATATAAAGTAATAATAATAATAATAATAATAATAATAATAATAATAATAGATAATAACAATAGTGTTTAAAAAAAAATCTGTTTATAACTAATCCAACCCAAATTACTGAACCAACCCAATAAACCAACCAGACCCTTTATGGACGCAGCCCAATAACTAATACCCGGCCCACCCAACCAAGCCCAACTACCCTTTTTCCCTTCACTATATAAAAAAAAAATGTGTGCTTCAGACGGGTATCGAACCCGGATCACTCGCTCACACACACACACACACGTACAACCACCTACACTACACCCTTTAGTTGGTTTAATCCCAACCTAATATATATTTAACACCTTTTTAATCTGGCCCCTTCTTCTTCCTGATACAGACGCGAGTCAGCAGCAGCAGATTTGGTTAAAAGATAGACCTTTGACCAATCTAATTAACGGATTTAAACGCGTTTTAATCCAGATATGGTATGTGTTCGTGATTATCGGCCATCTATGGCTATAATGCATGATAAACAGCTATCAATCATTACCCAATTTAAAATTATACGCGTTTGACATTAACTCGTTGGTCAAACCTTCCAATCTAACGAACCAGTGATCAATCCTATAAATTGAACTTGTGGGACAATCACTACTCGCCATTTCATCTTTCTAAACCTCCAATTCATCCCAATTATCCTCTGATCTTGAATTATACTCGAGTTTTGACTACGCGTTTGACCGAATCAATCCAACACCAAACGAGTCTGTAAGTGTAATTTCTTTTGTGGGTTTTAATGATCGGCCAACACACAACGTTTACCCCATGATTAATTGGGTTAACGTTGTGTGATTCAATCAATTGCAAATTCTAAGGCTCGATTGCATATAATTGGGGAAGAACATGTGTTCTGATTAGGATATTTATTTTTTTATAAACTGAATCCAAACACAACCACTGGCTTGGACCAGTTGGTTGTGTCTGGTTCCAATCAGCAGAACCACGCGGGTTCGAGCCCGGTCAGGGGCGGTTCTTTTCTTTTTATTATTATTCTACAAATCAAACTAATATATATATATAATCATTAGTATTTTAAAATTAGTTTTTAAATACTAAAACTCTTTTATTAATTCCACAAAAATTATTTTAGGTAAATCTGATGTTAAAGTTTTATCTACAATTTTTATTTTTCTGAAATTCATTTATTTAATATTTATAATAATTAAATCAATTTTATACTATTATATTTATAAAAATCCATTAAAATATCAAAACAATTTTATTAATTTCTACAAAAATTATCCTATGTTTGTACAATGTTAAACTTTACTGAAATGATTTTTAATTCAGAAAAATCATTTATTTTATATTTTTAATCAATTTTTGTTAGATTTAATCATAATTAAATCATAATAAATTCAATTTTTATCATTTTTGCACCAAAATTTTATACAATTTATTTCAAAACATTTAGAACAAAAATATGATTTTTAAAATAATAATTCCTCAATTTTAATATTTTTAAATATTAAAGTTAAATATTGGCAACTTTTAATAAATAGATTTAATAAGCTATTTTAAAGAAAATAATTTTATAAAAATTATTTTTATACTTTAAACACATTATTGTGACCATATTAACTTAAAATTCTTATAAAAGATTTTTGGTTATTTATTTACTAAATTTCTCTCAATTGGCGAATATTTTTAATATTAATCAAACGAACAATTATCCCCAATTCAAAGCCCTAGAAACTTATACAATTGTAGATTTGATAGACTTAGACATATTTATTACCTCATTATAGGGTGATACTTGATACATTTGGGCAACACACTATTTTCAACAGATATAACATTTTACCAAGGTGAGTTTTACATAGCCCCTTTTCTATTTATCACCATTTTTGGGGTGAAACATGTTACAACATCATTTATGCAATTCAATCATCAATGTGTCTATGTGTTTTCTATGTTGCATTATGTCTTGAGCATGATTAGAGTATAGCATAATCATTAACATTGATCAGCCGGCGGTATACATTGATAGATCTATTGGACTGACAATCCCACCCGGATACGTGCCTCCTACAAAGGTAGCGTGGGTGTATGTTATCGTATAACATATTCAAGTGGACCATGAGCGTATGGTATGTATCATATTATAACAGTCATCAGGGTTGATTATGCACTCGATTTATTTCTAGTATGTTCTCACATATGGACTAGATTGACATGACACATGAATTGCACATCATTTTTATTCAATTATCAAAAAACCTATGTAATTCTCACCAACTTTTGTTGACCCAAAACATTTTCAACTTAACATGTTTCAGGTTCTATTTGCTTGAAGATTTGAATTGATGCTTGAAGATATGTGTATAGTTTTATTCAATATATTGTACAAATTCTAGAACAATTGTATGTAATTCATTTAAATCATTTAATGGAAATTATTATTCACCATGAGCTACTGAACAATCATCAATACGTGACATCCCGATGTTTCCGCCATCGGTTGGGGTGTTACAGATTGGTATCAGAGCCATGGTTATAGGGAATTAGGTTATTAGAAAAATAATCTAGTCTATAACCATAGGATTTAACAAGTACTTGCTTCTTTTACTTGCTATTCTCTATCTCCCTCTTACTTCTTATCCCTACTTTCATCCCTACAAGAAGGTTGCTCTCCATCAGTGGATCTACTCTTAGACTAATAGGACAAATTCCTCAGGTTTAACCTGAACCCCTTGAGATCTCGTCGAAGTCCTAGATTTTAATAACGAACACGTGCAATCTGGAAGGGTGAACGCCTGTATTCTGAGTCTTCTGTCTAGGCTGGCATTGCACATATATCCCAATCAGACGAGGGACCCGGATGCCTACCTGGGAATTCTCGGGATGAGTGTTCACTTATAGGCTAAAGCATGTCTTCATATGTTATTAGAATCTAGAATCTTTGATAAGTCAACGTTTTTGTTTATTCGTTTTAATTAATGAATAAATGATTACATTCCTTATAATACCTCATTCATTTCATGCCTCATTGAGACTTCATTGTGTCCCTTACAGATCATGTCTCCACGCCACAGCACTCGCATTAACAGTGGTGACAATCATGAAGAAGAGAGCAGCAACCACAATCCCGACCACAACACTAACAATGGAGGTGATGCCCAACTAGCTACGATTATTTCTCAACAATTGGCACAACAAATCACAACTCTGGTTTCTAACTTGCTGGCTCAAGTCATCCCAATGAATGGGAACGACAATGGAAATGGAAATGGCGATGGAAATCACATAAAGAACGGAACCTTAGTTCGGAAAAGCAAGAAAACAAGTATTGTGGCCGCGGTAACTACCAAGAACCAGAAGCGTAAGACCAGGAATCCTAATGTAAACCTCACTACACAAGCCTCTAACAAGAAGCCTTATGCAAGAAACTTTCCATTGTGTAACACATGCAATCGACATCATCCCACTGTTTCAGCATGTCGCGTGTGCACCAATTGTGGTAGGTATGGCCATTTGGTTAACACATGTCGCGAGACCCCAAACCCTAATGCCAATCAACCCACCAATCCTGCTCAGGCTGATAACCCTAATCAATACAACTATGGTCAATGCTATGAATGTGGAGACCCAAATCACTTCCGTAACCGATGCCCTAAACTAAACCGAGATCAAGACCCTTCAGCTACATAACAGCAAGTCCCACCATTTGAATGTTGTTTGCTTTTAATTCTATGTATCAACACCTTTTGATTCAAATAATAAAATTCAAGTATTATCATAACATCTGTGTGCATGTTTGTCTGATTGCTATATCTATAATCATACTTGCTTGTACAACAATTAGTTAACTACCAAACAACCAGCTTAACGATTGGTAGAGGTCATCATGTCTTTCCAACAGTCGGGAGAGGCCCTACCACCTGCTCAATGACTGGCGGAGACTATCAGACCTGCTTAACAATCGGTAAAGTCATAAAAGGACGCAAAACCCTAATGTAAGGTAAATTGGTAATTACGGCCCGGAACGTAATCATGAATTTACAGGTACATTAAGGTAGTGTGAAATTTTATCAAGGTTTTCAGTAGTTGACCAATTGTAGGACTAGTGTTTCTCTTAACTTCGGGACGAAGTTCCTAAAAGTAGGGGAGACTGTAACATTACGCATTTATTAATTATACGTTACGACAAGTGTATTATTTTTGGTGGTATTTTGAACCCCTACACAACTATAATTATTCATACATATATCTCTCTCTCTATATATATATATAAAGTAATAATAATAATAATAATAATAATAATAATAATAATAATAATAGATAATAACAATAGTGTTTAAAAAAAAAATCTGTTTATAACTAATCCAACCCAAATTACTGAACCAACCTTAGAAACCAACCAGACCCTTTATGGACGCAGCCCAATAACTAATACCGGCCCACCCAACCAAGCCCAACTACCCTTTTTCCCTTCACTATAAAAAAAAAATGTGTGCTTCAGACGGGTATCGAACCCGGATCACTCGCTCACACACACACACACGTACAACCACCTGCACTACACCCTTTAGTTGGTTTAATCCCAACCTAATATATATTTAACACCTTTTTAATCTGGCCCCTTCTTCTTCCTGATACAGACGCGAGTCAGCAGCAGCAGATTTGGTTAAAAGATAGACCTTTGACCAATCTAATTAACGGATTTAAACGCGTTTTAATCCAGATATGGTATGTGTTCGTGATTATCAGCCATCTATGGCTATAATGCATGATAAACAGCTATCAATCATTACCCAATTTAAAATTATACGCGTTTGACATTAACTCGTTGGTCAAACCTTCCAATCTAACGAACCAGTGATCAATCCTATAAATTGAACCTTGTGGGACATTCACTACTCGCCATTTCATCTTTCTAAACCTCCAATTCATCCCAATTATCCTCTGATCTTGAATTATACTCGAGTTTTGACTACGCGTTTGACCGAATCAATCCAACACCAAACGAGTCTGTAAGTGTAATTTCTTTTGTGGGTTTCAATGATCGGCCAACACACAACGTTTACCCCATGATTAATTGGGTTAACGTTGTGTGATTCAATCAATTGCAAATTCTAGGGCTCGATTGCATATAATTGGGGAAGAACATGTGTTCTGATTAGGATATTTATTTTTTTATAAACTGAATCCAAACACAACCACTGGCTTGGACCAGTTGGTTGTGTCTGGTTCCAATCAGCAGAACCACGCGGGTTCGAGCCCGGTCAGGGGCGGTTCTTTTCTTTTTATTATTATTCTACAAAACAAACTAATATATATATATATATATATATAATCATTAGTATTTTAAAATTAGTTTTTAAATACTAAAACTCTTTATTAATTCCACAAAAATTATTTTAGGTAAATCTGATGTTAAAGTTTTATCTACAATTTTTATTTTTCTGAAATTCATTTATTTAATATTTATAATAATTAAATCAATTTTATACTATTATATTTATAAAAATCCATTAAAATATCAAAACAATTTTATTAATTTCTACAAAAATTATCCTATGTTTGTACAATGTTAAACTTTACTGAAATGATTTTTAATTCAGAAAAATCATTTATTTTATATTTTTAATCAATTTTTGTTAGATTTAATCATAATTAAATCATAATAAATTCAATTTTTATCATTTTTGCACCAAAATTTTATACAATTTATTTCAAAACATTTAGAACAGAAATATGATTTTTAAAATAATAATTCCTCAATTTTAATATTTTTAAATATTAAAGTTAAATATTGGCAACTTTTAATAAATAGATTTAATAAGCTATTTTAAAGAAAATAATTTTATAAAAATTATTTTTATACTTTAAACACATTATTGTGACCATATTAACTTAAAATTCTTATAAAAGATTTTTGGTTATTTATTTACTAAATTTCTCTCAATTGGCGAATATTTTTAATATTAATCAAACGAACAATTATCCCCAATTCAAAGCCCTAGAAACTTATACAATTGTAGATTTGATAGACTTAGACATATTTATTACCTCATTATAGGGTGATACTTGATACATTTGGGCAACACACTATTTTCAACAGATATAACATTTTACCAAGGTGAGTTTTACATAGCCCCTTTTCTATTTATCACCATTTTTGGGGTGAAACATGTTACAACATCATTTATGCAATTCAATCATCAATGTGTCTATGTGTTTTCTATGTTGCATTATGTCTTGAGCATGATTAGAGTAAGCACCATTTTAGCATAATCATTAACATTGATCAGCCGGCGGTATACGT
This sequence comes from Ambrosia x helenae, assembly GCA_030844895.1. Taxonomy (NCBI): domain Eukaryota; kingdom Viridiplantae; phylum Streptophyta; class Magnoliopsida; order Asterales; family Asteraceae; genus Ambrosia; species Ambrosia x helenae. Next base: position 8,654,775 of record CM061224.1, on the reverse strand, counting down.
TGATAGATCTATTGGACTGACAATCCCACCCGGATACGTGCCTCCTACAAAGGTAGCGTGGGTGTTTGTTATCGTATAACATATTCAAGTGGACCATGAGCGTATGGTATGTATCATATTATAACAGTCATCAGGGTTGATTATGCACTCGATTTATTTCTAGTATGTTCTCACATATGGACTAGATTGACATGACACATGAATTGCACATCATTTTTATTCAATTATCAAAAAACCTATGTAATTCTCACCAACTTTTGTTGACCCAAAACATTTTCAACTTAACATGTTTCAGGTTCTATTTGCTTGAAGATTTGAATTGATGCTTGAAGATATGTGTATAGTTTTATTCAATATATTGTACAAATTCTAGAACAATTGTATGTAATTCATTTAAATCATTTAATGGAAATTATTATTCACCATGAGCTACTGAACAATCATCAATACGTGACATCCCGATGTTTCCGCCATCGGTTGGGGTGTTACAGTTTACTTGTCTTAGTGCGAGGAGCAGCATCAGGTGAGTTTCACGGCCCCACTTTACGTTTTACATTTCGGGGGAGACACATGCTCATACTTATTTCATAAATTATCATGTTATACTAGTGTTAATTCATTTACATACTATACGATACGTAAAGTCCCGGGGAAACCATGAATATGCTGGATGGCATAACGGGGGAAATGTGGATAGATCTATTGGGACTGACAGACCCCACCCGTCGGCTGGCAGCCGGGCGGGTGCATATTGTCTCGGTCATAACGCTACTGGAGGTAGTGCATAATCGTTTCGGGCAAAAATCATATATCGTTGTCTGTAATGGTTTCCGGTCGTAGTAGTATTACTCATGCGTCTAGCTAACGCTATCATTTCTGACATAGTGATAACATGATGACTTTCATTACTTAAACGTTTAACATAAAACCTGTGAACTCACCGGCATTATTTGCTGACGTTTTTAGCATGTTTGTCTCAGGTCGTTGAGGTAGCAGCTCATCATAGGCGCACGGAGTCACACGGCGTCTAGGATTCATATGCATTTTCTTATCTTTTTCAGACTTACGTACTTTTACATTTTGAGTTGTAATAAAGTTACGCTTCCGCAGCGAATGGATTTATGAAAACTTAATGGTTGTTTATTTCATTTTACGTATCATATAGTGTCGTTTATTGTGACCGTTGACTTAGATCCTGGTTTGTCACGCGCCTGGCGGTAAAACCCCGCACGTGGAATTTGAGGGTGTGACAACGGGTACCTCATTATCAGCACGGTAACACCGCCGCCACCCGTGCTGGTAGGGGTCCCGTGGACCGTTTTCTGGTTCTATCTAGCAGGCTGGTAACCGTGTATTTGCTGATTTTTTATTTACCTTAATTCCTTTGTTAATTATGTATAACCGTTTGGAAGCAACATTTTTGTTTAATTTTTTTTACGTAAACCGTTTAGAGTTAAAATAAATTCAACCAAAAGTAAATAAAAAAACATAAAACAATATTTATTAATATTAAACATAAATAAAATACATAAAAACATATTAGATAACTAGAGTTCACGCATGAGTTGCCAGGCTTGGAGATGCTCAAAGTTGCCGTTGTAACGACCCGCATACGTCACCTGGGTCAACTCCACAGCCAACTCCGACACAATGCCTGGGTGCCGGGTCATGGTTTGCTCATAGCAGGTGGTCCACCGATCACATTTGTTTTTTAGATCGGTCCATTTCTTCTGTAGGCTCTCAATTGTGCGGTCGTTCTCGCCGACTTGGGCTTTGAAGTCACCCAAGACACGGTCCCAGAAGCGTGTGTTCCTGCTCCCGGAGCCTTGGCGGCATTGTCGTTGCAAGGATGGGTCGTTTTGTGCGTCTCTAACGCACACGACCAGAGCAATTTCTTCAGTTTCGGTCCAGCGAGTCATTTTTGTGGGTTTTGTTGATGTTGAATTGTGTTTTCACCACCGTCGTTTATATACAAAAATTCTCAACCGTATTGCATGTACAAATTCAATTTTCCTGACGGTTAGATAAGACCGACTTAAATGGATATAAATTTTTTTTGACCGTGTTGGGTGGAGTTGATTACGGACTGACGGTTTGGTAGAGCAATAAACCGTGTGTATTAAAAAAAAGATTTGTATTTGTATTTAAATGAAAAAGAAAAAAGAAAAACAAGAATCAGTGGAGTGCTGCCTACAAAAAAGTGAATCAGTGAAGTAAATCAGTTAAGTGATGTGGCAGTGCATAATTGGTTAAAATCAGTGAAAGAAAAGTTGCATTCTAGTATCACCCCTGACGCCCTAAGTTACGCTTGTTTAACTTATGCAAGCTCTAGCTCGAGTTCTTTTTTTTTTTCAAGCTTGAGCTTGGCTAGGACGTGACTCGTTTATAATTTGTTAAATAATTTATATTTATTTTCTATATATTGTAGTTATACTAGTAAATATACCCGCGCTATGCCGCAGGGTTTCGGTTGACGTCAGTTTGGTACAATTGTTATTAGGTATAGCAACGGTAAGAAATATACAATAAATGATATCGTTATGTGTTTTGAATCGATCGAAAACCAAAAAAACAAATTTACACCTCTTAGTAAGTAACGTTGTAGACTTGTAGTGCGGAAAAAGTTAGCATTACCGTTGTAAAATTAATTCACTTTAACATTTATAATGTTAAACATCTTCCGTAATACAATACTAAGAGCATTCACAACCCATCCATCAAATCTCTTTCATCAAATTACACTAAAAATCACTACTTCATTCCTAAATCTTTACTCTCCTAATTAAAGTAATCATACTTTTATCATTGCATTTTCTCTCTCATCACTCACAACTACTTACAAAAATATTAAAATATATATAGGGATGAACAATAGCTTTTCATATTTAGAGTGGAACAGTGCTTCCACCAAATATTTTCTCTCTCCTCCACTCACAACCACTTACACTCACCCCATATAATTTGGTGGACACACTCACATACATTTGGTGGATGGGATGTGAGTGCTCTAATAAACTTTATTATGAAAAATGTAGAAACATATTTTATAGTACTCTCCTTTATAGTAGTCTTTCTTATGTCTTAATAATAAAGAAATCAAAAAATAAATAAAAAATATCTTTTTAAACTTTTTATACTAAAACAATTATGTGCCAAGTGCCAACAGTTCAAAGTGCAAACCATTGAAAATTCCAACAGAGCATTGGATGTCTAGAAAGAAAAACTCAACCATCATATTTGGCATATTTCCTTCCCTATTCACTCTCTCTTAAATTCTCAGTCACCACAACCATCACAACCCAACATCACAGCACCACCACCACCTCTGTTGCAACAGTTCACCGCCACCACTACCACCACCACCGGGCGACTGGCCCTCCACGGCTCCACCTAATCGTCCCCACTCTTCTCTCTCATTCTCTGTCTCACACGTCTCTCTATCTACCCTTTTCACCATCACCACCACAGATTTGGCAGGACACACATGCAACCCTATCGTCGAAGTTTCGCGTCATCGGAATACATGCAAGTTTCCATCTGCATGTCTCGGGTCCAGTTAGATCGGAAAGGGTTTTCGGTGTGGTTTCATTAATCTTAACTTAGTTCGACCCAATTAAGCCTAAAAGGCTTCGAGCAAGTTGATTAAGGCTTCCAATAAATCGGTCGCACCTGACTATACGGAAGCAATCACGATGCCTGGTTTTTCTCTCTGGTGAGTATTGTTGTGCATCAAACCAAGCAATGCCAATTTCGTAATTTTGTCAGTATCATAAAAGACAAAAGAAAAATGAACCCCCGGAAAATGCCCTCAGAAAACAACTATATAACGAAATTGACATGCACTGTTCCTAAGATGCTATGACTTTTGTTTTTATATATAATATATAGTATATATATATATATATATAACAAAATATAATTATAATTTTAAATATAATAATACTTGTTACATAAAATATATTAGTTAATTTCAAAATGTTTATGTTTTTTATTAAAAATAAAGGACAAATTACATAAGGACAGTAGGTAGGCAGATAACAAGCTGCGCCGCCACCCCTTTCTGGATAGAAAATCCTAATCTGCTAAAAATAAACCCCCGCTCTTAAGGAGTGGAAAAGTTGTTGTGCACTACCCGCTGAACTCGAGCCAAAAACCGCACCGCTTCCGGTGCCAAGGAACCGAACGTGTCAAAGGCCAGGGGAACAAAAACATGTTGATTATCCTCACATGCTTTAGCGTGCTTTTTCACAAACCCACTATCCCGAAACCCAACTGGGGGGACACCCCTGAAAGAGTTATATGAACATTGGCCTTGTTTAGGCTCGCAAACCCGTTTAAGCTCGATATGTGAAACTCAAGCTCTGTTTATTTTTGGGCCTGATCTCTAGTTTGTTAAAGTTCGGGTTGAATTGAGCTTTTAGCGAGCGGATTTCGAGTCGGTCACGAGTGTGTCAGCTCATTTACACCCCTAGTGACGATCAACCAGAACAACACAACGGAAAAGATATTATACGCTAAATTTGGTCTTGACTATCATCCCTAGTGACGATCAAAGCCGATGACTTGGTTCATTTATCTCTTAACACATATTATATATAATTACAAATAGCAACTTAACGTTATGTTAACGGTGCCGTCATTTTCCTTCACCGCGTCTTCCTTTCTGTCTTTGACCGCCTTTCTTTTCCTTCTTCAACAATCGGGTCTTTCAATTAGCAACAGTTAAAGAACCATCGCCAACGACGGTTACTGGGCTTCTGGCGGTTATCAAACTGATTCATTCAGACGGAAGTTACCAAATGAATAAACTTTCAACCCCCGTCACCACTTGAAATCCCTCCAACGTACCCCACCCATCTCATAACCGCTTCCTTATTCCTAAATCCCAATCCCCCAGTTTTTTTATCATCCTCATATGCCTTTCTCAGTCCTTCAAACTCTCTTCAATCTAAAACCATCGGTTATTCATCACCTCTTCATTAGATTCAGCCATAATTTTATTCTTACATCATTGGATTCCGGTATGTTCTTGCTCCAATCGTTTTCTTTTTCCGATATGTTCAACCGTAATTTATATTATCTCTTCTGTGTTTGTATGGGTTCAATAAGACATGCGTGCTTTCATGTTTATAGTTTGTCTGTTGATAGGCCGCTGATTTTTGTTTGTTGAGTCTGGAAAAAAAATTAGGTTCTTTGATTTTATATGTTATTAAGAAGACATGAAGAAGTGTGTTTTTAAGTTTCTTGAAAACAAAAGAGAAAACAAAATGCAAAATTTCCACAAATTTTATGATTTTCGTTTTCTGAATCTTTAGAAAAGGGATTTACTGGCGGTTATTGGAAATAAGTCGCTAGGGTTTGACACACTTTTTCGGCGATCAGCAGCGATTGGTGTTGTTTTAACAAAAAGCGAACTAGGTTTCGTGACCCCTCTCTAGCGATGGTGTTTAATCCATAAAAAAACATTACGTATTTGACCATTGTCGTGCTCTATTTGGATTAAACATTAATGACTCTTTATTCATGTTTGGCGACAATCTTATACGTTTGTAGTGTTTGCAAATTGTGATTTGTTTCATCGCTTTTGTTTTGTCTGCATTATACTTTATCGTCAGTTAATTTACCCTCTTTTTTGTCCTTTGTATGCTCTTTCAATTTCATTTTTCTCCTACATTGAAGTCTGTATGTTTCTAAATTCAATGTGTAGTTATCCTTTTAGCCTTGGATACCACTTATGTAAATTGATGGTAATATTATGCAAATTTGGCATCTTTATATGCACAAATGAAAAACAAGTTTTGGTCAAAGTTTAAATTTAGTATTTGAATTGGGAGTCTTTTTGTTGTGTCTGGTATTAAACTGAGTATATGGTTGCTTGTAAGTTAATCATAATAAACCTATAAATATCAATATTGGCTCTTGGATAAATAATCGACACTTGATGACATGATTTTCTAGATAAAGGTTTATGTATGAATAAGATATATAGCGGATATGTGACACATTGTTCATGCGTATTTGGCTAATTGGAACCAGAACTTGCCAAACCAATGTGCTAACTAGGGAGCCAGTTACAAAATTAATTGGTTATACTTATATGCAGGTTTAAGTAAACAGTAGCTATGGTGTTGATTTACTTTTTGTAGGACTAAGGGGTTGTATGATTTTGTTGCTTTGAACAGAAAATAATCCATAGGCAATAGGAGCTTTGTTTCTTGAGTGGGTTGATGAATTGTCCTCATTTATATATATTGTTACGCTTCTTTAGCGCCCATATGACCATAGGATTGGACAAAGATATGCAATATGGTAGCATTAATGTAATAGCAATTCATTTTATGTGAACACATGTGATTATGATTGAAATAATCCAGTAAACTAGAAGCCAGCTAATTGGATTAGATTATTACTGTTAGTGGGTAATATTAATTATTAGTTTTATTATTAGATAGTTCAAAAGTTATTTACATAGTATATAAGTTATGTGTCATATTTATATTTGGTTGATTTAGGTTAAGAAAATTTAAAAATAGGCCATAAGGTTTAATTTTTTTTTTTTTGCATAATATATATAGTGAAGCGTTGGTTTATATCTCTGAAAGTTAATTGCGAAACAGCCAGTTAACCTTTGAAAGTCAATAAACTTATCTTTTTAGTTTGTTTGCTCTATTTTTGGTGTGGTTGCATTATAATATGGTGAAACTTTTTCTTAATGGTCATTTAATTTTATGAAGGCAAAAACTCTCATTATGGTCAATGTTCATTTGTAAAAAGTAATAAATAATCTTGGTACCCATATTGAGCAACAAAAGGATGGTAGGATATACGAGGGTTCAATTTCCGTGAAGAAGAAATGAAATTAACATGTGACCAGAAGATGCACACTTAGGTGAAAATGCTCCTTTCATTTAAGTGAAAGTGAATGTGCACACTTAGGTGAAAATGCTTCTTACATTTCAGTATTTTTTTTTGGGCCTGTCGTTTGTGTATTGTCGAGCCGAGGGTCTCTCTGGAAGCAGCCTCTTTATTCGTAAGGATAAGGGTAAGGTTTGCCTACATCTCACCCTCCCAGACCCTACTCTTAGCTTGGCTAAGTGTGGGATTTACTGGGTAAGGTTGTTGTTGTTGTTGTTTACTCTAATATAGTGATCAAGTTTTAAGTTTAACAACTGTCATAATACTTAAAAGCTTTTGGTGCATCATTTGGAGGGTCACTCAGATCTAAGAGTAGTCCTAAAGTTTGATTCTTATATGGTAAACGAAGAGAGTGATCAGGACATCAGGTAACAGCATTCGCTGTTGAATATAAGGAGCCTGACTATTTAGTCATGCTATGCCTTTTTGGTTAACAATTTCAATTGAAGAAGTATCATTTATGATACAAGTGAATTAAATTTAAGGAAATGCTAATAGCTGCTCTTAAGTCTACTATTGCCAACCACCTTTTACATGGTTTACCTAAAAGAGATCAATGTACTCTTTTTAAATGTAGGTGGCCAAAAGCGATACAGTTAGAGGTTGGCAAATCTGCAATGTTGGTCGGACGTGAAGACAGCGAGAGAAATTATTTTGGTCAAAATTTGATTGCGAGTGTGTGGAAGCATTGTTTTAGATTATGGTTTTTAAAGAACCTAATTTTGCTGCAAATTCTTTTTCTTGCAATGGTATAGATCTGAAATTACTTTATATTGTTCAAGTTACAAGATGGGTACCAATGATTATGTACAAGCTACTGGATTTGTTACCCAATGACAACAAAGTAACCGCAAATGTACCTTTTTTGTTTCATCTATTGAAAGGAACAAAGTAGTGAGCCCATGTTGTACTGAACCTACCATTGTAATAGCCGTTGACCCGTTTTGTCTTATCCATCCATATGACCTGTAATCAAATATGTGCAATTTGAACTGTCGTTGTTTTGCTAACTTACTTCTAAATTCATGAGATTTAGGGGTATTGGATTATTAACGATTAATGATAAAGATATTTGGTACAAAGTTCACGTGTGAGAAAATTGTGCAGGAAAAAAGGATTATGAAAGTTCACATGGCGAAGGACAAATGATTGCATTTTCAGGAGAGGATGTCGAAGCTGTAAGCTACCTATCATGCTATTGTCCTGTTTTCGGGTTGCTTACGCAAATGTCATTGGTGGCTGAGTCGGTTTGTGTTATGTGGTCTTGCTTATGCAAATGTCATTGGTGGCCGACTCGGTTTGTGTTATGTGGTCTGGCACATTTAGCGGTACTAGCATGTTTATGTAATTTTAAACGAAAGGGCAATGACATATTTGTTGAGCACACATTGAGTTTGACAGAAGCCCTTTGGGGTGCCTGTATATCATAACCCATTTGGATGATAGACTGCTTCTCATAAACTAAGGCCAATGTAATTTATGTGTGGGACTAATTTGAAGTTGTGATAAGGGTTGTGGTTTTTTTTTAACCAATTAGACACAAAAATGTTTTAATTTGTTTCAAGTGAGAATTTCTATCTCTGTACACAACAGGCATGTTTTATATAATTAAAGAATAATTTTCTATTGAATTAGGTGCCATAAACTTCGCAAGCATATGCAGAGTTAAACTCAGAATGGTCAACTTTTGGGCTATTACATCTTTAAACTTAGAATTAGAAAGGTTAACTTTTTGGGTTGTTTGACACGCGCCGCAACGCGCGCGGCAGCGTCAACTCGTTAGTATTAAATTTTAATTTAATATTACATAATTTAGTCTTGGATAAAGTCATCGCTAAAGATATTATACGCTACAACTGAGATAAAGATGTGGTGGGACATGAGTGCGCATGTGTAAGTAAAATATATGATGCCAAAAGAGGAAGCATTATTGACAACGAAAGGGTAACGGACGGTACCCTATACACCACTTGGTATCAAATTATCCATGCCAAGTCACCATTTAGTCAACAACTATTTGTCCATGTATTCATCCACTCTATCCTTTGTGTGTTCCTTGAGTTTAATAACCGAAAGAAAAGAAAGAAATACACAGTTAAAAGGAGAGAAAAGAAAAGGGAACAAAATGGAAATAATATTGTAAGTTTGTGTTCCGGAATTTGAAGAAAAAAAAAAGAAATTAAGGATTTTATGTGTAAAATTAGTTTTATCTCGCAAATCTCTCTCTAAAGATTATGAATTTGGATTTGATATATTCTTTTTTAGTAATAATATCAGAAATTTTATATTTGATGTAAAATCAAGTTACATCTGGATAATGGGTAAGCGAGCAACAAGCTACGCCGTTATCCCTTTTTGAATCGCAAAACTTATTCTACTAAATACAAACCCTTGGTTCCTTGGGCTTTGCGAGTCACTGTGGACCACCTTCTGCACCCGCTCCAAAAAGCGAACTGCCTCAGGGGCAAGGGATTCAAAAGTGTCGAAGGCAAACGGAATGAACACATGCTGATTCTCTAAACACGCTGTCTCGTGCTTAGCAACCTTCCTAGCTTCTGCCTTCAAAACCGCCTGTCCCGGAACGAATCCACTATCTCTCAGCCCCACCAGTGGGGACACCCCAGTGAGGTCAACACACGCGTGCTTACCCCCTGCCCAGCCAAACACAAGGACGTCCGCAGGACGCAGGGTGGATCTTCCATCTCCTGGGTCAGTCAGAAAGTTAACAGGGGCTTTTTTCTTAGCTGAGATCCGCAGGACGAAGATTATTAAAAATCTTCGTTTATTTTCTTTCCATTTTGTTATATTACATGTTTTAAAAGCACGGTCCATCAGTTTACCTGATTTAATTGGTTTTATTCGCTTTCACTGGTATTTTCATTTAAAAATTTTAACACGGTCGATTTTTTTATTTTTATTTGATCAATCCGTTTCGGTTTTCAAAACAGTGAGCTAAATCTGGTGACCTATTTGTTGCTCAAAGCATGACCACACCCAATTATGATTTTAAGTCATAAATAATGTTCTTTCTTTTTTAAAAGTGAATTGATCCTTCTTTAAAAAAGAGGTGGGTCATTTTCTTTCAGATAGTATAAAAGAATCTTATTGAACAAGTAAAGTGACGCCTCTTGTTATAATTGTATTTTTTTTATTTTTTTTTATGAGTTGTTAAATTCGATTTTATAAAGTCTTATGGATGAGAGGGGCGCCTTGTGAGTATTGTTTAACTCGTTGGAATGTGACCGTTGAAGGTGGATTTAACTGTTTGAACGATCATATGACCGTTCACCCACCAATTTAAAAATAAAAAAACAAAGTTCTTTTAAATAATATACTATAAATACTAGGGGTGTTTATAATTCGATTCGAATTCGAAAAATTTGAAATTAGACTTAATTCGATTCGATTATCAAGAATTCGATTCGATTATCAACAATTTTCACCATATTTCTGTAACACGTCCACAAGGTATAAGCCATAACCTTTTTATACACCACCACAACCGTATACATACCAATAAAATATTTTTGCCCAACAATTTTCACCATATTTCTTTAACACGTACACAAGCGCCCACTATGGTTGCGCTCGGTCGACTTGAATTCTCTTAAGAGTCTCAAAATTTGTTTGACCCGTTTGCAAATCTCAAAATAATTTGGAAGAAGATGTTTTAGAAATAGAAGTTGAAGATGAGAGGCATGAAGACGAAGATGATTGTGTTGATGCAAAAAAAAAAAAAAAAAAAAAAAAAAAAAAAAAAAAAAGACGTCGATGAATGAACAACTGTGAAAGAAGTAGCTCCGAAAACAACAAAAAAGGAAATCAAACAAAAAATGACAGTTTATGAAAAGAGATGCTTAATCACTATAACCAACCCTTGGGTGGAAGCAATCGAACTCAAATCCATGGTTCAAACAGTTTAGTTTAGTTTCTCTCTCTAGAACAAGAGAGAGAAAGAGAGAGAAAGAGAGAGAGAGAGAGAGAGTTGTTGAAGAGAACGTTGGAGAAAGGAAATTAAGAGAGAAGCAAGTTTTGCTGCAGGTGAGGTGGGAGGTTTTCAGGCTTTGCCTGTTTCCTACCATGGAGTGCCCGGTTCGAATCCCACGTCGGCCGGACTATGCTCATGTATAACCCTGAGCGAGATGCCGTTCAAAAAAAAAAAAAAAAGAGAGAAGCAAGTTGCAGGTAGGTTAACTAAAGTATACGTAAAGGTTGCCAAAAGGATGCCGATAGTGTTTGAAAATTGATTCGTTATCCGTTAAAAAAAAGTATACATAAAGGTGAGGGTTTGGATATCAATGGAGAGAGAGAGAGAGGTGTTAAATATGTGTAATCATAATACGGTTGGTTGCATTAATTGAGGAACTAAAAATCTATCTATCTATACATATAATAAACCAAAGCCATTTTAATGACATGACAATCAAAGAGGCATTCTCTTTTTTTAGTGTGTCATGTGTCGTCCCATATGGCATTGAGAAATTTTAGGAAAAAAATAATTTAAAAACAAAATTGAATTTTTCACCCTCATGTTTCCTCCCATAATTTTTAAACGTTAATATCTTTAATATACGAGATTTTTTAAAGAAAAAAATTACACCAAATTAACGAGCGTTTTATTATCTTTCCAACGAGTACCATAGTGCTATATAAAAAACGGAGAAATTTTTTTGTGAGGTTTTGTTCATACAGGAAAAAAAACACAAAGTATTCAGGTAAATCATTAATCATGTATAGACAAGTCACTAATTATGTTTAAATCAGTAAATATGAATTTTTTTTAAACCAGAGCCGAATAGGTTAATATAGTTATACGTTGTTTTAAGTTAGGTATCAATATTAGTATGTTAGAGTTGTACATTTGTTTAGTCTTTAGAATATGTGTTAAGATTAGAGTTACATTAAAGTTCTACGTTCTTTTATGTTAGGTGTTAGCATTGGAGTTGTACATTGTTAATTTGTTTTAGGTTAGATATTAATATAGAGTTATACATCAGTCTATTACGTATGTAAAATTGATGTATCATATTAAAATTTTCAACCCGGGACGCTCCCGAGGTATAATCTAGTATCTTCATATAACAGAAGTAGAGAACTAGCTATGTTGCCGACAAAAATAAGAATGTACAGTACGCATGATGCACACGTCAAACACACACAAACTCTTAAATTAAAATAGAAGATACAATGATACTAACGTTTGTAACATACTCGACCGGGTTTTTCTTTTTTCTTTTGTGTTGTTTCCATCCACTTGCTGGCTCTTTATATTTATATATAAAGTGTTTCGCCGTTAAAAAAAACCTCGACCAGGTTTTATATTGTCATCATAGCCCATTTGTTAATTTGTCATTTAGGGGTGTAAATGAACCAGAGGAATGTGAACAACGCTTTGCTCGTGTTTGTTAGAGTAGAAAACAACGTGTTTTTGAACAATTTATGAACATGTACTGAACTACATAATTGAAGTGAACGTGTTCACGAACTCAACTAAAATCCGCGAAGGCAATGTACACTAGGAATCGATGGCGGGAGGAAGCAACATTGGAACTTGAAGTCCTTATATGGAACGGAAGTCGATGTATTTATCGATGTAAATGATGAATAACCAAATGGGACCGGTGCAAAAACAAGGTGGAAATAGAGTTTCCTATTTTAAAGAACGAGTTGCGCTTACCCGCGCGTTGCGGCAGGATCTTGATTATGAATGTTTTAGTATCACCATTAATCTCTTCCTAACCACCCCATTAACACTATTTAATACCCAACCAACTTACCCCACCTATAAATACACCTCCTCTCCACTTCTTAATCCTTTGTTCATCTCTCATCTCTCCCAAATACTCTCAAACATTCAAGGTTTTCTCAAAGAACTTCCTGATTCACAACAGTAAGTTCTTGAGTCTAAATCTCCGCTTTATTTTCTGTTTTTCCTTCTCTTTTCTATCCAAAACTCCTTGGAGAAGCCACTAGGATCTTCCCCATATTTATCCACAGAAGTGTGATAAGGGTGGAACACCTAAAAGAGGTCTCAAAGGTGACTATTTTCTGATTATGTTTTTATGTCCTAAGTTGTTTGTTGTAGAGAAAACCAACCAAGTCCACCAACAATCCAATGTTGGATGGATTTGTGTTATGGTAATGGTTGACAAAGGAGAGCCAAGGCTCATCCAAATAAGTCACCATACTTTACTTAAACTTCTTGGTTATATATATTATGTATTAATATAAACATACTTTCAATCTTCTATCTTATTATCCTATTATCAATCTTTTGGAAGGTTTGTGGTTACTTCCTACCTTACCAACTCTCTTGACCCTTTTTGTGCTATGGATTAGTCCACACTAGAAAGGGGAAATCCCGTGTCCAAAACCCACGTTTATCCCATAAGCGAAGTGGTTATGACATGAACTTATCAAATGGATTCACATTCCTAACCTCATACCATCCGAATCATCTATGATGATTTTGTGCTTGGTCTAACTAAATCTCATGACCATCCGGATTACCCTAAATGCAATTTGTGTTTTGGTTAGCCTAAAAGGCTTGCATGATTCTCTTGAACCTATAATCTAAACTCGAACCTAAGAAACTCTATTCTTAATTCTAGTTAATCGGAGCTAAAGCTTAATCTTCCAAGACTTACTTTGGGAACCTTATCAAAACGCACCCAAAGGTGAGTCATACTTGTCCCCTTTTCTTTTATCACTTTTTGGAACAACATGTATCATATGCAAAACACACTAATTCTTTCATAAACACACATGCTCAATCTACTAAACATACTTATATGCCACTTGCCATGCTTATGATTCTTAGATACTTAAACATAATTCATTAACTATTATTAGCCCACTTAACATGTATAGCGCTATAGGAGTAGCACACCGCCCCCTTTATGGGTCATTGTTAAGATTTAGACGGCCTAACATGAATATGTTAGGTATACGCTGTGGATTCGCGGGTTTAAGTTATGTCTTTTGTATGATATGTATGTGCAATGCTATAGTATGAGAATCGAGTAAACCATTCTAAATACTATTAATATGTATGTAAACCAAAACTAGTATGCCCACCAATGCTTTATGTGTTGACGGTTATTTTATACATGTTGCAGGAAATGTTTGATGCATGAATTTCAAGAAAACGATTTAGGACTGGACTAGAAACTCACGCTAGTTTAATTTCTAAGTTTTGATGTTGTATTTCTTTTTTTCATGAAACAAAATTGTATTCTGTTACCTTTTAGACAATGTATTGCTTGAATGAAATTTTATCTTTAAATTATATTGTCACGAATTCTAGTATCATGAAGTCTTTGAACAATTTATCACAACTTGCGCCTCGATGTATTCCGCCATCGGTTGGGGTGTGACAGATTGGTATCAGAGCCATGACTATAGGGAATTAGGAAAATTGTCATGATTGACCTAGACTATAGTTAGGAACCTTATTGACCATTCTTTTATCATGCTAAATACACTTGTTCTTCCTAAATTGCTTCTACTATCTTCTCTTGGTCTATAAAATTTACCTTCCTTATGGTGGATTCTACTACACTCGAAGACACTCTTATACTACAAACGAAAGGAAGTCATCGAAATAGACATGAAACCCTCACTTTGGTGACAACTTTCAATCCGCGTTATTCTTTTTGTGTTTTTGAAACTACACCAAGATAGGCGTGAATTCCTTACCTTGGTGAAAATTTTACAACTTCTCATTCTAGTGGAAACTTACCAATTGAGTGTTGGAATTAATTTTCCTACCTCTTTGGATAAGTGCAAAAACCACACTCTAGAAACGACATCGCTAAGATAGGAGTGAAATCCGCAACTTAGCGACTAGTTTCAATCCATGATATTTTTTTCAATCTCGCCAAAGTCTCAAATTTACTAATGACAAGGAACATGTATCTGGAAGGGTGAATACCGTTAACCGAAAATTTCGGCGAGAGTATTTCCACCTATTAGACCAAAGCATGTTTCCAAACTCAATGGTAAAATTCGAATCACTTTGGTTAGTCTTAGTTCCGTTCCGGAACACTCCAATTTCAAACAAGCCTCTCTTTTTGTAACATCCGGCCCCTCTCACCACCAATATTGTCCGCTTTGCCCCGATGGCTTGCCCATCCAGAGCTCACGGATTTTGCTTTTGGTTGCCCCAATGGAGACTTCCCAGGAGGTCACCCATCCTGGTACTGCTCCCACCTGAGCACGCTTAACTGTAGAGTTCTCCTCTCATCCACCAGCATTAAGCCCAAATCGCGTTGGTGATTTAAGAGGCTTTGGATTACTTATGAACCAAGGATCTCTCCTGGCCACGACCGATGTGAGATTTGCCTAGGGTGTCATACAAAGGTCCATGTTAATCTCCCAGAAATCAGTACTGTTACAATCACCCCCTTAGGGACTCATCGTCCTCGATGAGGTTTGCCCCACCATCCCGAACGGCACAGGAGTGGCTCTGATACCATTTGTCACACCCCAACCCGAAACAGGCTGACGTGTCACACTTACAGATATCAAATACCAAACAAAGTCCATAAAACGTTAAATAGAAATCCAACAGAATAATGAAGTTCAAAATAGAGTTTCAAACTTATGTCTTATTAAAACTAAAATGCAAAAACTAAATGTCTTTTAGCACTCGAACATCAACTCTCAATCTTGATTTCCCTGGTTTCCCGATTACATGCGAGACAAATAGGAAAACACAACAAAGAAAACTACGGCTGAGCCAAAAATTGCTCAGTAACGGAAAGAACAACAGTACATAAGAAAGCGGTTTAAAGAAGCGAAATTTCAAAACAGAATACTGAAACAAAATTTGGTACAAGTCTATAACGAAACTTATTCAAAGCTTATCATATCATATCAAATGCATATAAGAGAGCATATACTAACTTACACGACTATAACGTAGCAATAAAACATGTCGTGTAATTGGAAGCACCCATAGCCAAACAAATGGGGTACATAGGTAGCTAATCCATGCACCGATGAGATAGTGAGTGTGGCATGCACCCATTATTCCATCTCCACATACAAAAACACATACACATAACAAAGCTAAGATCGATCTAGACGCCTCTAGGGGCCAAGTGCTACACTAACACAACTAGAGACGCCGTGAAAATTTATAATGCACTGTTACGAACAGTACCATGCCGTTGACTCCCAAACGACATGTCAAACAGAGTGCCAGGGTGTCAGAGTACAAAATAGACGGATATCGAATAAATACTTAATGAGGTCTAAGGAACATGCAACAATGATCTCAAATTTAAGGTGTATTGCATGCTATCCAAAAATCCATACTACAAAGTAACGAACCGAATTTATATAAAAAAAAATATACTATAAAGAGAAGGAAACAGAATCCGTACCTTATTAGAAAAGCAAGCAAAACCAACAAATCAAGTCGTCCTCAAATAATCAAGAACCTATAATCCCAAATAAGTTTTATGAAAATTTATTTATGTCCAAGGATTCGTTCTTTACAACTTTTTTTTTCTCCGGCGACCAATATCTGAATCTTTATAATTTTACCCAAAAATAATTATACCAACGTTTGTAGATAAAATAAAACATAATTACGATAGGAAAATAATACCTTACTAGTCTTTAGATAAAAAAAATCGTATATGTGTAATAATTTTATTACAAACATTGTGACCACAAAAGAAATACCGTATATACATAATTACCTATATATTTATAGGTGTGCTCTTTGAACAGTAATTTGTAATCTTTCTATAACGTTTTGATGTCTATATATGGATTGTCATTTGGATTTAGTGAAATATGTTGCTTTGGCATGGTGGTTTGTGTTTAGGTTTGTTATGTGGCTGTCTGGGTGTTCGATACCCGGCCACTGTGTTTGCCCAAATTTTTTTCCCCTCTGCCACGTGCCCTAATTTTGCATAACGTTGCCTTCTTATCTTGTATAACACCTACTCGTCCCTGCATCTTTGCCTCCCCTTTTTTTCCTCAGCTTCTTCTTCTTCTTTTCGACCCCTCTTCTTAACCTTCCTCCCTAATAAACCCTTTGCAGAAATCTAGACAGAGATAAAGAAAGACCAGTTCTTGAGAGAGAGGGAGAGGGAAACGACGAAGAAGGTGGCGGTGGAGGCGGAGGGGTTTCAGGGCTGTTCCGATGGGTTTCAGGACTGAGGGCGGCGGAGAGACGGTGGTTTTGGTTCGGTGGTGGGGGTTTTGTACAGGGTTGTTGAAGACGGGGTGGCTCGGTGGTGGTGGTTCGATGGTGATGATGATGAAACGGTGGACCTGGGGGCGGTATGTTTTTTTTGTTGTTATTATTATTAGTAGTAGTAGTAGTAGGTTTTAATATTAACATTATGATTCCTAAACTTGATATGGTGTTGAATTCATTATACATAGCCTGATACATGGAAATGCTAAAGTTACAAAACTGGATCTGTTCGACTTCTTATTATCTTTTATGTGATGTTTATTGTGGTTTGAAAATTTTGTTTCAAACTATTAAGATTTGAGTTTATTCGTAACTGAATATAACAAGTGGAACAAACAAGAGTAAAAAGTTTTGTTTTATTTATGTTGAGTTTAATCACCTTTATTTTGGCAACTTACAAGTTTTTGGCACTAATAATACTATTTGGTTGTTGATTTTGTCTATTTTGGAAAAGCTTGCTGCTGCTGCAAAACAAAATCATGGTCGCTAACGATGGCGCCTTGCTCATCCGAAAGACGCGGCGGTAGTCATGGTGTACACCTATTTTGCCAGGGCCTCTGATACCTGTTTCCCTGTTAATTTAAGCGTTTGTGATTGTAATAGGCGTTGATGCCTTGGGTATCTTCTACTAAGGTTTTAACATAAACATTTGATTGGCCATCCTGGATTTTGGGTTTTGTTGATGATGATGACTAGGGTTCATTTGAGACGTAATAGACACGTTGTTGCCGACGGTTATTCTATCCCGTCTTTGGCGATGATGGTGGTCGGTGTTTAAATTATCCTATATATTAGTTTTCAAACTTGATGAATAGTTTCAATGGCATTCATGTAATATTCAAGCTTTTGTTGGGGCGGTCCTGCAATTATGTTTCGTTATGGGTATATAAATCATATCCTCTCTTGATTCTGTTTTTTTAAAACCATTAAAGGGGCTATGATGACACCTAAGCCCTGTAATTAGGCGTGGCAATATATGAGGATGGCAGTTAGTCTGAGTAATTGCAGCCTCTGTTGCAGCCAATTGCTTTTACGTACATAGGCATATCTGAGCCTGTTTCAATGTGAATGTAGTGGACTGATTATACATTACTTTAGTCAACAATTTTGGAGCTTTTGTAGGTTTTGCTCGGAGACATGGGCGTTGGTAAATCAGGTCTTCTTTTGGGGTTTGTGAAAGGCCAACTTCTAGAATTCCATGTTAGTTTCTTCATCGTCTCAATATGTTGCATGTCCTGCCAAAAAAAAAATACCGATTATACATTATTATCGTTTAATTGTTTTTTTTTTTTACTTTATCTGTATCGATCTCACTAATGCGCTACCCTTTTTTCCAGCTTGAATATTTGTCTTCATATCTATAAAAGAAAAAGTTTAGGTACAAGAAACTTTTTCCTATTAATCTCCAACAGCCACATTTTAATGGAGGAAGTTAAACTCTTTGGAGTACACATGAATCGTCTCTGTTTTATTAGAGTTTGGAATTAATATGTTATTGCTAATTTGCTATAACATCCAAGAGTTAGAATTTAATTTTTTTTGCAGGACATGCAACATATTATAGGCTTCTTTGATGGTTTAATATCAGCTTCTGTAGCAATGACAAATAGTGTATAAGGTATGTGATTTTTCAACACCCAATTGCTATATTCTAACAAGAAATTGTCGTATGCAAATAATGAAATCCCTTATTTTTATACCTCAAGAGTTTTGAAAGTCACTACGGCATGTTTGTTCACATGCTCATGTGTTATTAATTGCAATATATTTTTCACCATTTATTTATATCTGTACTCATATTACTAAAGATTTAAAACGTTTCAGAGCAAGTGTACGTCCAGTTTTTGAAGTGCAAAAGATCTCACAAGAATTGCATAAATGCCCAGGTATGTATTTATTGTTATTGTTCTGTTATCTCATCAAAGTTCTTTGTAGTCCAGCTGGAAACAGTAACTCAATGGTGGAGGTTGAATCCTATTTACGCGTCCAGCCTGAAAGATTTGCTGGACATCGAGAGATTCGTTGGCGGGTCGTCTAAAAGAGAGCCATCTGTCTTTCAGCACTGTGGTCTATTTGGCGAACTCAGAATATTGCTGTTTTTTAACCAGGTTCAATGCTCAGTGGCTGCAACGCTTGGAGAGATCAAATCGTGCAGCGTTTTTGGGTAAAAACTCAGTCCAAATTCACAGATCTGGAATGGGAGGTGTGGAGGGGTTTTCGCTTGCAGAAACTTGGTTGGTAGTGTTCTTTTTGTTTAGTTTGCTTGCTGTATTATCTCTTGGTGTATATGTGAACTTGGCGTTTGGCTAGCGTACCGCTAGCCGTTTGGTGAATAAATATATTTTGTTGGCCGATCAAAAAAAAAGGGGGTTCAATCAATGATGTGAAAGGTAACGCTCGCCAAAAAAGGACACTAAACTCCCGTTGTAAAGCACGAGCGGCGACTAAATCAAAGGGCGCGCAACACGCGCCAGTAAATCCCACTAGTTACATGAATGAATATATCAATTCCAATAGTTGGTGGAAGATGATGTAAATTTAGATGTTATCAATTTATTAAATGTTGCTATAACCATTTAAATATAAACACTTGGTTAATTGGACCTCCATTGGATGTATACCACCCAAAAGCTACACAACCTCACATGAGAGGCATTATAATAAATATGCTGCACAGACATCACACATGCACAAAATACATGTGGAAATTTTATAGTAACATACATGAACCTTCTTCAACATCATCGAGTACACACACATTCTGCACATATACACACACATATGCGATTTGAACTAACACCATCCGCTACCTCACACACATTTACCCACGAATAACGCATATACAGTTCGGATTATCGACGGAAAAACTCGACCAACCCAACCCCACTAATCGAAAATTAAAACTTGTTCCAAAATTTTTAGTAAGAGGTCGGAATAGTTACCGGAACAAAATTCGGAGAGAAGGTCGGATCCGGTGACTACTACTAGATAGCGGTGGCGGCCCCAGTTATCGTGTTGTCGTCGATATCAACGGAGATGATTAGAAGAACCTAGCGATGTTAAATCAAACGGAGGTACAACAAGTTATGGAGCTTCTCAACGGGAGACGATCGAAAAAATAGAGAATCTTACCGAAAAATTGATCGATGCCGTGGTGATTCTTCATTATCCTACTGCAATAATTCTTGCTAAGAAGAGCGCCCATGTTGTGGCAATTCCACCCAGAAGGTAATGGGTTACTCCTACAGCACGTCCTTGTACAATGCTTAATGCTCTCGGCTGGGTAGCAGGAGCAACTTTTAATTTATTATGAGCCCAAACGATGGATTCAATAAGTTCTTGCCAATAACCACGTCCACTGAATAAAAACATTAAACTAAAAGCCCATACAAAATGAGCACCTAGGAAAAAAAAGGCCATATGCGGATAATGAAGAACCATAAGACTGAATTACCTGGGATGCCTGTGCCCATAAGAAATCGCGGAGCCACCCATTAATAGTAATAGAACTCTGCGCAAAGTTTCCTCCCGTGATATGAGTTACTACTCCTTGATCGCTTATACTGCCCCAAACATCTGACTGTCCGATGAGTTGTAGCTCTGAACAGAAGAAACATAGGCGAATAGACTGATGTTGTTGGTTCAGACCGGTTGATGCCGGTGGCAATGTCGTCGGCGGTCTAGAGGGTGAACGGTGGAGTTATGTATCTTACGAATTTGTAATCGAAGGTCTCATAGGATTTGAATGGTTTATAAAGATGTTGCGGTTGGTTTGTTCCGAAAAAGCAAAATTGAGATTTCAAAATTGAATTTGAAATTGGAAGTTCGGAGGAGCAGACGAGTTTTATGGAATTTTGAAAGTCAAAATTTGTTTGCAACATATTCTTTATCCTTTTCTTCTATATATATATATATATAGGGGAGGGTTATCTTGAGAACGCTAAATATCGCGAGAACCGTGAGAACAAATGAGAAAACCAATCAAAATCATTTTTTTTCATTACAAACCTAATTATAATCAAAATACAACATTAAAAAACAAATTTTCTTTCCAAATAATTCATCTTTTCTTGCAAAAACACTTTCAATTTAACTTTTTACACATGTGTAAATGAAACAGTTTACACATGTACAAACAGTAAATTTACACATGTGTAAAAACAATTTATTTCCGTATACGTTTAAATTTTTACGCGTAAATTGTGTTTTTGGGATTGTATTTTAGTAATAAAGATAAGGGTAAAAAGAAAATTTTGATTTGAATGGTTTTAGATGGCGTTCTCGCGGTTCGCACGAAATATAGGTGTTCTCAAATTAACTTTCCCCTATATATATATATATATATATATATATAGATTATTATCATACATATATTTTTGCATTCTAAAGAATGTGATTATCATCATATCTACTATTATATAACTAACTTGGTTAATCATTTTGAACGAAATTGCTTTTGGTTTAACAAATTGAAAAACAAATAATAATAATATTTTTTTTTTGTTATAATCTATGTACGAAATTTTCGAATATTACAATTATACTCCCCTAAAAAAAAAATTGTCCTCAAAATTGCTAAGTATAGATAGGAACTTATTTAAGATATCATATTAAAACACAAAGCATCAAAAGCAACATCATAACTTATCTAAAACACATCAAAATTCATACGCGAACAAATATAATAGGGCAGCTAACCTGAAATACGGAGTACTAAGATGTAAACAGATTCGGGTACTGGGAAAGAATCGTGTCTTCCACCTCCCAGGTAGCTTCACGTTCAGAATGATTCTTCCAGAGAACTTTAACGAAAGGAATAATCTTGTTTCGCGTTCCTCTTCGAAAGATAAGTCTTCCCGAATTTGATATAACGGATAGTTCACAATGTGTAACGGGTGATATTTGTATCCCCGAAGAAAAGACACATGAAAAACATTATGTACATGCGCCAGCTGAGGTGGCAAAGCCAAACGATAAGAAACTTCCCCAACTCTGTCAAGGATCTCAAACAGACCGATGAATCTAGGGCTAAGCTTCCCTTTGATCCCAAAACGGCGAATGCCTTTGCAAGGCGAAACTCGCAAGAACACCCGATCACCAACCTTAAACTCTAATGCACGACGATGTCGGTCTGCATAACTTTTCTGTCGACTCTGAGCTTCCTTTAACTTTTCTCAAGCCATACCAACTTTTTCACTCGTGATCTGCACTAATTCAGGTCCTTCAGTGATTTTCTCGCCAACCTCTTCCCAACAGATAGGAGCTCTACACTTCCGACCATATAGAAGTTCAAACGGTGCCATATCAATACTAGCTTGCCAACTATTGTTGTAGGCAAACTCAACAAGACAAAGATACTCATCCCAGTTTCCAGTCCACTCTAAAGCACATGCTCGAAGCATATCCTCGAGTGTCTGAATCGTACGTTCCGACTGACCGTCGGTCTGAGGATGAAATGCGGTGTTGAATCTCAATCTAGTGCCCCACGCGGCTTGAAGACCTTTCCAAAAATGAGACGTGAACCGAGGGTCTCGATCAGAAACAATAGAGACAGGGGTACCATGGAGTCGAATAATTTCTCGAGTGAAGATCTCAGATAATCTACTGACTGAAAAACCCTGCTGAATCAGAAGGAAATGAGTAGATTTTGATAAACGGTCCACCACAACCCAGATAGCATCATTCTTTTAAAACATTTTTGGTAACCCAGTCACAAAATCTATAGAAATGTCATCCCACTTCCACACTGGGATATCTAATGGTTGTAGTAAACCACTGGCTCTCTGATGTTCGGTCTTAACTTGCTGGAAAGTGAGACATTTGCTGACATACCTGGCTACATCCTCTATCATTGCGTTCCACCAAAAATATTGACAAAGATCCCGATACATCTTGGTAGATCCGGGGTGGATAGAGAATGGTGAACTATGCGCCTCAGCTAACAATGACTCTCGTAGGGTGGAATCATCTGGCACACATAACCGTTTTCCACACTAGACTACCCCATCCTCATCAATTCGGAATTCTGACTGCTTACCAACCTCCAAATTCTGTACAATAGTCCAAAGTTCTCCGTCATCTTGCTGAGCACTCTTGATTCGCGATATTAGGTCGGGCTCGATCTGAAATCTAGCTAAATAACTGTCAGCGTCCCCAAAATAGATACCAATACCCATCTTATCAAGATCGGTGATAATTTGCGGTTGCAACTGAAGAGAAGAAATCGATCCAAAATTCTTTCGGCTAAGAGCATCGGCCACAACGCTGGCTTTTCCCGGGTGGTACTGAATGTTGGCGTCATAATCTTTTAACAACTCTAACCAACGTCTCTGTCTCATGTTTAACTCCTTCTGTGTAAAGATGAACTTCAAGCTCTTATGATCAGTGAAAATATCACAAGTCTCACCGTACAGATAATGTCGCCAGATCTTAAGAGCAAAGATGACGGCAGCAAGTTCAAGATCATGCGTCGGATAATTAACTTCATACGGTTTCAACTGACGTGAGGCATAAGCAATAACTTTATCATGTTGCATCAATACACATCCAAGCCCGTTCTTCGAGGCATCACTATTGATCTTATATCCACTTGTACCTGATGGAAGCGCAAGAAGCGGAGCAGACACCAACCTTTTCTTCAACTCCTGAAAACTCTTTTCTCTAGCATCGTTCCAAGAGTACTTAACCCCTTTTCTCATAAGTTGCGTGAGGGGTAAAGCGATGGTTGAAAACCCTTCAACGAATCTACGATAACAACCCGCAAGACCAAGGAAACTGCAAACCTCTGTGACTCAGGAGGGTGTAGGCCATTTAGTGATTGCCTCCACCTTAGTCGGATCCATGGAAATACCATATGCGGAAACAACATGACCAAGAAAAGCTACTTGATCTAGCCAGAATTCACACTTCGAGAATTTTGCATAAAGTTTCTTTCTACGCAAAATATCGAGTACAATACGAAGATCATCCTCATGGTCTTCCTTACTCTTAGAGTAAATCAGAATATCATCGATGAAGACAATGACAAATTTATCAAGAAACTCATGGAAGACTCGGTTCATAAGATCCATGAAAACAGCTGGTGCATTAGTTAACCCGAATGGCATAACCAGAAACTCATAATGACCATATCGAGTGCGGAAAGCAGACTTAGGAACATCAGAATCTTTGATCTTTAGTTGATGATAACCAGACCTTAGATCAATCTTAGAAAAACATTTAGCACCTTGAAGTTGGTCAAACAAATCATCACTACGAGGAAGCGGATAACGATTTCGAATGGTAATTTTATTTAGCTCCCGATAGTCGATACAGAGTCTCATAGAACCATCCTTCTTTTTCACGAACAAGACTGGTGCACCCCAAGGCGAGACGCCTGGTCTAATAAACCCAAGTTCCAACAATTCTTGTAATTGCTCTTTGAGCACGTTGAGCTTAAGAGGTGCCATACGATATGACGCCTTAGAAATTGGCTCAGCACCCGGAATAAGATCAATAGTGAACTCCACCTCACGATCTGGCGGAAGTCTAGGTAACTCCTTAGGAAAAACATTAGGAAAATCACAAACGATTGGATAATTAGAGATATCAGGTTCTTCGAAAGTTGTAGCTTTCACCGAAGCTAAAAATGCTGCACAACCGTGTGCAAGAAACTTTTGAGCCTTAAGTGCAGAAATAATCTTCAATGGTTTGCGTGGTTGAGTACCCTGATAAACAAGTTCAAGATTTAGGGGATTTCCAAACAGAACACAACGAGTCTGACATTCAATCGAAACGTTATGCTGTGATAGCCAATCCATACAAAAAATAACATCAAAATCACTCATGTGAATAGGATACAAATCAGCTGTACGAATGATGGAATCGATTCGAATGGGATAATCTCTGTAGACGTGAGATATAAAAGATGCATCTTTAAAAGGAGTGGATATAACCAGAGGACACTCTAAGGTGGTAGGTACAGACTTCAAATACTTGGCAACAAAAAGTGATACTACGGAATGTGTAGCACTCGTATCAAAAAGAGCATACAAATCACGTTCACCAATATACACATAACCAGAAACCTTACCTATAACAGGAAAACAAATTTCACACTATGATGAAGAGAAACAAAAAGTTACATTCAAAATCCATATCACGGTGATAAGGAAACAAAACCCGTACCTGGGGCATTAGCTGCATCATTAGCTGTCAGTGCGAAAACTCGTCCTCCGGTGGATCTAGCATTTCCTCCAATATTAGATTTAGGGTTCATCTGAGGGCATTCCTTAATCTGATGACCTGCTTCTCCACATTTATAACAAAGACCTTCAGCTTCACGACAACGACCCCCATGAGTTTTTCCGCAAGTGGCACAAGGAGGGTAACGGTTCTGAGGCGGGTTTTGAGGCTGAGTTTGATTAGGGGCTTGATTTTGCTGTGCTGGCCTTGGGTTCTGGTTTCGGTTCCTCACATTACATGACTGATTATTATGGTTTCGATCGGAACGGTGCCCATGGTCGTGAGAGTGATCATTGCCGTCCTGAGAAGAAGAATTTCCCTGATTATTATCTCTAGTCCGTTTACGACTCTCATAAAAAACCCTCTGACAATGCTTCTTATCATTATCCAGATTCTTAACAGCATCCACAATCTCGTTAATGTCAGCAAATCGAAGGTTAAGAATAAACTTCCTGCAGCCGGGCCTAGAAAACTCACAAGACGACAGAAACGAGCCTTAAATTCCATGATCGGCTCATCATGATTCTGTATAATCGTAGCATACTCTCGTAAATACTCGCTGCGGTCCGCATCAGTGAAATACTGCTGATAGAATAGAGTACGAAAATCATTCCAAGGTAGAGTCGCAGCATAGTGATCTCCTCCCCGAGCATTCTTCAGAGTCTTCCACCAGCGGTGTGCATCATGCTCCAACTTATAGCTAGTGAGCCTGACTTTAAACACGTCATCAACTCCCAAAACCTCAAACAACTTCTCAATATGGGCTATCCAATTTTCTGCTTCAACAGGAGTGGCAACAGTACTAAAAGACTTTGGCTTTTGAAAACGCTCCAGCCAGACATGAATGCCATCAGGAGGATTAGCATTAGCATTCGCATTAGCATTGGCATTAGCGTTCGCGTTGGCGTTAGCATTAGCATTAGCGTTGGGGTTAGCCTGCTGCAACTGTTGGATCAAGTTAGGAACCAAACCAGCTATTGCTGCGTTAACATCATTCGCGACGAGAGTCTCAAGGGGAACGTCGCTAGAACTCTCAGCATCATCACTAGAGTTATTCGTACGTCTAGGAGCCATTCTGAAAAAGAAGATACATGTGTGAGCAGAGAAAAACATTTAGATTGTGCGTAGAATGACAAGAGTGAATCCTAACCCAACGTCTACCCTTTACCTCACATGTTTCGTTATTTACGTTTAAGTTTTCTACAGGAAAGAGCCTGGTGCTCTGATACCATTTGTAACATCCGGCCCCTCTCACCACCAATATTGTCCGCTTTGCCCCAATGGGTTGCCCATCCAGAGCTCACGGATTTGCTTTTGGTTGCCCCAGTGGAGACTTCCTAGGAGGTCACCCATCCTGGTACTGCTCCCACCTGAGCACGCTTAACTGTGGAGTTCTCCTCTCACCACTAGCATTAAGCCCAAACGCGTTGGTGATTTAAGAGGCTTTGGATTACTTATGAACCAAGGATCTCTCCTGGCCACGACCGATGTGAGATTTGACTAGGGTGTCATACAAAGGTCCATGTTAATCTCCCAGAAATCAGTATCGTTACACTTTTTATGTTAATACTACTTTCAATGTTGTTTTCATGCTATATTTTTGTGATATATTTGATGTACTTACTCGCTTACAATCTCAAGACTCGCATTACAAGCTACTCTCGCAATCTCCAAATAATACTAATAATCGCAACCAACATAAACCAAAACTCCTTTATGTTAATTAAGTGCACTATACTTGTGTAACACCCCAACCGATGGCGGAAACATCGGGGTGCCACGTAGTGACGATTGCTCAATAGCTCATGGCAACTAAATAAAATTTCAATAGATTCTTTATGTCATTTACATACAAAGAAAATAAGTTCAAACAATAATAACAAGTTTAATTAAATTGAATCTAAGGCTTCAGCTCCTATGTGATCCATAAGCAATGTTAACTTCTAAGCAAAACTGAATACTTGAAATATGCTAAGTTTGGAAAATGGAGGGGGTCAACTATAAATAGTTGGTGAGAATACATAAGTTTAAAATAAAGTGATTAAAGATTTCATGTAGCAATTACTGTGACAATAATTAAATAAAGATAGTATGTGTGAACATGATCTACTGGTAGCTCAAGTCATTGTGTTGTACAATCAACCATTGTGTCGACTGAGACCTAACTCGCAAGTTAGTAAAATGTTGTTACTGTTTCGATCATCCCTGAATTTATGTGGGGGATGGGCTTATCAGACCTATAGCGCTATAATCTACACAGGCGGCTTGATCAAAGTTAATGAATGTACTGGGGCAGACTATATACCACAACCAGTTCACAAGTATAATGCGAAAATGTAATTGCACAAGTTTCAAACATGTTTCACCCCAAAAACATTAAAAAAATAAAAAGTGGGGGTATGTAAACTCACCTTAGCAAGCAAGCAAGCAAAATCCAAGAATGCAATAGCCGGTAAATATTATTCCCAAAGGTATCAACATAGATTTAACATTGTAAAGTCTAAGTGTCACAAGTCTAATAAGTCTAAGATTTCTAGGTCGTTCGATTAGGGTTCTCTAGTTTTGGGGAAAGACGCTTAAATGTTAATGCTTTAGTTAAAAATATAATAATATTTAAAACATTATAAATTTTTACATAATCTTAAAGATATAACTTTCGAAAATATGGAATATATTTTTTATAAATTATTTTCTATTTATTTTGTATTTAAAACAATTTATTTAGTACAAATGATTTAGATAAAATAATAGGATAAATATAAAAGTGTATATATATATATATATATATATATTTCCTCAAAAAGTTTATATCTTTAATCCATTAGATTAGAAAGAATTTTATTTAAATTTTGGCTTTTGAATCGTTAAAAACGGAATTTTTATGAATTAGTTATGTATAATACAAGATTTATATTATTATCATAAAAAACAAATTATAAATTAAAAAAAAATCAGTTTCAAAAAGATTTTATTAAACTAGTCCTTGTAGGACTCGAACTCGGGACTTATGTTCCAAAACCAACTGGGGTAACCATCTGATCTATATGATCATTTGATTAAGTTACAGAAATAAAACATTTAAACCCTTAACTAACTTACTCTTTATTTAAATAAAAAAAACAACAAAGCATGGTTCTGACGAGAGTCGAACCCGGGTAAGTTCTGTGCTATATAATCGAACAAACCAGCTGATCTATAAGGTCAGTTGGTTGTTTTGTTGATTCAAAAAGATATAACCCGTCTATTATATTGTCATATTCCCCAATATTATCCCAACCCTAACACTAACCCTAACCCTAACCCACAACACTAATTAATTACCCCAGAGATCACCACGATTGATCAACATTATATGGGGGTTTTGTTGTGTGATCTAAGGTGGCCCTACTGCAGAAATTAATTGAATAAAAACATACCCGAATCAATGAAAGAGCGATTAACAGAAGACGTAGGGAATAGCTCGATTCCGGGCTGTAGAGCTACGATTAAGATGATTTTATTTGTGGGTTTTGTTGGTATGAATGCAAAAGGGTAATGGGGAGGGGTATTTATAGGATGATAACATATCAAAAGAACGAATTTGGACTGATAAGGATAAGGGTTAATGGCGGTTTAAATATTTAATAATAACTTGGATAATTCAACTTCTTCTATGCGATTGGAATGGGTTTATGATCGTTTTTTAAGAGATAATCATGAATTCAAAACGAATTCATGATGTGGTGACAGATTTGGAACGAATTAGAAGATTGAATGAGATAAGGCCTAGCTTCGATGATGTTATAATGAAATAAAACGCAATTATAACCAGCTAATCCAATGGATCAGCTGGCTGCGACTCATGTTTCTGAAATAGAGGAGCCGGGTTCGACCTTTGGGTCGATCGGTTTTCTTTATTTATATATATATATATATTTTTTTTATTTAACATAACTATATTAAAATGATATGTATTAATTGGTTAAAAGAAATATGTATTGAAATAAATCTAAAAACACTCCATTTATATAAGAAAAACAAACTTTTTGAATATGTATATATTTATATATATGTTTGAATCATCATTTTTTTTAAAATGCTAAATTAAAATCAAATTAAAATTTCGAGGATAAGACTTAAATAAAAAGGAATACAAAGAGTCTTATGAAATCGATTAAGAAATACAATAATCAAACGTTAAACGGAAAATATGCGAGGTTACAGTCTCCCCTACTTTTGGGAATTTCGTCCCGAAATTGTAGAAGAGTCTGCGGGAAAATTTGAGTAATTTGTTCATATGGTTAATTTTTTTTTTACACAAATAAAGATTATTTCTCATATAATAAAATACGAAATAAACCAAGTTACATCTGGATAATGGGTAAGCGAGCAACAAGCTGCGCCGCTATCCCCTTTTGAATCGCAAAGCCTATTCTACTAAATACAAACTTTTGGTTCCTCGGGCTTTGCGAATCACTGTGGACCACCTTCTGCACCCGCTCCAAAAAACGAACTGCCTCAGGGGCTAAGGATCCAAAAGTATCGAAGGCAAACGGAATGAACACATGTTGATTCTCTAGACATGCTGCCTCGTGTTTAGCTACCTTCCTAGCTTCCGCCTTCAAAACCGCCTGTCCCGGAACGAATCAACTATCTCTCAGCCCCACCAGTGGGGACACCCCAGCGAGGTCAACACACGCGTGCTTACCCCCCGCCCAGCCAAACACAAGGACGTCCGCAGGACGTAGGGTAGATCTTCCCTCTCGTGGGTCAGTCAGAAAATTAACAGGGGCTTCTTTCTTGGCTGAGATCCCGGCGCGCCTAAGCACATCCCATAAAACATCTCTAACCCAGTCATGACGATACTTGAACCCCGGCAATTCCTTACAGTGAAGGGCATGCTCGCCAAATCTATCCAAACAGGCTTTTTTTTAAAAAAAAGCCTTGATGGTTCTGGAGGATATGTTCCTAAGTTGTAACAAATGATGGGAATTGAATTTTATGGTATAAAAATTCAAGTTTCAAGAAGACAAATTCAAAGAGTTTTTAGATGGAACCATTATGTTGATCGAATCCAGATAATAGATAGACTTACTACACAAACAATGGTTAGTCCTGAGTTAGATTCACAGTCTCATTTTCGATGCACCATTAACATTTATATATAGGGTGTACCGCAGCTAACCCACCGCGCCTTTTGTGTTTCGAAAGCGTACTAAACATCTAAATAGAATTTCACACCACCTTAACATACCTGTAAATTCATGATTACGTTCCGGACCGCATTCACCAATTTACCTTACATTAGGGTTTTATGTCCTTCTATGATCCTAAACTACTTCAACACATTATGGCAGATAAGCTTCAAAAGATGATAAGTTTATGTTGATGTGAAGACAAACACACTAGGTCATAATAGTTTGTTAACACACTGATAAGAATATCCAAATAATCACACTAACAAACCTCCTAGGATTATGGATGGTCAAATTCCAAGTGTCATGTAAAAAAAATATCATGAGAGTCAAATTTCGACAAAGCATAGCATGGAAGATTTTAAGAAAACCTAAATGATAATATCCAATATTAAAGTTTAACATAATCCAAAAGAAAAACTACATTAATAAGAAAAACAATTCAAATAAAAAGGGATAGGTGAGGAGCAAAAGTTTCAGCTTCTCCCAGATGATAGACTTTCCATTCCAAAGCTTAGCAAGTGTGAGTTGTGTCATTTGCAGTTGGAGGATTTTGATCTCTGTTTAACTTAGGACAACGGTTGCGAAAATGGTTTGGATCACCGCACTCAAAGCACTGCCCATAATTGTATCTGGGGGGGGGGGGGATGACTAGGGTTAGCAGCTTGGTTTGGGGTGGGCGCAGGTTGAGAAGTGACTGCAAGCTGGTTAGCATTAGGAATTACAGTAGAACGGCAGGTATTGGCCAAATGTCCATATCTTCCACAACTCGTGCATAAACGACACGGTGAGTTAGTAGAATGATGACGCTTGCGTGTGTTGCACTGAGGTGTATTCTCATAGGGCTTCTTGGTGGGAGCTGCAGGAGCATTGGTGGAGACATTAGTGAGGTTTGAAGTTTTGTGCTTCTTGTTACTAGTTGAGGGTTCAGGTTCTTCCTTAATAGTTGCCGCAGCCTTAGAACTTTCTTCCTTTTCGCCTTTACGAAACAAGGTGCCAGCTTTCACATGATTATCAGTTAAGGTGGCAGCCAAATGGATTGCATCCTCAAGAGTAGTAGGTTTACTTCCCCAAACTGTGTCTTGAATCTGCATAGGCAAGCCACCAATGTATATGTCAATGGCCCGCGAGACAGGGGTGACATGGTAAGGCACAAGTAGACTAAGCTCGTGGAAACGAGTAGTGTAGGCAATTGAGGACAGAGTTTAAGTACAATTGCTCCGCGCGCGTCCATGGATCGATATCCGGTTCTTATCTGTACATTACTACATATATGACAGGGTACACTTGCCCTATTGTGTGTGTTTTAATATTAAGGTCTAAACCATTTTTATAAATATTAAAGCAGAAACGTGTGTTATTTCATTGTAGAATTATGTATATATTCGCACACGTCAAGTTTTTGGCGCCGTTGCCGGGGACGCGGCGAGCTTTAGGAACGAACCGAGTCAACTTTTTACCAGTGTACATGCTTGTGAATACTTGTTTATACTTCGTTGATTCGTTATTTCATTCATTTATTTGCATATATGATTCTTTGATTGTTTATTTGATTTATCTGTCTGTTGATATTTTGGATTGATTTTAGATTGGTTTATAGGTTTGCATATAGATTCGTTCATTTATCTGCTTATAGTATTGTTTGATTTGATTATTCGTTCATTAAGATGTTAATAAATTTAATTGATTGATTATTGGTTTTATTGGTTTGTCTATGAATTTGATTTGTTCGTTATTTGATTGATTAGATTTATTTGTTCGTATTTGGACTAATTATTAATTTCATTCTTTGTATAGTTTTAGGCTTAGTCTGTTTATCCCTGTTCATTCTATTGATTCTATTAGTTTTTATTTGATTTTCTCGAGTATATAGCTTTCCATTATTTTCGTATGTATTTATGGATTGTATATTTTATTTATTTATTTTTTTGTCTTTTATCGCCTTTTGGGTTTGTCATCTATTCGCCTGCTGCAACTGTATCATTCTTATATGCACGTTGATGTCCACGAACCCCGGGCCTTCTGGTGATCTTTCTGAGGAGGAGCGAGGGCGTATCTTGAGGAGAAGCGAGAGGATTAGACTTCATAAATTCCGTCTTGTTTCTTATATTCTTATTTCTTTTTTTATAGTTGAGGTCCCAGTTGACGAGGCGAGGTACGATCTGGCTGACGACGAGGGGTCGGAAGCCCATAGTGACGTTATCATGGCGGACGATGACATTCCACTTAATGATAGTGGTCGTCCTGGAGGGGATGGACTGGCACTGAGTATTGTCCGACCGGCTATTTTGGCGGACCATTTCGAAATTAAATCCAGTATCGTTAATATGATACAAAATTCGGTGCAATTCGGTGGACTAGAGC
The DNA here is from genome assembly GCA_030844895.1 of Ambrosia x helenae. Lineage (NCBI taxonomy): Eukaryota > Viridiplantae > Streptophyta > Magnoliopsida > Asterales > Asteraceae > Ambrosia > Ambrosia x helenae. The sequence continues at coordinate 8,621,883 of CM061224.1, read as the reverse complement.
ACGAGGATCCAGGCCGACATATTGCTGCTTTCTTAGAGGTTTTAGCCATCTTTAAGATGACGGGTATCTCCGATGATGCTATCCGTTTGAGAGTCTTCCCATTCTCATTGTGGGACAAAGCCCGGACTTGGCTTTTGTCACAACCCGCAGGGTCGATCACGACATGGGCAGAGTTATCACAACAGTTCATGCAGCAATACTTCCCTCCAGAAAAGACTCAAAAGTTGAGGAACCGCATTATGGCATTTCGTCAAGATGACGGGGAATCACTTTACACGGCTTGGGAGAGATTCAAAGACCAACTCTTGAGTGTCCCGCACCATGATCTTTCAAAAAGACATTTGGTGCAAACGTTTTATCAGGGGCTCGGGTATGAGTCTCAGGAACGCCTTGATGTATATGCTGGGGGAGACATCGGAACAAAGTCCCCTAATGAAGCATGGAGCATTATTGAGAAGGCGTCCCTGAAATCTAAATATCGACAGAGTGACCATCCAGGTCTTCATCTGCCTGATCTGGTGTACATGCCGTGGATAACTACACGGCCATTTCTGCACAGATTGAAGCTCTGGCTACGAGATTTGATAAATCTCAGCAACATGTAGCGCATGCCCAATGTCAGTGTGAACAGTGCGGGGTATCTCACGAGCCTGGCTCGTGTGCTTAGGGGGTTATGTATACAGGACACGAGGAAGTGGACTACATGGGTAATCAAACGAGACCCCAAAATAACCCCTATAGCAATACTTACAATCCGGGTTGGAGAAACCACCCAAAGTTTGGGTGGAGATCTGGTTCCTCTAACCTGAACCCTCTCGGATATCAGCAGTGAGCCTCCGCACCACAGCAATTCCACCAGTCCCAACAACAGCCTTACCAATCTCATAGCCAATCTTCACAGTCTTAACCGAACCAGTACCAGAACCAGGGCGCCAGGAGCAGCTCCCAGCAGCACGCCCAGCAAGGTACGTCGAGGCTAGAAGAGATGATGTCTCAACTCCTCACCAACACCACGAATACCAATCAGAATGCCGAGCAGCGCTACCAGCAGCACGAGGAGCGCTTCTCCAATTATGAAGGTGAAATGAGGGGCCAAAAGGCGTCTATGCAGGCCATTGAGAATCAGGTTGGCCAGATGGTTAAGATGATGTCTGAGAGACAGCAGGGTGGTCTCCCAGGCAACACTGAGCCGAATCCGAGGGGGCTTGTAAATGCCATTATGACGAGGAGTGGTGAAACCACGGGACCTGACACATCGGGCTCACCACCGATCACTGAGACGGTCCAGACTGAGTCTTCGGACGAGGTACACGCTAGGCGAGTCCCAGCAAGTACACCACAGTTGCTGAAGCTAGTCACTAACTACACTCCTCCTGTTACATTACCCCGACAGACTTAGAAAGCAAAAGGACGAGGCCCAATACGGGAAGTTTTTGGAGTTGTTTCAAACAGCTACACATAAACATTCCGTTTGTGGAGGCCTTGGCTCAAATGCCTAAGTATGCCAAATTTTTAAAGGACATCCTCACTAACAAGCAAAAACTTGAGGACCTGTCTTGTGTGTTGTTGAATGAGAACTACTCTGCCATTCTACAGAACAGACTGCCCATGAAGATGGGAGATCCAGGTAGCTTCACCATCCCTTGTCTGATAGGGAACATGTCTGTCAGTAATGCACTTGCAGACTTGGGTGCAAGCATTAACCTTATACCTTATAAGGTTTTTGAGAAGCTGGATCCGGGTGAGCCTTCGCCCACCAGGATGAGTATTCGTCTTGCTGATCGTTCGATCAAATATCCGAGGGGATTTGTTGAAAATATGCTTGTCAAAATTGACAAATTTGTATTCCATGTGGATTTTGTCATCCTTGATATAGATGAGGACTCTAAAGTGCCTCTGATCCTAGGACGCCCTTTCCTTAACACGGCTAGGACGATTGTTGATGTGGCTGCGGGCCAGATCACACTCCGGGTGAATGATGAGCATGTGACTTTTTGATGTTCAAAGGTCGATGCGTCATCCCGAGAGTCAGGATGACACACTATACTATCTTGATATAGTAGATCAGTGTGCTAGTTCTCACTTTCGAGGCATGATAGAGGAGGATGTTTCTGGCACACATCTGTTGTGTGGGGACTTATATGGCATTGTGAAGGAGGGCCATAGAGATGAGCAGCCGGTCTATCAGATCGGTGATGATAGTTCCCAGAGCCCGAGGCGGTTTGTTGAGATTAAGCGTGAGGAGAGCGATAAATCTAAACCGTCTGTGGAAGATCCGCCGTCATTGGAGCTGAAAGAGCTCCCACCGCATCTCGAGTATGCATTTCTTGACGACGAGGGTCGTCTACCTGTTATTATCTCATCTTCTTTTTCTGCGGTAGAAAAGAGCGAGTTGCTCAGAATACTAAAACTTCATAAAAAGGCAATCGCCTGGAATATTATGGACATCAAGGGGATTAATCCCTCATTCTGTACTCACAAAATCTTGATGGAGGATGTCCATAACCTTGTGCGCAGCACCAGAGGCGTCTGAACCCGAATATGCAGGAAGTTGTCAAGTCTGAGGTCATCAAATTGCTAGATGCTGGATTGATATATCCGATCTCAGACTCTGTATGGGTTAGTCCTGTGCACGTCGTGCCCAAGAAGGGTGGCATGACGGTGGTCACAAAAGATAGGAATGAGCTAATTCCTACGAGGACCGTCACGGAGTGGAGAGTTTGCATTGACTATCGCAAACTCAATGACGCCACCCGAAAGGATCACTTCCCGCTTCCATTCATCGATCAGATGTTGGAACGACTGTCGGGGAAGTTGTACTATTGTTTCCTTGACGGTTTCTCTGGGTATTTCCAGATCCTTATCGATCCTGTGGACCAGGATAAGACGACCTTCACATGCCCTTTTGGCACATTCGCCTACAGGCGTATGCCATTTGGGCTATGCAATGCGACAGCGACCTTCCAGCGTTGCATGGTTGCGATATTCCATGACATGATCGAGGACTCCATGGAGGCATTCATGGACGATTTTTCAGTCTTCTGGAGTTCCTTCGATCAATGTCTTGGGAATCTGGAGCGGATGCTGCAGAGGTGTGAAGAGACCAGTCTTGTGCTCAACTGGGAGAAATGCCACTTCATGGTGAAGGAAGGAATAGTCCTAGGGCACAAGGTCTCTCAGAGTGGGTTGGAGGTTGATCCAGCCAAGGTGGATATCATTTCTAGACTTCCTCCGCCCTCCTTTGTCAAAGCGATTCACAGTTTCTTGGGTCATGCGGGATTCTACAGGCGATTTATCAAAGACTTCTCCAAAATCACCCGTCCCATGATCCGTTTGTTGGAGAAGGATGCACCATTAATTTTCGGTGCTGAGTGTTTGAAGGCATTTGGCCTTCTTAACTCTTATGCAATACAGTTTAAGGACTTTATTTCCAACGTCACTCAGGAGCATCTACTCGCAATTATCCAGCATGGAAGGGTTAGAAATTGGAAGGGTAAGTTTTGTTTCATTTTTGTTATTTTAAAAAGATTTTATTATAAATGAAGTCATAAAGATATGTGTGTTATGAAATTTATAGAACGAATTACAGTTCAAACTGATAAGTATGGATCTCGCCTCTTTCTGAATCAAGGAATAGATGAGGTTTCTGACCTAAGCAGGAGGTGCTATTTTATTATATTCCTATAAACAAATTTAAATTTAATTTGCTTTAGCTTTTAGATGTAATTTGTTCCATATTTATGTAGCTTGGTGTTGAAACAAGAACAAGAGTCTGGATGTACTTCTCAAACCGTTCTTTCTTCCCAGATTGTTTATCCAATGCGCCAGGAATTCATAGTTGGAACATTGAAGAGGCTTGTTGACGAGCTGATCGACATTCAAGAGGTTTGAATATTTTAAACCTGCCTATTATATGTCTTCATTTTACTATGTGTTTCTATTTGTTTAAAAGTGTATGTTGAATATACATTTTGTTTGCAGCCGATGTCTTTTGTTGTCGTTGCCGCTGTAAAAACTGTTGAAGAAAGCTGTGGTTGGTTTTATGCTGCCTGCCGGAAGTGTAATAAGAAAGTTTTAAGTAAATCCGAGTATTTGCAAGATGCTGAAGATGTTTGCGAAGCAATTCTCAAATTGCCTGCTACTGCGTTGGTTTGTAGGTAATGCGAGTGTGAATGTACTTCCATTACCACAAAGTATGTAAATCAGTACACGTATAAACTTTTTTGGTTTGCAGATTTTTCATTTCATTTCATGCAGATTTTTTAGTTAAATTTTGTTTTATTTGTTTTAGGTTCAAGTTGCAGGTAAGGGTTCAAGATGAATCTGGTAGTGTATCATTTGTGATGTTTGATAAAGATGTGATGAGGATCATTGGAGCTGCTGCCTGTGATATTGTAACATCACACAAATTTTCTTTATATATATATATAGAACTCCCTCGTTTATTCATCCGATTCATGTTTACAGTATCTTTACCATCCATTTTGTTAATTTTTTTTTGTTTAAATAATGACGTATAATCAATACTAAATTGGATTGTATTAAAAATTATGATTTAAAAACGTTAAAAAAAATGTTTGCCTGTGCCAGGATTCGAACCCGAGTCCCTGGCGGGCTAAACCTTAACCACACCACACACACCACTACACCATTTGGTGTTTTGTGATGTTAATTAAAACCAATTAAACTTAAACCCTTTCAAGGTCCCTTAGTCAAACCTGAAAAGTCAAACGTAGTCTCCTAGTCAAGTCAAGTCAAAGTGTTAGTAAATATGGTCTCCTAGTCAAGTCAAAGTGTTAGTAAATATGGTCTTCTAGTCAAGTCAAAGTTGTTCCTAAATTCTAGCTTAGTCAAAGTAGTCCCTAATTACAACTCCAAATTTTACACTATAAATACACTAGCCTACCATTCAACTCTTTATACCATTCAAAAAAAAAAAAAAAAACATTATTATCCCATCTCCCATATACTAAAGTTTTCATCCGTCATTATCTCCTCTAACTAGTTTTGAGTTTTCCAAGGCATTATTACTAAGTGTTTGCACGCTCAATAAAACGCACGAACTCATTATGCACCTAAGGTGAGTTTACATAGCCCCTTTTTTCTGTTTTACATTTTGGGGTGAAACATGTTTAAACATTTTATACACTATCATTTACTCATTCTTACATTGTTGAAACTTGTGATTCAATTGCACTATCATTTACTCATTCTATCATTTGACTGTAACAAAAAGACACAGTACAATCATTAACATTGATCAAGCCGCCTGTTTAGATTATAGCGCTATAGGTCTGACAAACCCATCCCCCCGCATAAATTCAGGGATGATCGAAAACAGTAACAACATTTAACTAACTTGCGAGTTAGGTCTCAGTCGACACAAGGTTTGATTGTACAAAGACGCATTGTTACATGTCGGACTCATACCCTATCATTATACAACTGTGATTGTTGTACAAACTATTGTTATCTATTATATTTGAAAACCTATGTATTCTCACCAACTTTTGTTGACCCAAAATATTTTCAAACTTAACATGTTTCAGGTTATACTTGCATGAAGATTTGAGTTAATGCTTGAAGATGTGTAGCTAGTATTTTTCATCTTGTGATGTACAAATTCTTAGAACAATTGTATGTAATTTATTTATATCATTTAATGAAATTTATTATTCACCATGAGCTATTGAACAATCATCAATACGTGACATCCCGATGTTTCCGCCATCGGTTGGGGTGTTACACATTGGTATCAGAGCCATGGTTATAGGGAATTAGGTTATTAGAAAAATAATCTAGTCTATAACCATAGGATTATAATCAGTACTTGCAACCTTACTTGTTTCTATTCTCTATCATACTTCTTATCCTTACTTTAGTCCCTACAAGAAGAGTGCTCTCCGTCACTGGATCTACTCTTAGACTAATAGGACAAATCCTCAGGTTTAGCCTGAACCACCTTGAAGATCTCGTCGAAGTTCTAGATTTTAATAACGAACACGTGCAATCTGGAAGGGTGAACGCCTGTATTCTGAGTTTTCTGTCTAGGACTGGCATTGCGCATAAATCCCAATCAGACGAGGGACCCGGATGCCTAGCTGGGAATTCTCGGGATGAGTGTTCACTTATAGGCTAAAGCATGTCTTCACTATGTTATTAGAATCTAGAAGTTTTGATAAGTCAACGTTTTCGTTTATTCGTTTTAATTAATGAATAAATGATTACACTCACTTTCCTTAAACTAAGCTCTAAAATCTCAAAATTTTACAGCTTAAATCAATCTCATTTCATAACCATCTATGGATTTCACAATCACACTTCACCTTACCATCTTAGCCACTTTTTAAATATTCAACACCCTACCCAAATCATATTATTTCCTTTCTCTACATGTTACATATTTTTAAAAAAACTATAACCTCATACCATAGCACAAACTAAAGATTTCTAAATCTTGTTGTATTTTCATTACCTAGAAACTTTACAAAGTACATATTTTTGTCAAAAGATGTCCTCGAACTTAAATTCAATTGTTTATTTATTGATGTAACAAATGATTTTCTATATAACGCTTTAAACTATTAAAAATCACTTAATAGAACCTTGATCTTCAAAACCTAATGTCATCTCCAACTAACGGGAATATTTTAATCAAAGCCCACTTAGCCTGTACTATTTAACAACTTTTGCTTTATGTACAAAACCAATTTTGAAAATAATTTTTTTTTCAATCCATAGGAATAATATTTAGTCTCTAAATTCTTCATCGACACTCACTCATTTTCAACTTGTTCAAATTTTTACAATATTTGGCATATACTACAATCATGTTTTCTTATACACTTGATTCTAACCTTTGATCCAAACCCCAAAATTTACACTGCTACATAATCTCCTTACTATAAAATAAACTCTTTATCAACTATCTTCACATTCACTATCTCTCACAACCTTGATTCTGCTTCAAGATTTTTCATCATCCTCTTAAGAACTAAATTCATATTCTTCACCTTCTCACACATGAGCTAGTTACCCATGATAACCAAACTATTGAAACTTGATTGTGTGTTGCATCAAACATAATCCTTAGTTATACATGAGGATTCGACTATCTACCATATTTGAACATTTGAAGCTAGAATTCATGGAATATAAACTATTTGCTATAGACACACCTAGAGTCATTAACCTTGTCTAGGGCAACTCTATTACAACTCGTATGCTATACTTGATACTTGCTTGCTTACATGTACATATTATCAATTTGCAATTCATGTGTGTAATAATTGGTACACTTAATCAAACAACTGATAGAGGATGAAGTACTTGCTCAACAGTTAGTAGAGTACCAAATAACCTACTCAACGATTGGTAGAGGTCATCATGCCTGCTAAACAGTCGGTAGAGGCCCTACAACCTGCTCAACGACTGGTAGAGGCTATCACACCTGCTCAACAATCGGTAGAGGTTCTTACTCACTGACTGGTAGAAGTCTCTTTCCTACGCAACAGTTGGACTCATGTTTGGATACATTGTATACGATTCAATCACAAGGCTATTTTGCATTACTTACATGTGTGTTTAGAGTCATAGAAGGACACAAAACCCTAATGTAAGGTAAATTGGTGATTGCGGTCCGGAAAGTAATCATGAATTTACAGGTACATTAAGGTAGTGTGAAATTCTATTAAGGTTTTGGGAGATACCTCGTATGTTTTCGAAGTATCAGAGGTGTGATGGGTTAGCTGCGGTACACCCTATATATAAACACTAATGATACGTGGAAAGGGATACTGTAGGGTTAGGCCAATAACAAACTCTAGTTATTTGGTAGTCCATCTAGCATTTATGGTTATCTTATACATTCCTTAAACTCTTACCCTAATTTGAACCATAGTCACCCTAACTATCCTCAACACTATTCAAATGTTTCTTTTTAAAATAAACTTCGGGACAAAGTTCCTAAAAGTAGGGGAGACTGTAACATCACACAAATTTTCTTTATATATATATATATATATATATATATATAGAACTCCCTCGTTTATTCATCCGATTCATGTTTACAGTATCTTTACCATCCATTTAAATAATGACGTATAATCAATACTAAATTGGATTGTATTAAAAATTATGATTTAAAAACGTTAAAAAAAAATGTTTGCCTGTGCCAGGATTCGAACCCGAGTCCCTGGCGGGCTAAACCTTAACCACACCACACACATCACTACACCATTTGGTGTTTTGTGATGTTAATTAAAACCAATTAAACTTAAACCCTTTCAAGGTCCCTTAGTCATACCTAAAAAGTCAAACGTAGTCTCCTAGTCAAGTCAAGTCAAAGTGTTAGTAAATATGGTCTCCTAGTCAAGTCAAAGTGTTAGTAAATATGGTCTTCTAGTCAAGTCAAAGTTGTTCCTAAATTCTAGCTTACTCAAAGTAGTCCCTAATTACAACTCCAAATTTTACACTATAAATACACTAGCCTACCATTCAACTCTTTATACCATTCAAAAAAAAAAAAAAAAGAAACATTATTATCCCATCTCCCATATACTAAAGTTTTCATCCGTCATTATCTCCTCTAGCTAGTTTCGAGTTTTCCAAGGCATTATTACTAAGTGTTTGCACGCTCAATAAAACGCACGAACTCATTATGCACCTAAGGTGAGTTTACATAGCCCCTTTTTCTGTTTTACATTTTGGGGTGAAACATGTTTAAACATTTTATACACTATCATTTACTCATTCTTACATTGTTGAAACTTGTGATTCAATTGCACTATCATTTACTCATTCTATCATTTGACTGTAACAAAAAGACACAGTACAATCATTAACATTGATCAAGCCGCCTGTTTAGATTATAGCGCTATAGGTCTGACAAACCCATCCCCCCGCATAAATTCAGGGATGATCGAAAACAGTAACAACATTTAACTAACTTGCGAGTTAGGTCTCAGTCGACACAAGGTTTGATTGTACAAAGACGCATTGTTACATGTCGGACTCATACCCTATCATTATACAACTGTGATTGTTGTACAAACTATGGTTATCTATTATATTTGAAAACCTATGTATTCTCACCAACTTTTGTTGACCCAAAATATTTTCAAACTTAACATGTTTCAGGTTATACTTGCATGAAGATTTGAGTTAATGCTTGAAGATGTGTAGCTAGTATTTTTCATCTTGTGATGTACAAATTCTTAGAACAATTGTATGTAATTTATTTAAATCATTTAATGAAATTTATTATTCACCATGAGCTAATGAACAATCATCAATACGTGACATCCCGATGTTTCCGCCATCGGTTGGGGTGTTACAGATATTAGGGAAAGGCAGTTGAGGGAAAGCGATACAAAACGTTTGCCGCATGAGTTGTCTCGGATTGTTGAAAAGAAATTGGCTTCCAAGATTGATGTTTCTGATTTCAATCTTACAAATGACTATCATGTGTACACTGTGGTTAAAATTTGTGATGATCCTGTCATAATTGAGGAGTTGGTTTCTGGATATGAGAATGTACACGATAATTCTGGCGAGGTATTTATTCTAATTTTTTTGTAATAAGGATTTATTTTCAGTGGATGTTCAAATCTGTTTTGTTTCTATAATATGTGAGCAATCTTTAGGTCACTCAGGAAGTTTGTCAAAAACAAACCTGATAACCTTTCAGAATCTTCGCAAGTTGGGTTACAAGTTACTTCTAAGGTATTTAAGAGTGTTTGTCCAAGTTTTTGTAATTTGTTTCTGCAACTTGTATTGTTATCTAACCTTTTATTAACTATTTGGTTTTTTCTTTGTAGGATGTTTAATGTGTTGATTCTGTTGTGGATACTGTTACAAGTCCCAATGGAAAAAGAAGTATTGAGGATTTTGAGAATGTAAATGTTGGTGAGCATACTTCTTCAAGCAAAAGATTGAAGAAGAAGCCAACTAGATTTAAAAGTTAGGAACTTATTGTTAAAGTATTCTTATGTGTGTTTAGTGTTTTCAGTTGTAAGTTTTTGTTAACATCTTTGAAGTTAACCTTATGTATGTTAACTTTTTACATGCTGGTTTAACATTTTCGAATGAATATATTTTAGTTAAAAGCTGTTTGTTAACAACTGTTTTTGCTTTGGATGTTATTGTTTTTTAATTTCATCTGTTTAAACTTCTGTTATACAATATCTGTTCAAACAATAGTGTCTCGAGTATATTTATGCTATCTTTACATCTAGAATCTTCATCTGTACAGTGGGCATCAAAGACCTTTAGGGTTGTGTCGACTGTTTGTAATTCTGAATTTTAAAACACTGATGTAATTTAAATATATATAGCTTCGTTAATATCTGTTGTTGCAGTTTATGTTCTGTTATTTTAGGGTGAGTCTGTTTGAACTTCTGTTATCTAATATTTGTGTAAAAAACAATGTTTCGATTATTATTTTATAATAAAGAATATTAAATTTTTTAATAGTTATAGGGCCAATTTTATTAGACGTTGATAAACCGTATGTAACATATGGTACCACAACATTATTTAGTATTTTCTATATGCTGAAAATTATAGACTTTTATTGAATTTCAATAAATATTAGGTACGCTCAGTATATTTTATGTCATTAGTTTGTCATTTAAATATTACAATATATTTAAAATATAATATAAGTTTTCAATAGAAAGTATATATAATTACATATCTTCTACAAGCCAAATCATTTGCAACAACAAAGATTAATGTTTAAATTGATGGTATCATTCCATCTAGATCCTTCATTTGTACAGTGACCATTAAAGACTTTCAGGCCTGTGCCGATTGTTTGTAATTATGAATTTGAAAAAACTTGTGTAATTTAAATTTAAACTTATTTCGTTAGATATTGATTACAAGTTAAGTCGTACAAAGTCTGTTTTAAAAGTCTGGTTACATCATATTTCGACATTCAGTTGAAAATTCTAATGGATCACAGTTGTGTGACAACATCTGTTTACAAGTCATAAAAAAGTGTATATCTTGACGTTAGAATACATTTCAATAGGAAATTTTATTGTTAGATCATTGAAACTAATTATTATATTCATACTAATAATTTAAAAAGGAATATATTGTGAATAAAAACTATTATTACAATCTTTAATAATACTGAATTTTTAAGTAATTTTATTTCTAATTCATAACAGTTGTTTGACAACCTCTGTTGACATGTCAGCAAATATTGTATTCCTTGATGTTAGAATAAAAAGTATTAAACAGATGGTTATAATAAGTTGTAAACAAAAATGGATGTTGATTTTTTATTGTTATTAAATATATGTTAATTTTTTAAATTTATAGGAACTATAAAAGGTTAAAAGCATTTGTAAGAATAATTTTTTGTAATTCTTTTTTTAAGACCAAAAAGAATAATGTTTAAATTTATGGTAACCTTCCATCTAGATCCTTCATCTGTACAGTGGTCATCATGCTTTTTTACGCCTGTGTAGAGTGTTTGTAATTATGAATTTGAAAAGACTATTGTTATTTAAATTTATATAGTTTTTTCTTTAGATATTGATTTTGTCATTAAAATATTATTTATTTAAAATATAATAAGTCTTCAATATAAAACAAAATTAATACATATCCTATGGAGAATAATTTTTTTGTAGAATAAAAGGCTTCAAATCATTTTTAACAACAATAGTTTTACTTTTTTAGTTTTAATATAAAAAGATTAATGTTTAAATTGTTGGTATCTTTCCATCTAGATCCTTCATTTGTACAGTGACCATTAATGACTTTTAGGGTTGTGCCGACTGTTTGTAATTATGAATTTGTTCAGAAACCCCATGTCAAGATTCCACACAAAAAACAAGACTTGCCATGTGGGTATTATTAAGCTCTCCATTTTTTTTGTTTTGAAGTTGATTTTTGGTTCCCTAAAACATATGAAATTCAGGTATTATTATGCCTTAAGGCTATATGGTGTGGAGAGCTACTCCCCTAACTTCCCCAATTGCCACATCAGCGCCACCTCATTTCCCCTCTTTCCTCCCCTAAAGTTTGGAAATGGTATCCCCCAACTCCCCCACTTCCCCTTCCTGTTTTTTTAGTTTTTCTTACAATATTCCAAAGTTCCTTTTTTTCCTTGGCCAATAGCAAGGTTCGGTACAATCGGTGCATTTTCACCGAAGTCACCGATTTATAATAGGAGGGGTGGTGTTCCCGATCGGGAAAAGTGCCAAATCATCTCACTGAATGAACTTATCGAAACCATACCAAATGGTCTAATAATAGTGATTTTCATTCCATGAGGCTAGCTATAAATCTTACATTTAATTTATTTCTACAGACTTGCTGTTTACCGATTTTTTTTTTTTTTTTACTATTCAGGTGAGCATTAGGGGCATTTTCCTTCTATTTTAGTTGTACACTTTAACATTGTTTATTCTACTTGATGTTCCAAATCTCCTTACAAATTCAGACCGCGGAACGCTCCTTTTGTCAATATTACGTCCTTGCGCAGCATGTAGCAAGGTGCCTTAACCGGTTTAGCGCGTCGCAACGCGCGCGCCCGGCTAAAATCTAATTATATGACAACTGCAAAGTAAATGATGGAAGCATCTTCAAGAAGTCATAATAAAAAAGGTAATTACTCTTAACTTGTTACTTTTTAACTACTTCGTAATATTAAATGGACGTGCTTATGTTGTAATCTTGCTATGAAGTTGATCATCCAAAACTCTCCTTTTTACAGGGCAAGAAACACGTTTGGACAATTGATTTTGAACTTCTTGTTGACATTGCAATTAAGGTAATATGTTGGTTTTTTGTATAGTTAAGTGTTTGGGCTAATTATAAATGGCTGCATATTATATTATATGTTGGTTTTTTGTTAAATTGTTAGTTGTTCCGGCCATTTGTTATACACGATTTTCTTTTGAATTAAGAACAACGAGTTTCATAAATTAAAGAAATTTGAAAATGTGTTGAATCAATACTAACGCTTATTTATATGGTTGATAATGGCAGGGTATATATCATGAGAAGCTTTGAAGCCAACTTCTATGATAGTGGAATTGTTTCCCAAAAGAATGTTTTGACTTTTTGTTTAACTATTTGAAATTTGGGATATGTTACTTATTACATATTGTTTTGCTAACGTTTGAAATATGTTTCGGATTGAACTTATTATTGAAGTTATAATATTATGATTTCTACATTTACAGTTTTTATCAAACTTTTGCTTTAAATTTAAATTGTAAATAATGTGATTTTTTATATAATTATGTGCCACTATATAATGTATATACATATAAGTAGAAGATATTTTTACCGACACAAGGTTTTTCATATTGTGGCAAAAAAAAGTGCCACTAAAACTAATATAAATATGTAACTAGAATCAAGTTTTAGAGGCACAAAATATGTGCCACAAAATTCTTTTCTATATTGTGACAAAAAAAAGTGCCACTAAAGCCCCAAAAACTTTGTGTGGCAGATTGAAAAAGTGCCACTAAAAGGCTTTAGTGTTAGTGCTTCTAGTGACACTTGTTTTGTGTGCCGCTCATTCCTATAAGGGCCTTTAGTGTCACTTTTTTGTTTTCTTGTGACTCTTTTTGTATGTCACAAAATGGCAATTTTTTTGTAGTGTACATTCAATCAGCGGCCTTCACAGGTCGTTGAATCAATCCCTAATCTTCTTTGTAGGTCGCTAATTCATACTCCTACATTCAATCAACCATTGTTTGGCCGTGTATATTTATAGTAAACGTCGATGAAAGTTGCCGTTCACACAAAACATTTGCTCCCAACCCTTTTCCATGCAACTTGTTTATTTTCCATTTCAATGTAAGCCTTGTATGGTAGAAAAGTCAAGTGTTTACAAGTTACGAGTGTTATAAATACGTGGTTTTGATATTATACGGGTGTATATGAAGAAAAAAAATCGTGGCGTTTCATAAGTTTGAATTGAATGTCGTGTTGGAGGGAATATTTTTTTTAGTGTTGTTGGATCGGTGTTACATCCGCATGAAATCACTTGGATCGATGTTACATCCACACGTCGTATAAACACGCGTTAAATGGACGTCTGGTCATGTGATTTGAATGTTGTTAATTTTGGAGGGTCCAAAGGTTGTAGAGAAATGCATTCAGATGCTTCTTTGCAACCCCTAACTACTTCCTCGATAATGGTGGTTGGGGTGGTCTTCCAGCATGGCATGTCAAGGAGGTTTTTTTTTTTTTTTTTTTAAATCAATTTTTGTCCTGCCATGGAGCCAAGACCCGCCTTTATGCTTATTTATTTAGGGAGTATGCATGATCCTGCAACTTCGCTAACAATGAAAAAATTGCGGACTAGGTTCCTCTTGTTTTTAGATCAGTGTTACATCTGCATGAAACTACTTGGATCGATGTTACATCTGCACGTGGAGTAACACGTGTAGAATACAACCTTGGTATGGTAGTTTATAATATTGGAAAGGTGGTTTGCGTAGGTGATCAGCCTCATTCATGTTTCACACCTTCAATCTACTGTTTTGTGGAAGAAAGGTAGTTGACACGGGTGGGGCTGACACCTATGCCTGGCGAAGAGGGCGGCGTGATCAACGTAGGCGCGTGCGACTAGATTTTGTTGGCGGAGATACCATGCGTGAGGATTGCCTCCCATATCTAGCCATAGAGAGTTAATTAACGTAGCCTGGAGATAATGGTTGAAGATGCCCATGGTGGGCAAGGAATGCTAACATCTCATCAACCTCCCTTTATAAAGTTGGAATTGGTGTTCTCGGAAAAACCTTCATTGGATTGATGTTACACCTGCATGGTCGGAGGGCACTAAATACGTAGAAAAGTCTATGTAGTCTCAATATCTCCAGTAGTAGTAGTGGTGGTGGTGGTGGTGGTGGTGGTGGTGGTGGGGGTGGTGGTGGTGGTGGTGGTGGTGGTGGTAGTGGTGGTGGTGGTGGTGGTAGTAGGTGGTAGTCACCACCACCACCACCACCACCACCACCACCACCACCACCACCACTACTACTACTACTACTACTACTGGTGGTGGTGGTGGTGGTGGTAGTAGGTGGTGGTAGTAGTAGTAATAGTAGTAGTGGTAGTGGTGGTGGTGGTGGTGGTGGTGGTGGTGGTGGTGGTGGTGGTGGTAGTAGTAGTGGTAGTAGTGGTGGTAGTGGTGGCATGCAGGGAGGATGGGTGGTACAAGTTAAATTCCCAACTCTATCTTTTTTTTTGCCATCGATAACGGATTCTGGTGAGTTGGTGGGCAACGTAGATGGGCTTTTCTATTGGGCGTTTCGGCATCGCATGAAAGTGTGGGGAAGAATATGGTGTACCATTCACGTTCAATCAGAGTACTCCCACGTTCACATGCCAATTTTCTCTCTAGGAGGGATGATGCATGATCCTGTAACATCTCGAATAATTACAGGTGTGATAGTATATGACTTTCCATAAACTTTGCCGGTTAATCCTCCCTGTTCTTTTGTATTGATGTTACATCTACTACTCACACTCGCATGTAAGGAAGACCAGACTCCATTAAAAATGGTGTTCGAAATAGTATTGGAGGGGTGATGTGCCTCCCATGACTAATGAGATTGGAAATGCTGTAATTCGAAATACTGCACGTTTTCAGTTTCATCATATTGTGTAGTGAAGGCTGCCCTGCTACTCTTTTAAGATGAAACTTGAACACAATCTTTCCCTTCTGCGCGTCACCTAAATATTCAAGCCGTTCATACGACAAACCATCATCTGCTTATACAAAGCATGAGTAGATTGGAAATGTTTCTTGTTGCCCTTATAAAGTTGGAGTGGGTGTTCTCGGATATAGATTGTTTTGTAATTGTCATTTGTATAGTTTGTCAACTCGGTAGATTGTATAGATTGTCAACTCGGATATACGTTGTATATACTGTCATTTGTAATGGATATTATTTTTACAATTATTGAAGTTTGACTAGTTGGAAAAAAACAGTTGGTAAAATTCTTTTTTTAACGTTCTATCGCGTATCGAATCACGTACACCGCCTGTCACACCCTTAAATTTCCACTGCGGGGTTTATACCGCAAGGCGCATGACAAACTAGGATCCCATAGCCATAAGTCACATGAAAGAACTCTAAATGCCCAAACCATTTAGTTCGTTTTCAGAAATCAAGTTTAGTTAAGCTGCGGAAGCGTAAACCAAATTTAAACCTTTTAAAAACCATGCGCAAACCAACGCACCCAAATTAAAACCATATGAAGGATAACGTAAAAGCATAATATTTAATTTAGGTGTATGCCCAAGACCCCAAATGCAATGAAGTGTGCAGTGCTTTCTAATCGTGGCACCGGAAGCTAACTACCTACAAAAGCATGTATATCGTGGGTCAACAAATAATGTTGGTGAGTTCACTAAGTAAAGAAAATGAGTAAGTAAATGCACTGGTTTCCCAAACCACGTAACCAAGTAAAAGCGTAGGTCTCATTGCAACTAAACAAGATTATTGGGACACCTTCAGTAAAACAATAAATTGCCTCAGAAACTAGTGTCTATCAACACTAGCTAAAAAAATGTGGTCAGAAGTTCATGCCCATGCTTCCAGCATCGCAAAACATGAGGTTGCTGCACAACCAAATAGCGCTATCAACTAATACCCCGTTCGCTCCCAGTGATTAACCCAATAATATGCAAGGACTTTTCAAGTGATAGAGTGTTTAGTTCACAAAGGACCAATAAGTTTTAAACTAATCAAAGTGCAATCCTCCCCGAGGATTCGTAACGAAAACCTGACCCACCACAGGAGTCAAAACATCTCAACCCGAGATATAACAATAGTCCCAAACCAGACTAGAAAACACTTATCAAATTTGTCTCACCCTGAGACGCATGCTTTTGAGAGAAAGTAGTGAAACTCACCTTAGGTTGCACGTGAATAATCCCAGTTCCTCAAATAGTAATGAGCTTCCTACTCCCTATTACAAATGTCACTAGGTGAGTATATGTGCATAACCAATACACCATATAACTCGTTTGTCCAAGACTTTTAAAAGTTCAAACCGTGTAGTGACACCTAATGACTCTACATGCACAAGTAAGTCCTACAAATCCCGTTGGTGATCATATTGATTATTATCAGTTTTATGCATCACACACATCTCATATAAGTGTCCATACAAGTTCATGTCAAATACATACCATATAAGACTCCAAATAGTCACATAAACATCCCTTACACAATCTGTATTTTTAGGGCAGATTGTGTGCTGTGAAAAACGAATTATTTAAAATACTTAACGAACGAATTAAACTCCCAAATTTTAACTTAATATTCAATGGGATTCACTTGATAACCAATATTTTTGTTTTGTCTCAAAACCAAACACAAAAATTATTAAAATTCGTACAACACAACTATGTCCAGAAAATTTCCACAACAGGTCAGTTTAGTAGAAAAATTCCCAAAAATTGTGTATTCACCCAAACGAGGTGAATCCACTTGGAAAAACCAAATTATTCCAATTTTTACCTACTGTCCAAATTTTGTAACTTAACCCTTTCTAAAACCCGAGTTATGACCGTTTAAAGTTGACCCAATTTATAACTCCAAAAATCTGATATGACCTTTAATCAAATAAAATTCCAAAAACCACTAAAACGATTCATACTCATAGAGTTTACACAAACACATACACATGCGATTCATACTCATAGAGTTTCTAGGGTTTTTAAAAGCTTTTCAAAATATTAACAATTATCATAAAACTTATAAAATTTATAACTTTCAATGCAAGAAATCCTCAAGGTTTAGAGATTTCACCCAACACCACTTGGATTAATCAAGGGAATTTGTTGTTTGATTGAAATTGAGAGAGAGTGGGGGTGGTGGGGTACCTTACGGCGCAAATAAAGGGTAGGGGTTAGGGTTTTTTTATCTATAATTATAAGGGAATTTGGCATGTTGCCTAAGTAATTGGGTTTTAGGGCTTTTTAGTTTGCTAACCAGACTTGTTAATCATGTTTTAGCCCAATACCGGACCCGATAATATTAACCACCCCAACTTGTATAAACACCATTATTTTTATCATCTCATAACATGTTAATCATAAGGTGCACGTAATTTGCATGGTTTACGTATTAACTTTCAGTCAAGCGGTAATTCACATAAACATGTAATCCACATAAACATGTAACTTCACGTTCATCATAATTCAATTGTACACATTATTATATATGCCAGACAAATCACCAACGTTCGGGATACAGGACTCGTGTGTGTGTCAAAACAAGGATTTTCCTAATTATAACATATGTTAATATCATCTAACATATGTTAGGCCTCCTTAACTAACCCTAGTTAAGTATTTAACCACGTATGAATATGTAAGTTAACTAGAGTTCAGTAAAAGTGTTATCCTGAAAATGCGGGGTATCACATCATCCCCATGTTGAAAAGAATTTCGTCCTGAAATTCAGCAAGTAAACAATAAAGCCAGCTAGAGAAATTTGTGCTTGGTTCCCAGATGTCACATCATCCCCAAGTTGAAAGGAATTTCGCCCCGAAATTCACTTTGAGCGAGCTGCTTTATGTTCGGCGTTTGATCTATGCACAGGTTCAGGTTCAGTAAAGAGGTGTGGATATTTAAGCTGCATCTGATCTCTACGCTCCCACGTATATTCCGGTCCTGGACGGGAATTCCATCGTACCTTGACAATAGGTATAGTGCTTTGTCTGAGTTTCTTGACGCCCTGCTCAGACATCTCCACTGGTTCTTCCACGAACCGCAGCTGGTCGTCCACCTGGATCTCCTCCAGTGGCACTACCAGTGTCGTATCCGATAGGCATTTCTTTAGGTTTGATACGTGGAATACATTGTGCACTCCACTGAGTTCATCAGGCAAGTTTAACTTGTAAGCTACCAGAGCAATCCTTTCGACAATCTCGAACGGTCCAACGTATCGTGGGTTCAATTTTCCTTATTTTCCAAAGCGTATCACCCCCCTTTCAAGGTGACACCTTCAATAGAACCTTGTCCCCAACCTGGAACTTCAAAGGTTTCCTATGCTTATCACTGTAACTTTTCTATCGATCACGAGCAGCTGCCATCCGGTTTTTGATTTGCACTATCTTCTCAGAAGTTTCGTGCACGAGTTCAGGACCTGTTAGCTGGCTATCCCCAACTTCAGTCCAGCAGATGGGAGACCTACACTTGCGTCCATAAAGTGCCTCAAAAGGCGCACACTGTATCGAGGTGTGGTAGCTATTGTTATACGAGAATTTAATCAAAGGCAAGTGTTTATCTCAACTGTTGCCAAAATCCACCACGCACGCTCATAGCAGATCTTCCAATGTTTGGATGGTACGTTCACTCTATCCATTCGTCTGTGGGTGATAGGCTGTTCTCATATCTAAGCGAGTCCCCAAAGCGTTTTGGGGAGTAATTAAAAAATGAGAAATGAATCGCGCATCGCGATCAGATATGATAGAAGTAGGCACCCCATGCTTAGAGACTACCTCCTTGATGTAGAGATTGGCCAATTTTTCCAGCGAGTCGGTTTCCTTTATTGCTAGAAAATGTGCCGATTTGGTTAAATGACCCACGATAACCCAAATCATGTTATGGCCAGTTGGCGTTCTAGGAAGCTTTGTGATGAAATCCATAGAAATTCCGTCCCATTTCCACATAGGGATTTCTGGTTGCTGGAGTAGACCTGAAGGTTTCTGATATTCGATCTTAACCTTCGCACAAGTCAAGCACTTACTAACATAAGTGGCTATCACCGCTTTCATGTTTGGCCACCAGTAAAGAGTTTTGAGATCTTGGTACATCTTGTCCGAACCAGGATGTACCGAATATCGAGAGGTGTGAGCTTCATCGAGCACCAGTTGTCTGAGATCCTCAAAACCTGGTATCCAGACTCGATTCATAAAGTATTGAAGACAATCCGTCTTTAGTTCCAAGTGCTTATCCGCACCATGTAAAGTCTCAAGCCCGATATGTTCTTCTTTCAAAGCCTCGCCCTGGGCTTCACGTACCTTATCAGGAAGATTAGAATGTATGGTAAGTTGTAAAGCTCGCATCCGTTTGGGTTTCGTTTCCTTACGACTAAGGGCATTAGTTACTACATTAGCTTTCCCTGGATGATATTTGATGGCACAGTCGTAATCATTCAGAAGTTCGACCCATCGACGTTGTCGCATGTTTAGCTCCTTCTGATCGAATATGTGTTGGAGGCTCTTGTGGTCAATGAAGATCGTACACTTCGTCCCATAGAGATAATGCCTCCAGATCCTTAGAGCAAAAACCACGGCTCCCAGTTCCAAGTCATGGGTGGTGTAATTCTTCTCATGAACCTTTAATTGACGTGAGGCATACGCGATCACCATATCACGCTGCATCAGCACACACCCTAACCCTTGGATAGACGCATCACATTACACCACGAAGTCCTCTGTACCCTCAAGTAATGATAGTATAGGTGCACTGCAAAGCTTCGCCTTCAATAATTGAAAAGCAGATTCTTGGGCATCTCCCCACTTGTAAGTAATACCCTTCTGTGTTAAAGCAGTGAGGGGTTGAGCGATCTTAGAGAATCCCTCAATGAATCTGCGATAATATCCCGCAAGACCAAGAAAATGACGCACCTCTGTAGGAGTCTTAGGAGCCTCCCACTTCTTAATTACATCAATCTTGGCGGGATCGACATGTATTCCTGCCTCGTTAACCACATGTCCAAGAAATTGGACTTCTCGAATCCATAAGTCACATTTAGAGAATTTCGCATACAACTGCTCATTTCTCAAGAGTTCCAAGATCAGCTGCAGGTATTGCTCGTGCTCTTCCCTGCTCTTAGAATAAATCAATATGTCATCTATGAACACTATGACGAATTTGTCCAAATAGGGCTTACACACGGGGTTCATCAGATCCATGAACACAGTCAGTGCATTGGTTAGCCCAAATGGCATCACCATACCGAGTTCGAAAGGCTGTCTTCGCCACATCCTCCTCTCGGACTCTCAGTTGATGGTATCCCGACCTCAAGTCAATTTTAGAATAGAAACTCGACCCTTGTAGCCGGTCGAATAAGTCATCAATACGAGGAAAAGGGTAGCGGTTCTTAACCGTCACTTTGTTCAACTCCCGATAATCAATACACATGCGGAAACTCCCATCCTTCTTTTTAACAAACAGAACTGGGGCTCCCCATGGCGAAGAACTGGGTCTAATGAAGCCCCTATCCAATAGCCCTTGGAGTTGGGTAGATAGTTCCTAAAGTTCGCCTGGTGCTAGGCGGTATGGTGCGCGTGCAACTGGAGCTGCTTCAGGTACAAGATCAATTTGAAACTCCACTTGACGAACAGGTGGAAGTCCAGGTAGTTCCTCTGGGTAGTTCCTCTAGGAAAAACATCTTGGAAATCTCGGACTACTGGATGTCCTCAATCTTAGTTTCAGTTTCATCTCGGGTGTCAGATATGTTAGCCAAAATGGATGGATAACCCTTACGAATACACTTCTAGGCTTTCAAATAGGAGATGATGCCCACCATGGCACCACCACGATCACCCTGTATAGATAAAAGATCTCCACTTGTGAGGGGGATACGAACAATCTTCTCCTGACAGAGAATTTCAGAGTGTTGCTTAGACAACCAGTCCATGCCAACCACGAGATCAAATCTTCCTAGGGTGATAGGTAAAAGGTTGATGGCAAGCAATTGCCCATCTAGCTCGAGCTTACAGTCACGATGAATATGGGTTACTTTAACAGGCTTCCCATCAGCTAACTTTATAGTGTACGGGGTATCAAGAAGAGTAGGAACCATCCCTAGTTGTTTGCTAAGTTTCGATGACACAAAAATATAATCCGCACCAGTATCATACAAAACAAAAGCGAGAGTGCCGTTTAAGGAACACGTACCCGTCATGACATTGTTATCAGTCCTAGCTTCCCCAGAGCCAATCACAAATGCTCTTCCACAATCCCCATTGTTGTTGTTACCGTTGTGGTTGTTGTTGTTGAAGGACTCTTATACCTCACACTATCCCACGTTCTCTTGCTATCACCAAAAGTAGAAGATGAAGCACCATGCTTCGGAAAACTACCATGCTCAACAGCCTCGTCAGTGAGTTTGTGAGCCAGGTGAAAGATTTGTTAGATTCTGGGTAGGTGAGCTGCAGTGGCCAAGCCACGAATCTGAGGGACCCACCCTTTGGTATGAAATTCGATCCGCTGGTAAAGTTGGTTAATTAGATTTGAGTATCTAGTAGCTAATTCCTGTAGCTTGGTAGTGTAGGCGTCGATCTCGGACCCAACCGTCTTTAGATAACAAATGTTTAAATTTCGTCACAGGGTGTTACATTCTCCACCCAAGCATCTGTAACTCATCGAGTGTGCATGTAGCATACATTACCCCATCCTACCTGAGGCAAATGCACATGGCAAGAACCTATATTATCGAGGTAATCAAACAGTCTCCTTAGTACCGTTGGAGTTATTGAGGTTTACAACCAATAAAAGCCTTGAAAATATAATGGCAGGTTGTTGTTGTGGCATGTGTGTTCAAGGAATAAGAAAGTTCAATTGCTGAAGTCAAGGGAAAAGAATGTTTTTGCAGAATAGGTCTTTACTAGCTTGGAAAGATGTGAGGGCTCCAACCACCCAATGGTTGATCATAAGAATTCGCTCTTATCTAAGTTCAAAAGAAAAAGGAAAGAAAGAAAAGACAAGCAAGGAAAAGGTAGGAGCCAATCGCCGCCATGCTCTGTCGAGATAGTTGAGCCTTCATTCTCACTTTCCATGTGTTCGTCCTGCTCAGGTTTTCCTTCCATCCCTTCTTCTTCCTTCTTTACGGGTATCAGTGTTATATGGATCTCTTTGCGTATAGTATCCAACTCCGGTCTTGTGTATGTCAGTTCAGTGGTCAGCTGCACCACTCATTCCTCCAATCGTGGCTGTCAGCGATTAGTAGGTTTCGTCTTCCCTTGAGATATTGCACTACATCGCAGGCCTTACATAACTCCCCAAGAGTGTGTGTAACCAGCCCCGACCTAATGTGTTCCCATGAATCTACCATATACTTATGAGAAACAGGGATATGCAGTCATACGTTCGCTCGCTCGTACTAGGCGTAAGGTACTAAAGTAAGAAATAAATTTTATATGTGTAACCCAGTCTCGTCTGAGTTTCAAATGAGAGTAAGGAATATCAAGCGACAAGGAACAGGAACTAATTGTCTTCTTCCTCAAAGGAAAGGATAAGTCTCAACATTTGACTTTTTTCGAATTTGATTCGGTTTAATGGTATCACGTCTTGCGCATCGTGCAGCTTCCTGTGTACGTGCGCCACAACGCTCGCAAGGGCTCTCTCCCCTGTACTATTGTTGTTTCCTCATCCACGAGGTTTATTAGGATACTACTTCCAGTAATGTGCCACCTGGTGTAACCCTAGGTTCCCACCAGTGACGTGTTCAGAATTAGGTCTAGAACTAGAAGATAACATATCTCCCGAAACTGTGTGTTGTAGATATATGTAGCTAAAAGCTAGTTGTGCACTTAAGTTGTGAGTGTACTTATGCTATGATGATTATAGAATAGACTCAACATGCAGTCCTAGTTCCCTATAACAAATGGCTCTGATACCAATCTGTCACACCCTCAAATTTCCACTGCGGGGTTTATACCGCAAGGCGCATGACAAACCAGGATCCCATAGCCATAAGTCACATGAACGAACTATAAATGCCCAAACCATTTAGTTCGTTTTCAAAAATCAAGTTTAGTTAAGCTGCGGAAGCGTAAACCAAATTTAAACCTTTTAAAAACCATGCGCAAAACAACGCGCCCAAATTAAAACCATATGAAGGATAACGTAAAAGCATAATATGTAATTTAGGTGTATGCCCAAGACCCCAAATGCAGTGAAGTGTGTAGTGCTTTCTAATCGTGGCACCGGAAGCTAACTACCTGCAAAAGCATGTATATCGTGGGTCAACAAACAATGTTGGTGAGTTCACTAAGTAAAGAAAATGAGTAAGTAAATGCACTAGTTTCCAAAACCACATAACCAAGTAAAAGCGTAGGTCTACCAAACCAAAATGTTCAAGTGTTATCAGTTTAATCATGTCAGGAGTAGCTAACCCACTCATTGCAACTAAACAAGATTATTGGGACACCTTCAGTAAAACAATAAATTGCCTCAGAAACTAGTGTCTATCAACACTAGCTAACAAATGTGGTCAGAAGTTCATGCCCATGCTCCCAGCATCGCAAACATGAGGTTGATGCAAAACCTAATAGCGCTATCAACTAATACCCCGTTCGCTCCCAGCGATTCACCCAATAATATGCAAGGACTTTTCAAGTGATAGAGTATTTAGTTTACAAAGGACCATTAAGTTTTAAACTGATCAAAGTGCAATCCTCCCCGAGGATTCGTAACGAAAACCTGACCCACCACAGGAGTCAAAACATCTCAACCCGAGATATAACAATAGTCCCAAACTGGACTAGAAAACGTTTATCAAATTTGTCTCACCCTGAGACGCATGCTTTTGAGAAAAAGTAGTGAAACTCACCTTAGTTTTCACGTGAATAATCCCAATTCCTTAAATAGTAATGAGCTACCGACTCCCTATTACAAATGTCACTAGGTGAGTATATGTGCATAACCAATACACCATACAACTCGTTTGTCCAAGACTTTTAAAAGTTCAAACCGTGTAGTGACACCTAATGACTCTACATGCACAAGTAAGTCCTACGAATCCCGTTGGTGATCATATTGATTATTATCAGTTTTATGCCTCATACACATCTCATATAAGTGTCCATACAAGTTCATGTCAAATACATACCATATAAGACTCCAAATAGTCACATAAACATCCTTTACACAATCTGTGTTTTTAGGGCAGATTGTGTGCTATGAAAAACGAATTATTTAAAATACTTAACGAACGAATTAAACTCCCAAATTTTTACTGAATATTCAATGGGATTCACTTGATAACCCATATTTTTGTTTTGTCTCAAAACCAAACACAAAAATTATTAAAATTCGTACAACACAGCTATGTCCAGAAAATTTTCACAACAAGAAAAGCCAAATTATTCCAATGTTGACCTACTTTCCAAATTTCGTAACTTAACCCTTTGTAAAACCCGAGTTATGACCGTTTAAAGTTGACCCAATTTATAACTCCAAAAATCTGATATGACCTTTAATCAAATAAAATTCCAAAAACCACTCAAACGATGTCCAAATCTGATGGTTTTGCCCATTATGAAAAGCTAAGATCATGTACAATTGAACCATGCAAAGAAATAATCAAAACAATCAATTTAACATCACAATACAGACCTTACAAAACACCCTAACAAATCTGTCAGAAAACTGAAACTTGCATCCCAAGTTATTCACAAACCCTAATCATCCATAATCACATGTTCCATGAAATCCTCATATAAAATCATGTTAAAATCTGTATTTTTCACATTCCTAAACCCTAATTATAATCACCTACATCAATTCTCATAAACCTCCATGCAAAACATCTAAGAATTTACACAAACACATACACATGCGATTCATACTCATAGAGTTTCTAGGGTTTTTAAAAGCTTTTCAAAACATTAAAAATTATCATAAAACTTATAAAAATTATACCTTTCAATGCAAGAAATCCTCAAGGTTTAGAGATTCCACCCAACACCACTTGGATTAATCAAGGGAATTTGTTGTTTGATTGAAATTGAGAGAGAGTGGGGGTGGGGGGTACCTTACGGCGCAAATAGAGGGTAGGGGTTAGGGATTTTTTTTTTGATCTATAATTATAAGGGAATTTGGCTTGTTGCCCAAGTAATTGGGTTTTAGGGCTTTTTAGTTTGCTAACCGGACTTGTTAATCATGTTTTAGCCCAATACCAGACCCGATAATATTAACCACCACAACTTGTATAAACACCATTATTTTTATCATCTCATAACATGTTAATCATAAGGTGCACGTAATTTGCATGGTTTACACATTAACTTTCAGTCAAGCGGTAATTCACATAAACATGTAACTTCACGTTCATCATAATTCAATTGTACACATTATTATATATGCCAGAAAAATCACCAACGTTCGGGATACAGGACTCGTGTGTGTGTCAAAACAAGGATTTTCCTAATTATAACACATGTTAATATCATCTAACATATGTTAGGCCTCCTTAACTAACCCTAGTTAAGTATTTAACCACGTATGAATATGTAAGTTAACTAGAGTTCAGTAAAGTGTTATCCTGAAAAATACGGGGTATCACACCGCCCACCAACATAATCGCGGGCGTGACGATATAATACTATATATAAATAAAAACATTACATATTAAACCTATTAAATTAAATAAAACAGTACATAATTAAACCTATAAAAATTACATAAAAACATTACATAATCCTAAACATTAGATAATTAAATCTAAATTTCCACTAACGGAGAATAGTTATCCCAATCCTCCAGTGTGTACTCCGGCGAGGACACAGAACGATTGCTATCACGACCGTCCGACCTAGCATCCGACCGGATGCAACCATAGTCAGGACTTGGAATATAGTATGGTTCATCGTCCACACTCCTAGCTGCTTCGTGCTCCTCCTCAGTTGGCTCCGGAGCAGGAGGATTTAGGGTTGGTTTGGGTTGGGGAGGTGGTTGGGTCTCCACCAGTCGTAGCTGCCCCACTCCCATGACATCCATAGTGTAGTCTAGAGCCCAGATATATTCCTCATCTATGAGAGGAGCAACTGGATTTGGGGGAGTGTAACCTGGTAAAGGGGGAATTGTTGTCATTCGACGAGACCACTGTGGTTGAGTTTTGGAAGAGGAGTGTACACTGTAGGAGGAGGAATGTATATTGTAGGATGAGGAGATGACAGTGGTTGAGGTTGGGGAGGAGGTGAGGACAGTGGTTGAGAATGTCGTCGTCGGCGAGAGTAGCGCCTGAGGTTTGAAGGACCGGCTGAATCGTTATGATAACCACTACCCATAGCTTTGTGTGTTGTTTAAATTGCGAGATCAAATTGTGACTAACTATGAGTGTTCTGTCTTCTATTTATAGGCTTAGAAAAGTAGCCATTTAAAACTAGCCGTTTGAAAAGTTGCTGTTTGAATAATATTTTTTTTAAATATTTAAATAATGTTTTCAGTGTTGAAAGTGGCCCAGGGAGACCTTTTGGGCCTCCTGTATCCGTCTCCCGGGCTGGTCTCTACGGTCACCGGACCCTCAGACGTGCTGTCCTCGTGTGATATAACTGCCCCGTAAGAAATTCGGGCGTCGCCTAACCGCCCGTGACCCGATCCGGTAAGTCACGAAAAGCCCCGGACGTCATTTAATTTACTTTGTATTAGTATTAAAAGTGGCCCAGGGAGCCCTTATGGGCCCCTTGTAACCGTTTTCCAGGTCGGTCTCTACGGTCACCGGACCCTCGGATGTGCCATCCTCGGGTGATATAACAGCCCCGTAAGAAATTCGGGCATCACCCGACCGCCCGTGACCCGATCCGACAGGTCACAAAAAGCCCCGGACGTCATTTTATGTACTTTGTAGTAGTGTTGAAACTGGCCCAGTGAGCCCTTTTGGGCCCCTTCTATCCGTCTCCCTGGCCGGTCTGTACGGTCATTGGACCCTCGGACATGCCGTCCTCGTGTGATATAACTGCCCCGTAATAAATTCGGGCGTCACCCGACCGCTCGTGACCCGAACCGGCAGGTCACAAAAAGCCCTGGATGATCGACACGTGTCGAAATACTCCCCATTGCCAGCTGCTCCCACGCGCGTGCCCACTCACGCATCTGACATGCCACACGTGGTCTTCACTACGTGGCAACATCCTGGTGGTGCGTCGACACACACGCGCGAGTGGCCTACCACGCGCCTGACACCAGACGTATTTTTTGCCTGCCACATGTCTGAAACAACAGCCATCATGACGACGTGCAACCCAGCTGTCTGCCACAACAGACTCCTCGTTATCCACCAACAGTGTCCATCTGGAGTTATTACAACTTTTTAAATTCTCAGCGCATTTACTACAAATGATTGGCGACAGATTCAATTCCAATCATCCAAACATTTACTACAACTCTAGCAGCGCATTAACTACACGAACAGGGGATAATTTATTGCAAACATCTAATGCTGTCGGGTAAGCGCAGGTGCTGATTTTATATTCTCCGCTTGACTCCTTTTCAGGATCAGGCATAACAGGTCTCTCTCCGCGGAAAAGCGACGTCAAATCAAAATACGTCCTCCGCTAGACTCCTTTTCAGGATCAGGCATAACACGTCTTCCTCCGCGTAAAGGCGACGTAAAATCGAAAAAGACGTTCCCCACCAGACTCCTTTTCAGGGTCAGGCAGACCACGTCATATCTGCTAGAGATTTTCCGCCAACAAGAACATGTCCCAGCATAGATCGTTCACGGATTTTCAAGACAGATGAGCGATCATCCGCGACCCACACTACATATAATCTAGTACTCCATCTACTCTTCAATAAAACCAGGCAAGGTTGTAAAAATCCCAATTAATCACCGATTAATCGGTGATTAATCGCTAGTCCTCACTTTACTGATTAACTTTGGGCTAATCACTCAATTAATCAGTGTCGCGATTAATCACCGATTAGTCGGACCAAATTGGTCCTAGTCAGACGTAGAAAACTCAAAATGCGGTAAAAAATTAATTCGAACGGGTCAAAATGGAGCAAATCGATCAAATAAAACAGGATCTTACCTCAAAATTTGTCACACCCTCAAATTACCACGTGCGGGGTTTTACCGCGAGGCGCGTGACACACCAGGATCAAAGTTAACGGTCACAATAAACGACAACTATATGATATGACAACAACGTAAATGCCCATTTCGTTTCAAAACCGTTCCAACACAGCGGAAGCATAACGTATTATTACAACTCAAAAGTAAAACTCAAAGTCTAAAATGTTTAACAAACATGCTCATGAATCCTAGACGCCGTGAGACTCCGTGCGCCTATCGATAGCTGCTACCTTAGCGACCTAAGACAACCATGCTAAAAACGTCAGCAAATAATGCCAGTGAGTTCACAGGTTTTTCATGAAGACTGACTCCAAAAAGTTTTACTGAATACCCGTGGCCAAACCAGACCACATGCATGCAAACCATATGAATACCTGTTACTACTGCGATTGGAAAACCATTACTGAACTCGAATACTGTGAATGCGTGAATACTGCCTGAATGAATGCTGAATACTGAACACTGAATACCTAAGAGACAACATGCACCTGTCCAACCTCCAATTGAACGAGTGGGGCCGGTCACGCCCAAATAGATCTATCCACATTTCCCCCGTTGTGCATCCCCGCACATTCATGGTTCTCCCCGGGACTTCCAAAACATCGCATAGTAACCCAAATGAATGCTCCAAAATGTAATGAATACTTGAATACCAAAATACAGTTGACACATTGTTTATGAAAACATAGTCGGCACACGTTTAAAGAATACAACATGTTATCTCCCCGAAAATGTAAAACAGTAAAGAGTGGGGCAGTGAAACTCACCTTAGAGTGTGTCCTCAGTAAAATAGAAATCTGATACGTGTGTGATAATCCCTACTAGTGGCGACCTATCAATGAGTTTACATAAGTGTGATGACTACTAACCCGAAGGCTAATCAGTCCCCAAATTGTCCAGACCATGACTGTGTATGTTGAAAACATGTTTGAACGTTAAACCGACCAAACCAGACAAGACCCGACATCCCATTGGTGACCCGACATTCCACGTGTTAGCCAAATACAAGATATCATGCAACATATGCAATTAAACACTTAGCATGCGCAAAAGTTCACCATGTCTAGCAGAACACCCAATTAACGCATAAATAAGTCCGAACACGTGTTACCAAGTTATTAGACATGTCATGGGGTTCCTAACATGTTCCTAGGTGTCAAACCATGTTCCGGGATGTCAAAATACACATATAACAGCAGTACATGCGATTAGGAGTCAAACATGCAATTAGGAAAGTCAACTGGTGATTAGGATGGTCAAACTAGCATTTAGGATTGCAATTGCATATTGTACACGCGATTAGGAATCAAACATGCAATTGGGAAAGTCAACTGGTGATTAGGATGGTCAAACTAGCATTTAGGATTGCAATTGCATGTTGTACACGCGATTGGGAGTCCAATCGCCCATACAGTCAGGCGATTGGGCTAATCACCTGTCCAAACAAGCGATTGGGACTCCCCAATCGCCCCCTGTAGATTTGTTCCACTTTTTCGCGCGTTAACCTTCCAAATCAGATCCGAAACATGTGAAAACACCCAATATCAAACCCAAAACATGTATAAACCTATTTCAAGCAAAACCTCTAAATTATCATCATCCTAACACCCCCGAATGCAAGCGTTTTCCCAAAATAGCATAAATGTGACACCCCAGGAAAATCCCACATCGGCCGTGGCCAGGAGAGATCCTTGGTTCATAAATAATGTCTTGCCTCTTAAATCACCAACGCGTTTTGGGGCTTAATGTTAGTGGATGAGAGGAGAACTCCACAGTTAAGCGTGCTCAGGTAGGAGCACTACCAGGATAGGTGACTTCCTGGGAAGTCTACACCGGGGCAACCAAAAATAAATCCGTGAGCTATGAATGGGAAAAGCGGACAATATTGGTGGTGAGAGGGGCCGAATGTTACAAATGGTATCAGAGCCACTCCTGTGTCATTCGGGATGGTGGGTGCATACCTCATTAGGGACGATGAGACTCTAACAAGGGGTGAATGTGACACCCCAAGAAAATCCCACATCAGCCGTGGCCAGGAGAGATCCTTGGTTCATAAGTAATGTCTTGCCTCTTAAATCACCAATGCGTTTTGGGGCTTAATGTTAGTGTATGAGAGGAGAACTCCACAATTAAGCGTGCTCAGGTGGGAGCACTACCAGGATGGGTGACTTCGTGGGAAGTCTACACCGGGGCAACCAAAAGCAAATCCGTGAGCTATGGATGGGCAAAGCGGACAATATTGATGGTGAGAGGGGCCGGATGTTACAAAATTAGATGATAATCCATGATTTAGAAGCAAAATCGATGAAACTCCATGAACCCTAGTTGCATCTTTTGGTTCCTTCTGATGAAAGAAGGAATGGGGAGGATAAAACGGGATATGGTGAACGATGGAGGTGATTAGGGTTAATTAAGTTTTGGTATTTTAATATTTTAGCCCCTTCCATATTCACTAGTTTATATTTGGTCCCTAAACTTCTAAATTTATACATATAAGGTATAAAATTAGCAATATATATGTATAAATTTGGAAAAATATATATAAAAATCCAATCTGATTAATCCTGATTAATCCCGATTAATCCCTAGTCGGTACCTCACCGACTGACTAGCGCCTAGCAAGTTCTACAACACTGAGACCAGGAGAAGCACTAGACTGGGGGGGGGGGACTTGAAGGGATAGGGTACCTAATCCCAGCGTGGATAGGTAGCCCTATCCCCAAAAATGAACACCATTAAACATATGTGGAACATTAATCCGCCGAGCAAACCCTTGGAACAATAAGCTTCACCACCAGTATATGCGCCCTCATCCGCGCAGGGTGAAAATCACAGTCAAAGATCACAACTCAATATTTAGCGGAGCAAATCCAGCGCGTGCTAACGAGCTCACACGCGAGATGACGCCAGTCATGCAACGTAACCACTTTAGAAGAATCTCCACGCGTACTCGTGCCCACGGAATATTCGTCCTGCCATAGCTTTTAATATGAGGTACGGATGATCAAGAATGAAGAAGATTTGGTCAGATCTCGACAGGTCTTGCGCCAACCAGATGATGAGACATGTCTGCGGTGGTCCAACAATCGCTGATAGGAATAGTGGCATGACTGCTCCCATGCTTCCATCATGCTGCTGTGAATAGTACCGGTCAGAGTACTGTTCAAGCATGCCTACTTGCTGCCAGACGCCAGCAGGAAGGTAAACCATACCGTGTCAGAGCAGAGCGCCGCATGCGCCTAATCAGAAGACGCCGCGTGGATTTAATGCAGACCAGGTTATACCCCCTTACGTCAGCATGGTTGGTCAGATGGTTCCCGCCATTTTCACGGGCCAAAGACATCTGAGCCCAAGTCAGGGCCCAGATCAGCTGCATCATTTTATGGGCCGACTCTGTCTCCTGTGCAAAGGATCCCGATCCGATCCCGGACAGAATACTAAATCTATTGTTTAGCACAAGGGTTAGCATAAAGAGAGAATACTTGTAACACTCTTTGTAATCTCCAAAGTAATAATATTCTCCCCTTTACAGTGGACATAGGTCACTCTTGACCGAACCACTTACATTCTTGTGTTCTTACTTTTCACCACACAAACACACACTTATTTCCTAACGTTCTTGGGTCACGGTTCTGTCACCGGTGTGAGCAAAGGATTGTACTTGAGCGAACACGTGTACAAAACCCCACGGTAATTACTCTTAATCATAGTGATACTCGTTGTTTCTTTACCAGCATACGAATCCACAACCACGGGGGTTTCCTGTTACAGCAGTAGAATCGATGTCCTGGGTTTCTTGAAGTTGTTGATATACGAACCGTTGTTGGTGAACCACAATTGCAATAAACCATTTTTTTTACTTGAAAAGATACCGATGTGGTTGTTTTAGGATGGCTCCGTATAAAAAACCAAAAGACACAACAAATCACGTGATAAACACAAAGGGGATGAAAATTGTGGGGAGTGGAGGGGGGGGGAGAATTATTATTATTATTATTATTATTATTATTATTATTATTATTATTATTATTATTATTATTATTATTATTATTATTATTATTATTATTATTATTATTATTATTATTATTATTATTATTATTATTATTATTATTATTATTATTATTATTATTATTATTATTATTATTATTATTATTATTATTATTATTATTATTAGGTGTGTGTGTAAAGTTAAAAAAAATCAGCCAATAAGAATTCACAACAAAAGCCCCCACGCCCATCCTCTCTTCCCCGCCCCCTTCCCGCCCCTCTCCACGCCATGTCGGCGGCGGTGTTCCCCCCTTCCCGCCCCTTTCCCGCCCCCACTTCGGACAGTCTAAATGGTTAAGCGACTTATCTATTTGCACTTTTTTTCCTCCTATCCACCTAGTTGCACTCATTAGGGGTCCATATTACTACTTCTGAAAAAAATTCGTTCAAAACTCATAAAATTTATGACTTTAATGGTAAACATGATGAAGTAACTATTTAATATATCTTTGCCTACAGCGAGTCACTTCTCAAAATATTATGCAGGTAATTCGGCCCCATAAAAATTCGTCCATGGTTCTCATACATGGATATATATTTAACCAACTCAATACCAACATATATTATTTTAGTCACACTAGCATACATTTATAGCATAAACACTCGACTCGCCAACCCACGAACTCAAAGCAGCCTTAAGTTCAATATACAGAATCATCGTCATGTCATTCGCTCTTATTTTCTATATATGGATCACTTCAACCGGACACTCAAGTCTATTGATTCAGTTATTCCAAACTCGTTTGCGATATTCACCAAGTGCCCAAAGTGAGAAGATATTTCTGTATTGTGGACAATGTAATAGGCAATTCCTCAAGGAAACTCCCGTAATATCCTGGAAAATTCATCTTAGGTGTAAAGAGATCGAAATGAATGGTCAAAACTCTAATGCATGGTTAAAAGAAGTTGTGTCCATGTTATAGAACATATTTTACCTGTTGAGGAAAATCCCCATTATCCATCTGTGCATTAATTAATAGTTTTGCTGCTTTATGCAAGGGTGTTGGATCTCTCTCAACCTGGTATAAGAAAAAAAGATGTATGAATGTGGTTAGCGTAATATTTGATAGCCATAATGTAAAATCATATGCAAATCACATATTAGGGTGTGGACATAATAGATGTTGGGTTCATAAGAAATGCCCGCAGTAAAGCATGTTTGACTAGGAGTGACTCCATGGTGAGTGACATGGTCAAAGTCTCCACCGATGCAACCAAAAACAAATATGTGAAGGTTTTGTGAGCAAGGAGACAATATCGGTTGATATGAGAGATCAAATCTAACCTGACCACCAAACATGAGACCAAGCATGGCCCATGATGTTTGAACTAGATTTGTCCGATTTCCTTCCAACGGTGTGTATACTTCACTAGGACTTGATTTGTAGCTCTCTCCCCAGCCACCTTCTTCATTTTGGATTGAAAGTAAAAAGTTCACTGCTTTATAAACTGCTGCATTGTTGTTATAAGTTTTTGCCAGCAGAAGCCAAGCCTTCTAGTGCATGGAATGTGCCATATATAAAGCATATTCCCCAATAGCCATACCTGTTGAATTTTATAGAGCTTCAAGATACCATTTTCAAGCTAAATTCTAATCCATAGATTCATTATTTGCTCGGCTTACCATGAACCATCATGCCATTGTTTATCCTCAAGAAAACCAATCGCTTTTGCCACAGAAACTTCTATTTCTTTCTCCCTGTGTTGTGGATGCAAATGTTTGAAGGCTACAAGGGCGCAGATAATTGATCCTGTGACCTCTATATGCCTATTTAAATCATATAAATTAAGATATAATCATTTCCTCCAGTGATCTGGAAACTTAACAACAGAAAAAGGTTATATAAGTGACGCGTACTCTTTCTCAACAACAATGTCTGCAAAAACTTCCGAAGGATTCAACATCTGCGGAAGAATAAGTGTAGAAGATAAAGCTAACATCTTTTGATCTCTGAATGAATACCAGTTAGTATTCATTCCAAATACAAGTGTTTGCTTGGTGGGTTTGGGTTATGAAAATGGATATCTGTCAAAAGGTTGATATTATATGTTTACCTCTAAATATGGTTGTGGGACGGGTGGCTCCCAAATAGCAAAACCTCCACTTATAGGACTTTGTACGTAAAGAAGGAAATTAACAGCCTCATATAGCCGTTCGTTATCTACCCTTTCTCCGGAAATTTCCTCTGGCATTTCTGATAGTAATAGAAGACACTACAGGAGAATAGTTATTATACAATAAGAAACAGTTAATTTCCAAAAGATTCAAAGAAAAAGCATAAAAGTATGGTTATAGACTTATTATATCATCGCTGTAACATCCCCTTCTACCAACCAATATTGTCTGCTTTACCCTAAGCCCCAAAAGACCTCATGGCTAGTTTGTTTTTGGTTGCCCAGGTGAACACTTCCCAGGAGGTCACCCCCCCCCCCCCCCTT
Source organism: Ambrosia x helenae (assembly GCA_030844895.1). NCBI lineage: Eukaryota > Viridiplantae > Streptophyta > Magnoliopsida > Asterales > Asteraceae > Ambrosia > Ambrosia x helenae. The sequence goes on along the minus strand of CM061224.1, from coordinate 8,586,595 downwards.
TTGGGTTACCCCACCCGAGCATGCACAAGAGTTCTTATGATCCAATATCTCCCTTGGTGGACATAAAAAACATAATGATGTGGGATTCGCCTAAGGTGTCATAATCACCTTTAGTGCTTCAGCTGTGCAGTCTGAGACGGGCCAACCATGATCTTGGTCAGTGAAAGTCCATGACCCTTTACTAAATTGCCTACACATTTTACTATAATCTCCGGACGGATTTTGTTTGACCTGGGATTCTTTGATATAGAAATGGGCTTTTTTCAATGAGTCACCATATTCTTCAACCATATTACTAGCTATTATTGCTTGAGTTGCAAGTGTGCAATCCCATAATTGGCTCCCAAAGCTCTGCATTTTCATCCCATCTTCTGCTAGCCACAAAAAATCTGGTACTCTAGCAAGGTGATGCCTGAATTCATCGCCATTTGGGTTTGCAGCCCACCAACACATCATTTGCAAGCTCTGCATTAAATACCAAAAACAATTTAGTAAAGGACTAGATGTTGGTGGGTTGGCTAAGGGTCAAAACAAATAATCTTTTAGTACCTTTTCTACACATGCCATGGTAATATATCTCGTCTCTTGGGCGTTATATCGCATTAGTTCGATTGCTCTTTTAAGACCTCTTTCTCTTACCTTGGTGAAAGGCCAATATTTAAAAATGGGCTCACTCAAATGTTGAAGAGTATCCCACAACAGATCTTGGACTATTGAGTGAGGGTAATACAAATCTTCCTGCACTCCATTAACGTTAAACATAGTTCGTCGTAAATATATAATTACTGAAAGAGTATTGTTGATGAACACTTTACAATTGATACTGCTACAAATATGAATTTAGAGGTGGCAAAGTTGGCGGGTCAAGACGGGTCAGAATGACCCATAACAACTTTACTTTATCCATAATTCCATATCTTGTACAAATTTTTATTAAATAACTATCCTATATGAAGTAAAAAAAAATATTGATACAGTCCTAATATGATTTTTTAATAAAAAAAATTTAAGAGGTTATATGCATTGAACATACACTTTAGCCCCTTTTTAAGTAATTTTATTTTTAGCTCCTTATTTTATGCTTACATTGGCCCATTATTATGATAAAAACATATTCCAAGGTGACCCGTTCATTAGTCCATGTGTCACAAATTCCAGCCTTGACATGATTAATCATTCACAACGTGGAGCTTACATGCATTAATTTGGGCCTCACAAGCTTTGTTGGTCATCTTAGACCTTAGTTGACACTACATGTTTTGATGTGGCACCTATTTATATTTAAGATAGCTTTTTATATGCTATTACTGTTTATGTATACCCCAAAAATATATAAACCATTCTAACTACCTTCAAACAGTTGTGGCGCTGTTTATTCCAGTTTATCTCATGATACGGGATAGGATGGATCTCTTGCCGAAGTTGCATAACTAGATCAGTGATTGGACCATGGAATTTTCTCCCATACAAGTATGACATGGCATATAAGTTGTCCGGCAATAGCACCACATTTTCGCTACATCATAGGTAAAAAAAAGTTATAGCAAGTTCAAACAAAATTCATTCCATTCAGTATTAGAGTACGTTAGTTCATTAAATAAAAAACAGTACAAATTACATTCAATATTTTTCTAGTGATTGTGAGAAGAACACGTTACTGGTAAACTCACAGGACCCCACTAAACACTGATAACCATTGAGATCAAGTAAAAATAATCTTAGTATGGGCATGTGGCCTTCAAAGGGATTGTTAAAGGCGGTGGAAGTTATGCACCACACCACCGCTAGGAACGTTATTTCATTCAATATTCAAGATGTTTATAAATTATAATCTCAAGTATGTGTTTGTCAAATCTTAAAATCTATGGGTGGCAAAATGGGTAGGTTGGGTTGGTTTGATTGATGGGTCAGGATAGGTTTGGGTTAGGATGGGTTTGGGTCAAGATGGGTAGATTAAAAAATAGGTTAGGATGGGTTGGGTCAGGATGGGTTTGGGTCTAGATCATAGTTACCTAAAACGGGTTCGCTCCGGTACGGGTACGCGGTTCGGGTACGCAATTCGTTAGAGTGGACGTATTCGGTACGGAGGGGGTAGGTTCATTTCGGTACGAAGCGGTACGGTGTACCAAGGAATACGGTTCGGTGTACCCAAATTAAAACATGAATACCTATTTATAATTTTTATATATATATTTAATGTTAATTTTATACTTTTTTACTATAAATTTATAAGGTAAAATACCAAATGTAAACTAGTAAACATAGAGGGGGTTAAGTGTTTAAATACACAAAGTTATTTTACACTTTTTAAATAAAATGTTACAAATTTAAGAACTAAATGTAAACTGATAAAAGGTAGAGGGGCTAAATGTTGAAATATACAAAACTTATTTAACCCTAATATGATAAAACACATGTGCAGCCGTCACTTATATTTTTTTTTTGAATGGTCCTGCTTCTTCTTCTTCCTTCTTTTCTGTGTTCTCTTCCTCTCTTCCACGATTCTAGCAGAAAAACTTGTACCATTCGCGTTTCCATTACTATCCACAAACCTATAAAATCGATCCCTTGAACGCACCACACAAGGATTGGATCGATTGGAGGTCCGATTTCAGTCGCGTACCGGAGGCGATTTGGTACGTAGCGACTTTCGATTTGGTACATCGCGATCCAGTACGAAAAACATGGCCATGTGAGCGATTTAGGTAACTATGGTCTAGATGGTTTGGATTAAGAGAGGTTCACATCAAAATAGATTAATTTAAAAAAAAAATTAAAATAACAATAAAAAATTAAAAATAAAAAAAGTAAAAAAAATAAAACAAATTTAAAATTAAAAAAAAAAAACAAAAATAAACTTAAAAATAAAATTTTAAGGGATCCGAAATATTTCATTTCGAACCGGACCGGTTCGACCCTATCGGGCTGGTTAACCACCCGGATCCTTACGACCCGGCCGGCCCGGTAGCGACACGGACTGTTTCGACCTGACCGGACCCGTTAGCGACAGGACCGTTTCGACCCAGACGGGCCCGTTAGCGATCGGAACCGTTTCAACCTGACCTGACACGTTAGCGATCCGGACTGTTTCGACCCGATCGGGCTCGTCAACGACTAGGCTTGTTAGCAACCCTAACCACTTCGACCCGACTGGGGCCGTTAGCAACCCGAATCGTTTTGACACGATCGGACCGTTAACGACCTAGACAATTTCGACCCCCGGCCCGTCAACGACCCGAGCCGTTTCGACCCGATCGGGCTCGTCAACGAACGAGACCGTTTTGACCTAAATGGCCCTTTAACGACCGGAAAGCTTCGTCCCGAACAGGTCTAGTAAGGGCGCGGGCTGTTTTGACCCAATCAGGACCGTTAGCGACCGGAACCGTTTCGACCCGGCAGGGCCCGGTAGCGACCCATGCCGTTTCAATCTGACCCGTCCCGTAGCCGGACTGTTACGACCTGACCAGGCCCGGTAGCGACCCGGACCGTTTCGACCCGACCGGGCCCGGTAACGACCCAGATCGTTTTAACCTGACCCGTCCCGTAGCGACCCGGATTGTTTCGACCCGTCCGGCCCGGTAGCGACCCGGACCGTTTCAACCTGACCCGTCCCGTAACGACCCGGATCGTTTTGACCGGCCGGGCTCGGTAGCGACCCGGACCGTTTCGACCCGACGGGCCTGGTAACGACCCAGACCGTTTCCACTTGACCCGTCCTGTAGCGACCCGGACCGTTTTGACCCGGCCAGGCCCGTTAGCGACCCGGACCGTTTCGACCCGGGCCGTTTTGACCCAGTCGGGCCCGGTAGCGACCTGGACCGTTTCGACGCGACCGGGCCCGGTAACGATCCATGGCGTTTCAAGCTGACCCGTCCCGAAGCGACCCGGACTGTTTCGACCCGGCTGGGCCCGCTAGCGACCTGGACCGTTTCGACCCGACCGGGCCCGGTAACGACCCAGACTGTTTCAGCCTGACTCGTCTCGTAGCGTGGCTCGAACCGTTTCGGCCGGCCGGGCCCGGTAGCGACCCGGACCGTTTCGACCCGACCGGGCCCGGTAACGACCCAGACTGTTTCTACTTGACCCGGACCGTTTCGACCCGCCCGGGCCCGGTAGCTAGCCGGACCGTTTTGACCCGGCCGGGCCTGGTAGCGACCCGGACGGGCCCGTAATGACCCAGACCCTTTCAATCTGACCCGTCCTGTAGCGACCCAAACCGTTTCGGCCTGACCGATCCCGTTAGCAAAACGGACCGTTTTAACCCGAACGGGCCGGTTAACAACCTAGACCGTTTGGACTCGATCATGCCCGCTAACGACTCGAATCGTTTCGATGAGATCGGACTCGTTAATGACCCGTTTTTTCGACATTGCCGTCCGTTAACGACCCGAACGGTTTCGAACCGAATGGGGTGATCAACAAATACAAAAGATATATTTTTTTGTTTTAATGACATTGATTTCTATGAGGTATCAAAGCTTTTGGTGTTGGATGAGTTTTAATTAAGATTTGTGTATGGTTATTTAAAAAATATCCATCCTGACCCATTTGTTTTTTTTGACATACCCATCCTGACCCACTTACTTATTTCCTACAATTAAAATTACCTATCCTAACCCTTTTGAAAATTATACTAAACCCATTTTAACCCACAAAGTCAAATTTTAAATCCAAAACAACCCAAACTCAACTAGATGGGTTGAAATTCCTAGGTCTACTAAATTCTGAATGTTCATTGAATAACGGCTCGTTATCGTCATTTATGTACCAGGATGAAACGGAAAAGCTTCAGGAAAAGCCAAAACTCTGGTGGAAGTGGATTGCACCCTTCCCATTCATATACCCCAAGCACCTACACACAAAGGTATGATACTTGAAGTTAGTTAATGTGGTCATATTGCGCATGATGTAAAATTTGAGTAAAACATTTACTGAGAGATAAGTTTTGCCCCAAGAGGGAATTGAGGATGCACCACCATGGTCAAGTATCCACTTCCTGGCGCGTTCAACCGCACCATTTCCATCGTTGGCTCCTTCTCCTAGCAACCTTAACGCTACATAGTTCAATGCAGACCCCATCATTGTGCTGTGTCCCTCGATACAAAATCCCCACCCTCCATCTTCGTTCTGGTCGACAAATTCATTATAATAATTTGTAAGTTGTAACATCTAACTAAAACTTTGAAATAAATATTATTTTTTTTCATAAGAAAGGGAGATGGTTCATACTTGATGATTGTAAATATAACGTTTCATTTCTTTCTTGTGTTCATTGGCTTAAATGTGTGTTGATGGATCCACTTATGTACATTGCAATAAGCTGCACATTGAACATTTAATCACTTATATCTTATAAAAAATTAGTGTTGAAAGAACATTTTCAAGCCAGTTTTTAAATATCATTTATGACAAACTCCAAGGGGAGGATATTTTCTATAAGACCATACGTACTAGAGCTTGAAATGGGCGTGAAATGGTGTGACCCCCCCTCCCCCACCCCCGTACACCATCACTCTGGGCGTTAAGGGCATGAAATGGGAGGAGGCGTGATATAAAAAACGCCCCTCCACCTCTCTCCCAACTTATCCCCCCCCCCCCCCCCCCCCCCCCCCCTCTCTCATTTATTAAAATAATAAAAAAATATTAATTAGATAATTATTGGATGGGCGTGAACCATTACACCCATTTTTTTTGTTTAAAATGACTTTGTTGACGTAATATCCACATGGCGAAAAAATGGCCCCAGAGGGCATGAACCACTACTCATGGTCTAACAGGAGACCCGCAAGACGTGTACGTCCAATTCAATGTAAAATATAAAAACAACAAAAGTTTATTTATCTCTTACTACTCTTTGATATACGCATTTAGATAATATGCTATAAATATTCTATTTTTTAGTGAGTATTAAGAATACTAAAACCTATGTGCAATCAAAAATTTGTTTAACAATTCCTATAATTTTCTAGGATAAATACCCCATAACGTGCAAGATTTGAATTTCCAACATTTTGTTTTGTAGTACAGCACTTAACCATCGGTATATCCCATTGTGGACACGTGCTATTGTTAATTGATACGATAATAGTACAAGAGATAATGTGGTTCTTATAGTTCTCAATTATTTATTCTAAAAAATGCTTCACACTCTATCAATACATTTGTCCTTACAATAATCCTTATAATATACACTTACTGACTTACATATATTCTTACCATGAGATTCACGCATTCATTTTTGAATAAATGATAATGAACATGTAGAAATTAAAGATGCTATGAACTTACCAATGGAGGAGTGTAAAACAAGGGGCCAGTATGTTCTGAGGGCCAATGGCCATCACTTGCTTGGATCGCACGGTTTAGTCGAACGACTTTCTTAACAGCCGTTGTCACTGCTTCATAATTCACTTCCTCATTCTCACATAACCTCACCGGGGGTATGCTCAATACATCAATTCCATTTTCTTTAATCAACTACATAAAACATATCATTAAGATTGTGTATATTGATAATAACTCAAACTAAATTAAGTGTTCTCATACATGTGCATGTATTTGGGCGGCAACTTTTGAATATCATGCACGTGAGCTTATTTCAAGGCAATTCAGTTAATAACGTTCAGTATTTGAAGTTTGAATAAAGCTGTTGAAGATCCTGTTTTCCAGCAAGTAGTTAGGAGTTCTAGTTGTTTAGTTTTCCTATAAATTGCAATGTATCTTGTTGTGTTTCTTTGCACCTTTCGAAATAATCAGAAGTGAATCATTTGCCTTCATTTGCTTTGTTTTCATTCTTGTTATTCATTGATATATTGTTCTAATAGCCAACATTGTGGTATCAGAGCATAGCTCTCAATTTCTTGTTTCGTTTCAATTAAGCAAAGTTCACTTCTGATCATTGTTCATGGCTGACAACTCTCAATCCACTCTAAACAACCAAGTAATTCTAGTGTTCAAAGGGGAAGGTTATGAATACTGGAGTATTCGTATGAAAACAATCCTGAAGTCACAAGATCTATGGGAATTGGTGGATGATGGGATTACTGGAGTTGGCAGTGATCAGACTAGACTTCGAGAGGCACAGAAGAGAGATGCAAAGGCCATGGCTGTAATCCAACAAGGTATTCATGATCTCTTGTTTTCTAGAATTGCAGGAGCTAGTACTTCAAAGGAGACATGGGAGATACTCATGATGGAGTATCAAGGAGATTTCACAAGTTCAAAGTGTGAAATTGCAAGGATTTAGAAGGGAGTTCGAAAATCTGTCAATGAATGTAGGTGAGTCTGTTGGAGACTATTTCTGACGTGTCATGGGAATAGTCAGTCAATAGAGAGCCTATAGTGAAGAAGTGACAGATCAAAGGGTGGTTGAGAAGATTTTGAGAAACTTGTAACCAAAGTTTGATTATATTGTGCCTTCAATTGAGGTGGCCTATGATTTGGCAAGTTTAACACCTGTCAAACTCATGGGTTCACTTCAGTCTCAGGAGGCAAGGTTAAATGGTAGGAGTGTTGGTTTGAAGACACCAGAGAAGAGTGATGAGCAGGCTCTCCAAGTAATGCAACCACAGGCAGAAGATCACTAAATGATCAGTTCAATGATAGAAGGAAAGGAAGGGGATCATTCAGAGGAAGAGGTAGAGGTCGTGTACCTGACAGAAATAGAGGCCCTCAGTGTTTTCAATGCCAAAGATATGGGCATTTGAAGAAGGATTGTTGGTATGCAGAAGAAGCACAAGCCAACATGGTTGTTGATCAAGATGATGATGAGCAAAGTGATGAACAACACTTATTTCTGGCCTGTATTGAGGAGGCTACTCCTGATGAACAATCATTTGCCTTGATGGCAAATACTGGTGAATACTCAAACTCCCTATGGTTTATAGACTCAGGATGCTCTAACCATATGACAGGCTATAAGGAGATCTTTACTACACTAGATGAGACATTCAAACTGAATGTGAAGCTAGGGGATAAGAAAGACATTTGTGTAGTAGGAAAAGGAGAGATCAAGATACCCACTGGTAATGGTCAGTTCAAATATTTAGCTGATGTTTACTATGTACCAAAGCTTGAATATAATGTATTGAGTGTGGGACAATTGATGAGAAAAGGGTATGCTTTATATTTTGAGGATGAGGCATGTACTATAAAAAATAAAGCTACTAATGTTGTGTTGATGAACGTTGAATTAGCCAGGAATAATATGTTTTTACTTGATGCTTCCCAAGCATGCAGTTCTGGTGAAAAGAAAAACAAAGAGACTGTACTCTGGCATGAGAGGTATGGTCATATGCATTATAAAGGTTTGCAACTAGGGGTGTTCATGGTTCGGTTCCAAACCGTGAAACCGCCCAAACCGTTCATTGGTTTGGTTTCACGGTTGGTTTTTTATTTGATATTTCGGTCGGTTGGTTTCAATATTTTGAAACCGTAACCAACGGTTTGGTTTACGGTTTATAGCAAAACCCAACCGTAAAAAACCGGACCGGACCGTATAATTTTATTTATTTATTTTAAATATTTTATAGTATACATAATTAGATTATATACAGTGATAAAATCAAATATGTAAAGTTCGAATCTGTATAAATTTGTGCCTATTTTGCACATTCAAGTACAACAGTCAACCATTACTACTAGCCCATATGTTATATTAACATTTAAAACTCTAAAAACCTAATTGACTAATTTTGATGTCTCCGGCATTTTTTTTAAGTATTTACCTATTTTGAATTGCCTTTTGTGTTATGTGTAATTTGTGGATAACTGAATATTTATAACAGCTTATTGTTAATTGTAAGGATTATGGCTAACTATTATGGTATCTTAGAATTGGACAGTTTGTTACTTTTATTTATTTATTTATTTATTTATTTATTTTGCTCTATTTTATACTTTTTGGCAAATAAGGCCCAACATACACAAACCGTGAAACCAAACCGGAACCAAACCGTTACTAATGGTTTGGTTTGGTTCGGTTTTAGAACTCTATGGTTTGGTTTTGGTTTACAAAAGTAAAAACCGTTACTAACGGTTTGGTTCACGGTTTGACCCAAAAACCGCGAAAACCGGACCGCGAACACCCCTATTTGCAACAGTTGACTGACAAAAGAATGGTGTATGGTATGCCAAACATAAAGAAAATGGAAAAGTGTGAAGACTGCATCCTAGGAAAGCAGACTAGACCCACTTTTCAATCAAGAACATGGATGGCATCAAAAAGACTAGAGCTTGTTCATTCTGATGTGTGTGGTCCCCTTCAAGTCAATAGTCTTGTTGGTAGCAGGTACTATTTGTTTTTATTGATGATTTTTCCCGTATGTGTTGAATCTATCTTCTAGAAAGAAAATCAGAAGTTTTGCATAGATTCAAAGTCTTTAAAGCTATGGTAGAAAAGCAAAGTGATTGTCACATCAAGACTCTAAGAAGAGACATAGGAGGGGAGTATTGTTCTAAAGAGTTTGATTTGTATTGTGAAGAACAAGGCATCAAGAGAGAGTTGACAGCCCATATTCTTCCTCCTCCTCCCTAATCCACCTCTCCATTTCACCACTAATTCAACTTATTACTTTATGAATTTATCACATTTATTTATTTTTTATTACCTAATTCGATTGTTGATATATTACAGAAATTTAAATTCATTCAACTAGATTTGACCATCATCAAATGTTCATAATAAACTACAAACGTATATTGCCATTCAACAGATCAACACTCTTATCTTGTTTCAAAACCTAATTAGATTGTTGACTAATTACAGAAAATCAACCTCATTCATCTAGATTTAATCATCATCAAATGTTGAAAATAACCTAAAATGTGTATTGTCATTCAACAGATCAAGAGAAATTTGTAAAATCATGATTAATGATACAACATATCAGCATCACTATTAATATATGAAATAAATTGCAACCTTGAGTATTGAAAACTAAAACCTAAACTCCAAATCACACGCTGTAACTCACACTTACTAATATATGAAATAAATTGCAAAGAACACAGATTAATCAGCTAGCACCATTTTATAAGAATACATGAGTGATAAGATGTGAACGGTGGTTACCGTGCTGGATCTACTGTCGACGAGATATGGTTAATTGTCTGCCGTCGATCGCGTGCCGTCGATCGCGTGTGGTGGCCGAGTTACCCTAAATGGTGATTTTCTACGGTGGTCAATTTGGTGGTGAAATGTAGAGGTGGGTTATGGAGGAGCAAGAAGAAGAAAAAGAAAAGTGATAGGATAAAATGACTGATTTGCCTACGACTTGACAACATAAATTAAGTGAGTTTGTGTTAAAGGTTGCAACCTATAACAAAAAACTATACAAAAAGGTTGGTTTGGGTGCTTTTTAAACTGAAAGGTATAGGTTGTAGCTTTGGTGATACATAAAGGTTGGTTTTTGTAATTTTGTCTAATTTTAATGTTTCAAAATGCCCCCTAGATTTTAACGGAGTTAGTTAGATTTTAACAAAGTTAGTCCTAATACCTGACATTGAAACAAATTAAAAGGTTAATACCTTAAGTAGAAACAATAAAACCTTAGTACCTGACATTGAAACTAGGTGGAAACCATAAAGACTAACGGCGTAATTTTTTCTATATATATATATATATATATATATATATATATATATATATATATATATTCTATGTTTTTGTAAATTAATATAATTTATATTTTAATGCAAAATTAGAAATAAATTATTAGACATAATTTTAAAATGTTTATGAACTAACAAAAGTAATCTTTATTAAAAAAAATTTTTTTTTTTAAGATAACGTATTTATATGTTATGAAATTTAAATCATATTTATATGTTATTAAAGTTTAAAACTATATTTCATACAATGTTCTTAACAAACAAAATAAAACAAATCAATCCACGTTAATTAAATATTTGATTTAATAAAAAACAAAATATGTTTGGCTATTTTCGTATTATAATAGCTTGATATATAAAATACATTTTATATATGAAAAATCATTATTTAAAATCATCATTGGCTTTGTTTTTTCAAGTTACTTCAATAGAGAAATGTAATATCTAAACAGTCTTTTCATTACTAATTTGTTTCAATCTTTATTTTCATGCTAATAATTCACACAATCTTTTTTTATAATATAGTCAAATTGAACCAATAAATATCATTATGTTTAAGGACATTGATGTTAGAAAAAAATGATTATACACTCAAGTTTAGAAATACTTTGGTTTTGGAAGAAACTTGATGTCAAATTCCAAAATGAATAATACTCGATTGCGATGGTTTAACGAATGAGGAGATAATTTTAAATTAGTTTCACTTTTTTATATCTTAGCCTAAACAGATTTACTCTTATTACTTTTTTATTTTTGTTTGTTTTGTTGTACCTGCAGTCTACAAGGTAATAGCCATGGTATGGAACATATATTTTGGAAAGTTTGAAAAAAGTTTTATGTGAATAAGAATGTTTTTTACAAGAAATTATTTAGGGGCTGATGAATATTTAATATTTTTTCGATTGTAAAGGAAACTTTTTTTATTTTAAATAAAATATGTAATCTAATTTTTCTTAATTATATTTTATATTTATATATAATTTAAATTGTTCAACCCGTGTATCACACAGGTACATAACCTAGTTTAATCTAATATGTTAACTTTACTACAATATTTTTCATAATCTAACCTGCATTCGCATCAGTAAATCAGCGCATGGACGGACACCTTTGATTCGATTGTTTCGATAACATTGGCGGGCATCTTCAACTTCTTGATGTTCATCTAGAGTTCCGGCATTGGGATCATATTCCCAAATTTGCCTACCAACAAAATTGTTTGTGCTAAATAAGTAAGGATCATTTCCTTGTGCTATCTTCAGTTTCCACATATCTTCTTGACTTTGGGAATCAGTAACTTAAATCAGCCCATATTAGATGATGGTATGAGTGTTAATATATGGGTGGTTTATATAGAGACTCGAATAGTGGTCCTATTTTATGATGGATGAGCTAAAGTATTTTGGAAATGAAATATTTAAAATTTATTTACACTAGTGGGTTATGTCTATGGGCGGATCTTAGTGTGTGAAAACCGGGCCTCGGCCCGGTCTCTTTTTTCGTTTTATAGTGTAAATTTTACCGAAAATTTCCGAAAATTTGTATATGTATTGAGTCCGGCCGGCCAAGATTGAGCCCAGCCCTACCAGGTGTTTGGTTCAAGATCCACCACATATATTTCGGTCAATAGTATTTGCGATTTTATAAAACATTTTATTTGTAAAAAACAAAATACGTACATTGAAAATCATAAAAACAAATACGATATCGATTCCAATCAAAGCTAATGCCGTTACCAATGTTGTTTGGCAAGTAGCAATTCGTTTCGGTTCATCACCTGTACGGTACCAATAATCGATACAATTTACGACACAAAAAAAAATACATTTTTGTGAACACAACTCCCGTTTTCAATAAAATATATGTTGGAATGCTGAGAAAGAAAATTATAACCAACTGCGTATTTAGCTTTTTTTTTAAGTTAACGAACGTGACGTGGCGGAATTTTGTTGGTATCGGTTTGGTTCATTATGGTACCAGAACTCACTGTAGCAACCAAAAGAAAAAAAAAACAAAAAATAAAGCCTTGATTTGTTGATGACTGTTCTAAAATTACTGATATCAGTACCGACTTCGTTCGGTATTTGTGTCGGTGAGTCAGGGCCTGGCATTCGCAATAGCTTAAAAAAAAAAAAAAAAAAAAAAAAAAAAAAAAAAAAACCTCCATTTCGAATACAACTTTGTTATTAACAAAATCAATAAAATAAACGTAATCACAACTTAAAAAGTTATTAATGATATTTGTGATTTCGTGATTATTTGCATTTACTGATGATCCATCTTTCTGATTTGATGTGTGGGCCCAACTAACCCATGGACCAATTTAGCCTCAATTAATTGTTTCAGCCCATGAGGCTGGCGGTGTTGGAGACGCTCCAACCCCGTCCCACACACCGCACCCCACCCCGTTCTCGTCACTCCCGTCTTCAGAGAGACGTCCGGGACGGGCCAATTGCATTGAAGCATTTATTTTTTTTAATCGTTGCAAATTATACCGTTTGATTAACGGTCGTTTTTTTTAAGGTTTTTTTCAATATAAAACCAAACCACTCACCTCAATTTTTTATACCAAATTCATTCTCCTCATCCCTTTTCTCTATAATATTTTTTATAAACACTTCAATTTTTATAAAAAAATTATCATTGATTCATTCAACCTATTCAACCAAAACAACCCAAATAGCCCGAATTCAAATCCGAATCCAACAATGTGTTACACCCCGGTAATGGATCCACCAATCTCGCAACAAGTACCACCCAATTTAGTTTCCATCCAACATTACCAACAACAAGCGAACAATTTCTCGCAGTTCAACCAATTGCAATATTTGCAAATGCAAAACACGTTTCCAACTCAACAAACACATTTTCAAACTAGCCAACAATTTTCTCCACAACCACCTCCCGCAACATCACCTATCGGTCCGTCTCAACCCGTAGACGTGGATAACGACGATAAAGATATAATTTCGGAAACTCAACCTTCGCCACCCAAGGATAAAGCTAAAGGCAAACACAAAGGTAAAGCTAGAGAAAAAGGTACGGGACGTGGTAATCCGAAAGATGGAGTAGCCAAGCCATGGTCCGATATTGAAGAGGAGACGTTAGCTAAGGCGTGGGTTGCTTCGTCAAAACGCGCCGTAGTTGGTAATATTTTTTTCCTCTCGTCCATACCTTTCGCAATATATATATAGGGTCAAGATCGTGTACAAAGTGTTTTTTTTTTGTGAGAAGTGTGAGAAGTATTAAAAATTGATACTTAGGCATCATTTTTTGAACTTAGTCGTAATATTTTGGATTGTTTTGCCTATAAAAACACCAAACATAACAATTAAAAACCGAAAACAATGTATTTTAGTCTTAAAACTTAAAACACCATGCTAAGAACATTAGCAGTGTGTTTTAAGCGTTAAGTAGTGTGTTTTAGTTGTTTTTTAAATTTAATGACTATAATACATTGTATTGTGTTTTAGATTGTTGTGTTTGGTGTTTTTTAAGTTAAAACAACCTAAAACATCATTCGTAAATTCAAAACATGATGTCTACATGTCAATTCTTAGTCATTCTCACACTTCTCACGAAAAATGTACTTTGTACAGGATCCTAAACCTATATATATATATATATATATATATAGGGGGTGGTTAAAATAAAAACCCACTCAAAACGAGAAAACCCGGGAAACTCTGACTTCCCGAACTTTTTATCATCTGAAAAAATTAGGGTATGTAATATACATGTTTTTAAGAGTTTTGAGACAAAAAAAACAAAAAAGCGCCGAGTGGATATTTTAAAAAAAAAATAAGTTTTTTGTGTTACATATGTAACATGTCTGTTTTTGTGTAACATACGTAACACAAAAAAAAAACTTATTTATTTTTTTTAAAAATATCCACTCGGCGCTTTTTTGATTTTTTTGGCTCAAAACTCTTAAAATCATGTATATTACAGACCCTAATTTTTTAGATGATAAAAAGCTTGGGAAGTTAGAGTTTACCGGGTTTCCTCGTTTTAGAGGGTTTCCGGTATCTCTTTCCCTTATATATATATATATATATATATATATATATATATATATATATATATATAGGGGAAAGTTAATTTGAGAACACCTATATTTCGTGTGAACCGCGAGAACGGCATCTAAAACCATTCAAATTCAAAATTTCTTTTTACACTTGTCTTTATTACTAAAATACAATCCAAAAACACAATTTACGCGTAAAAATTCAAACGTATATGGAAATAAATTGTTTTTACACATGTGTAAATTTACTGTTTGTACATGTGTAAGCTGTTTCATTTACACATGTGTAAATTGTTAATTTGAAGGTGTTTTTGCAAGAAAAGATGAATTATTTGGAAAGAAAATTCATTTATTAATGTTATATTTTGATTATAATGAGATTTGTACTAAAAAAATTGATTTTGATTGATTTTTTTACTTGTTCTCACGGTTCTCGCGATATTTAGCGTTCTCAAGATAACCCTCCCCTGTATATATATATATATATATATATAGTTTAAAATTTTTAATTACATTTTTTTAATCATAGGTAACAACCAATCGCAAGAGGCATTATGGCTCAAAATTGTTGAAAACTTTCATATGTTTATGCAAGCCGAGCCGTATCGATTACTAGATTCTTGTAGCTCGAAGTGGAGAAAGATTAACACGGAATGCGGTCGATTTAATGGTTTTATAACCAAATTAAGTCGAACCCGCCTACTGGTTGGAATGAGCAAAATATTTTCGAGGAGGCTTTGCGCAAGTATAAGGTGGAGTATAAAAAAGCTTTCTCGATGATTAGGGCTTGGTCGGTTTTGAAAATTGAACAAAAATGGGCAACGGTCCCAAACGAGGCTCAACGGGCCAAACGTACAAAAAAAGTTCAAAAAGGAGGTCCGTCCGTTCCAATTAATATTAATATCAACAAGGAGGCAGGGTTCGACATACCACCTATTGAGGAGGAGGAACGCTCCATCAGTTTATAAATTTACAGAATTTTTTTTTACATAATTGTTTACGATTTGTTTGTAACATATAAATATTATGAGTACTAATGTAGGTCGGGATAAAGCACGAAAGGAAGCGACGACGGGAAAGAAAATGGCATCGGCTAGCACGAGCGGGAGCGATTCAAGGCTTGACACTTTATCGGCACAAATGGAAGCTTTCAACCAAGCAAATGCAAAAAAAAAAAAAAAAAAAAAAAAAAATTCAAGAAGGAAAAGCTTAGGTTGACAGAGGAAGCGAAAGCGGTGGAAGAGTGGAAAATTATGTCGACCGACCTTTCTACTTATCCCGAAGAACAATGCGTAGTGTTGAAGAAAATGCAAGACAAAATTCATCAAAGTGGATTTAGTTTTTTAAAATTTTAGGAAATCTTCTCTTGTTTTTTTCGGTTTGTATTTTTTTTTAATTTTAGGATGGTTTGTAATTTTTTTTTATAAAATTTAGTATTTATTTTAACATTATTTTGTTTATTTGTTACTTTTATAACTAATTAAATTTAATATTAAAAAATGAATTAAGTAATAAATGCAAGAGACATGGGAATTTTGGTATCTCCACACCCTTGCAATGTCCCAACCAAGAGAACATGGGTGTTGTCCTAGGTGGTATCCTATGTGGCATTGAGACATGACCCTTTTTATGTCTCCACACCCATTAGTCTGAGCCTATCCAACCATTTAATTGTCATCACTTACTATAAGGGGGGCGGGGTGCTTCACTGAAACATTTTCAACTTCACCGATTTATACCAATCCTACACTACCACATCACTTCACTGATTCACTTAATTGAAACTGTTTTTTGGAGGCAACACTCCACTGATTTTTCACCCAACAATCAATTATTTTTACTCATAATAATAATAATATTAAAAATAATAGCAGTCCATCCTCTCCAGATTCACCTCCATAACCACATTCCTCCATCACCATATTCCTTTGTATCACCTCCATCACCATATCCATCCTCTCTAGATTCATCATCTCCTCTGTATCACCTCCATCACCATATCCATCTTCTCCATCACCGATTTATCCTCTCCATTAACATATCCATCCGTAACCATCATCGTCGTATCCTGTGTACACCGTAACCATCACCGATCCACTGAGGTCTAAGAGAAAATATCAACGAGAGGATGAAGAGACAATCTTTGAATATTAGTGATTTGACAGAGAGAGAGAAAATCAGTGTTTATCGTGCGGTAACTAGAACCAGAAAATGGTTCACAGATCCACTACCAGCACTGGTGGCGGCGGTGTTACCGTGCTGGTAGTGGGGTACCCGTGGCCATATCGGTAGGCGCCCCGTCCCCCCTAAGAGCAACAGGTTTTTCGTCCCCACGACCCATCCATATATTAGTTTTTTATTTTCTTTTAGTTAAATAATATTTTTATACCTTTATCATTATTTTTCTTTTTCCTCCACTCACAACCACTTTAAAAAAATCTATATATATATATATACATACATATCTATATCTGTACTACATTATAAAGGGGGAGACATGGGCAAATATGTTCAAATTGTCAAAGTTAAGATGACATTTGAAAAGACACATGCTTTAAACCTATAATGTCATATAAATCTTTCCCATATTACCCCTTGATGCATTGTTACTTGTACAACATTTATCAAATAACATTTTTATTGACATCGGAATATTAGATGGAGTCTTTAAGTGTTTATAACTTGTATTACTTGCATTCTTAATAAATAACTAGAAACTAAGCGAGTCACTGTTCATTGTTTAAGACTTGTACATTGTGTGTGTGTTTCGTGGGTTTTAAACTACAGCAGTAAGGGAGCCAAAGTTTGAACTCAGTTCGATAGCTCCAGGGGGCGTTCATTATGCAGGCTTAAGCTTCTTTGGTGCACTCAGCTGTAAACCATTTTCAACTAATGCAAGTTCAATTCGAGCTCAAAATCAGCAACTTCAATATTGTATGCGGTCCAGATTTTGAATACATCACTGCTTACATTGTACATAGGGCTCAAAAAATTTATAAGAATATTGGGGTAGCTTCCTTATAAGATCAAGTTTGACTTGAAACGCTTATGGGACAAAACACCAATGCGTTTTTATACTTTTGTTCTTGAGCTTGTTGCTTCCTACATACTTCATTTCACCATAACGAATCATCCACAAACGCTATACCCACACCACAAACCCCAAAAACAACTACGATGCAACAAAACAAAAGCACCCGCAACATCGTGCGGGCATTCCCACTAGTCTACTATAATATATAAATAAAACCTATTGGTAGACACTTGGCACTTTCTCAGAGATTCTTATTCTGTTTTCCCGCCTACTTCCTTTGCACACTTCTTTTTTCTTTTTTTCCTTATTTTTCTCACAAAGCTTAACAAAAAAAGTTGATCCCTTCATTCTTCCCCAAATGTTAGCCATCGTTCTTTCTTTTCAAAACCCTAAACAACATCATCTTTCTTCCTTAAATCTGTAAATTCTTCATTCTTCGTCTCCAATCCTATATCATCAAAGCAAGTTTATACTTTTCTTTTAATATTATGCATTTATTCTATATCTGAATACTTTATCATTGAGTTTTGATTTTGATTAGCGTTATTTTTATCTCCTTTATGACATGTGCCGCAAATAATTTGAATTAAATCTTTTGATGTTACTGTTCTTAATAAAAAAACATATATCTAGTTTTATCTCCTAAACAAAACATGCTTTTTTTTTATTTTTTGTTCAACCCGTGTAATACACGGGACTCTAACCTAGTATATCTATATCTATAATCTATAATCTATAACTATATATAAAAGAATTGAAGTTTGATGATGTGACATTCAATAGTGGCCTCAACCCCCTTGAATGTGCCACGTGGCATCATGTGAAGTTTTCTTTTAAATTTTTTTATTTTGTTTTTTAACCCTAATAATCCCTTTCATTATTTCATTATTTACGGCTCTGTCCTATCTGTATCTCTCTCTCTCAAACTCAACGAAGAAGACGAAGGTCGATAAGGCTACAACAAAGAATAACAAAGCCTCAACTAAGGATCCTGTTGCTCCTAAGCGTCCTCCATCTGCTTTCTTTATCTTAATGTAACTGCTAACTTAATCAATCATTCATGCTTCCAGATCTCAACAAATCCATTTATTAATTGTTTTAATAATAACACATGGTTCATTTTCTCATATCATAGGGAGCAATTCAGGAAGGATTTCAAGGAAAACTTTCCTGACAACAAATCAGTCGCTACAGTACGTTTTATAAGTCCATTTAAAGAATAACTTTCCATATTATCTGTTCACTGTTCAGTCACCGATGAGTTTTTAAAAAAGTTAATACAAATTACAGGTTGCTAATGAAGGAGGAGTTAAGTGGAAGTCTATGTCTGAAACCGTAAGATCTGCTAACAAAATCGAATAATATTATCGAATCTATTCTTATAGACGTTTAATCAAACAGTTGGAGTGCATGTTTTATGTTTAATTTGTTTGATGAATTAACTATTCTGTGCGTAGTAGAAAGCTCCTTATGTGGCAATGGCAGCTAAGAAGAAAGCTGAGTATGGAATTGTTGTGAAACAACACAATGATGATCTCGTAATAATTCCTATTTCTCAAATTTTTTAATAAATTGTTTTATTAATTTTATTAATTATTAATTAGCCATGTTATTGTTAATTTTATTTGATTGAATGATGTGTTTTCCACCTTCCAGCTGTCATCATGGTGAGGAAGAGGAGAACCAAGCTTCCGAGTGCAGAAGAAACTTACCAGTCTCAGGAAACAAGTGTTGCCCAATGTCCACCACCACAACAACAGCTGTAGTAGCAGCCGCAACAGGGTGGCAATCAACAAGGACGTGGCAAGGGTGGACAACCACAAGTTGGAAGAGGCTGGGGTCCAAGGGGTCCTGCACCACGTGCCACGACTCCACAGCAGTATCCTGGTGGTCCAATGGATCAACCCCAGCATGGGAGAGGGTCTTCGTAACAACAACAGACTCCAAGAGGAACTGCACGGCCTGTGTATGCTGCTTAACCTTCAATAACGCCCACTCCCGAGCTAAACCAAGCAACATAGACTCCCCATCAACCCGGGGTTGCAATGCAGCCTCCTGCTGAAGTCGGCTCATCTAGCAGCCAACCTCCTCATGTGCATGAGGAAATGGCTCAGCTCTCTATTCGGAAAGACGAGCCTCCTGTTCAAGTTGCCCCTGCTTCTAGCAAATCAATGAGGTTTCCTTTGCGCCCAGGCAAAAACAGCTTCGGAACAAGGTGCATTGTTAAGGCGAATCATTTTTTTGTGCTCAGCTTCCTGACAAGAATTTACACAAGTATCTGAGATTAGTAATGATGTTGAGCAGGAATCTACTTCTTAGGTATTGTGATAGTCTGATACAGTTCCTCATGCACAGGAGGAGGCTGGCTGCTAAATGAACCGACACCATCTCTCTCTTCGCTACTGCATCATCTCCGGCGCTGTCCTTCGGTATATATTCTCCCTTTGTTTTTTATTCAATTATTAATTTTATGTTAACAATATGATTGTTTTTTCAGAGTTTTTAATTGATATATTTGTTTCTGAATGCTTGAATGGTTCTGGGTCTGTTTCTTTTTCTGTTAATTGTTGATGTAAAGATTTGTTGTAACACCCCAACCGATGGCGGAATCATCGAGGTGCCACGTAGTGACGATTGTTCAAAAGCTCATGGTACTAAAATGTAAATATATGATTATTGAATATTGTTTTACAACATGTGAAATTAAATACAATACAACAAAAGTAAAGATAATTGATTGATTTAATCTAAGTCCAAAGTCCTATGTGAAACGTCAAGCAGCTTATCCTGAAACATGCACGAAAATAATTTTGTCAACATATGATGTTGGTGAGTACTACTTAGTTTTGTACGTATAGTATAAGTTTTGAAAAGTAGTACAATTCATGTGTCTAGCATCACCAAGGCATTATGTAAACACGCAAGTAACCAAACAAGACAAAGATCACATGTAAAGTTGTACAATGAAATTGATAATGAGCACCTCAACACCAAGTTATGTCTGTATGTAAAGAGCACCATAACATAAGTTATGTCTGTATGTAAAGAGCACCATAACACAAAGTTATGTCTGTATGTAAAGAGCACCATAACATAAGTTATGTCTGTATGTAAAGAGCACCATAACACAAAGTTATGTCTGTATGTAAAGAGCACCATAACGCAAAGTTATGTCTGTATGTAAAGAGCACCATAACACAAAGTTATGTCTGTATGTATGATTTTGTATGTAAGCTACGTTCATGTTCAAGCATAAGCACAAAGATAATCAAGACACGTATATGAATTGTAAATGAATAAGAATGTATGTGTAAATGAATATGAAAGTTTTGAATAGTTGTGCATGAATCACCCCAAAAATTGTAAAAGCGAAAAAGGGGATAAGTAATACTCACCTTAGCAAGGTGATAAGTCTTGTGTAATTGAATAAGTATATTCCAACGTTGCCAAGTATCACCCTATGTATATTGTAACAAATAAGTCTAAGTCTATCTAGTTTATAAGTATTTTCTAGGGCTTCGAATTGGGGATAAACGTTTAATTGATTAATAAACAAATTGTTTATTAAATATAAGAAATTTAATAAATAAATAAATAAAAGTATCTTTGTAAAATTTTAAGTTGGATATAATCACAACATAAGGTGTTGAGTATGAAAATAATTTTTATAAAATTATTTTCTTGAAAATAGAATATTTAATCTAATTATTTCAAATTGTCAAAATATGACTTTAATATCTAAAAATATTAAAATTAAAGAATTTCTGAATTAAAAAATGTATTTCAGTTCTAGATAGTTAGAAATAATTTATATAAATTTTTGGTGCAAAAATATTGAAAAATGAATTTATTATGATTTATTTATGATTAAAACTAACAAAAATTAATTAAAAATATAAAATGCACGGTTTTTCTGAATTAAAAATAATTTCTGAAATGTTTAAGGATATACAAGTTTAGAATAATTTTTGTGAGATTTAATAAAATCGTTTAGATATTTTTATTGAATTTTATAATTATAAATGAATAAACTTGTATTATTTATAATATATATTAAATAAACTATTTTTGAAAAACTAAAAATGGAACAGCAAAGTTTATCATTGGAATAACATAAGATAAATTTTGTGGAATTTATAAAATAGTTTTAGTATTTTAAAATGATTTTAAAAGATTATGGGTTAAATATATAAATGAAAAGGGACAAAAAAAAAATTGTTTTGGCACTTGTGGGATTCGAACCCGTGTACTCTGAATAACCAGCAACAGACACAACCACTTGACCTAGATCAGTGGTTGTGTTTGGTTTCTATCTTTTTAAAATAAAAACATAAGCTTGCAATGGTGTTCTTCCCCAATTATATCATAAGAACCCTAGATTCCTTAATGTTTCAAGCACACAATTATACTCTGATTAAACATGGGGTTAATATCTATCAGTACTCGATTAACATACTACAACCAAGAATTAAAACATACCAGACCCGGAAGACTTCAATTCGCGAGTCAACTCCTAAGGTCAACAACCTCGATTAGACGCAGAGAATGATTTGTTTGTGCGATTAAAGTGTACAGGAAATGGATTCGTCATGGTCTGAATAGACTTTGAGGATTAATTTATATAGTGGTCGGGTTTAATTGAGAATTTAAGAGGTTGACTCGATAAGGTGTCAAGATGCGTTAATCACGATCCATGATTACGTCGTGAACTTAATTTGTGACGTGTTTATGGCCGAGAATCATGTGGTGGCCACGAAATAATTAAAATACCTTCCATTAATAGCTTGATGGTGCATCAATTAAGGGAGTTTAGGAGATTTGACTTTTGGTCAAAGCTGATTTGCAGGTCTTGAGTTGCAGCGAGAGGGAAGAAAGAAAAGGCAGCAAGGTGGCCTTTTATATAATTCACGCTGGAATTAAATCAACAGATCAGTGTAGCTCAGATGGTTATTGGCGCGTGTTAAAGGTCGGGCCGCTCCGGTTCGATTCTTGGCAACAGCAAGGTATATATTTTTTTTTAGCAAATAAGGGGAAAGGGGAGGCAGGCTTTGGGCTTCGCTAGTGGGCCTGTCTGATGGGCCGTTTGGTTTGGGCCAGACCCAGATTGGGCTTAGGATTAATAAAGGGTTTTGTTATGTTGGGTTGTAGGTTGGTTTGGGTATGGTTAACTAGATAAACTCTTATACATATATATATATATATTATAAAATTAAAACCTGAAAATTATTATTATTATTTTTATTATTATTAATAAAAGAAAAGTGACGGATGTCACAGCATCCCCTACTTTTAGAAACTTCGTCCCGAAGTTATTAGAAACATAGGGTTATGGATGCTTGGGTAAAATTAAGATAACTGCGGTTTGGAAAATTCGAATGATATGGATAAGGGGTTTGATAGGTGTGAGTTAAGGATTGGATTAGGTTCGTCTCGAATAATAAGGAGAATAAGAATCTAGTAACACTAAACTTCAAGTTTTAGGAATTTTAAAATAAATGTACGAGTTGATTGACTATAACAAAACCAAATGAACTACAAGCAAACAGAGTTTGTTCCTGGTCCGACTTCCAGTCTCACTTTCAATGCATCATTAGTGTTTGTATACAGGGTGTACCGCAGCTAACCCACCACACCTTTGATACCTTGAAAACGTACTGGGCGTCTTCCCAAAAACTCTAATAGAATTTCACACTACCCTAACGTACCTGTAAATTCATGATTACGTTCCGGACCGGAATCATCAATCTTACCTTACATTAGGGTTTTATGTCCTTCTATGATCCCACCGATTGTTGAGCAGGTTCGATAGCCTCCACCAGTCGTGGAGTAGGTTGTAGGGCCTCTCCCGACTGTTTGAAAAGGCATAGTGACCTCTACCAATCGTTGAGTATGTTCGATAGCCTCCACCAGTCGTGGAGCAGGTTGTAGGGCCTCTCCCGACTGTTGAAAAAGGCATGATGACCTCTATTAAGTGCAGCAATTATTATTCACATAGTTTGCAAATTGATAGCATGTTTATGCAACCAAGTTTGTAAGTACTACAACCATTAAATGTAAGTGTTATCATGAATAATTAAATGTTTACGAGTATCGTGAATAATTAGATGTTTAATGCGTAGTCAAATTAAGGGAAAAAAATCTAGTTTCAATCAAGCAATGATGTTTTTCTTAGAAAAGCTTTGTAAGATCAAGTGTTAAGTCCAAACGTTTCAAATGAATGTAAGGTAGAGTCTTGTATGATAAATGTAATCAATATGATAAATTTCCAATCTGTGTTAATACACAATAGTATGCAAGGAAATTTCTAGATGTTGTATGCTAATGAGTGCGACAAAATTGGGTACAAAATAAAAATAGAATTATGAAAATGAAAACACGAGTATCATGAATAATTAAATGTCCAGTGAATAGTCAAATTAAGGGGAAATCAAGTTTCAAGTATCAGGTTTTTAATAGTTTGATTATCATGGGTAACTATCTCATGTGTGAGAAGGTGAAGGATATGAATTTAGTTCTTGAGAGGGTGATGAAAAATCTTGAAGCAGAACCAAGGTTGTGAGAGATAGTGAATGTGAAGATAGTTGATAAAGAGTTTATTTTATAGTACGGAGATTATATAGCAGTGTAAATTTTGGGATTTGGATCAAAGGTTATAATCAAGTGTATAAGAAAACATGATTGTGGTATATGCCAAATATTGTAAAAATTTGAACAAGTTGAAAATGAGTGAGTGTCGATGGAGAATCTAGAGACTATATATTATTCCTATGAAAAAGTATTTTCAAAATTGGTTTTGTACATAAGGCAAAAGTTGTTAAATAGTACAAGCTAAGTGGGCTTTGTAATAGTTTAAAACATTATATAGAAAATCGTTTGTTACGTCAATAAATAATCAATTGAATTTAAGTTCGAGGAAAATATGTACTTTGTAAAGTTACTAGGTAATACAACAAGTTTTAGAAATCTTTAGTTTGTGCCAAAGTATGAGGTTATAGTTTTTAAAATAAATAACATGTGGAGAAAAGTAATAATATGATTTGGGTAGGGTGTTGAATCTTTAAAAAGTGGCTAAGAGGGTAAGGTGAAGTGTGATTGTGAAATCCATAGATGGTTATGAAAGTATGAACTTGTAAGCAATATATGAAAATCGTGAAATACAAAATATTGTATATGAATCGAGAGAGTATTTTTGAAAAAAAAAAAAGCTTGCATAAAATGCTTGGAGTGCCCTTGTCTAGCTGTAAAGCCCAACAAGAACGTTGACTTTTCAAAGACATTGAACCCAACGGTGATCAAAGAAGACATGCTTTAGCCTATAAATGGACACTCACTCCAGGAATCCCCAGGTAAGCATAACAGGTCCGTAAATGGATTTATGCGCTATGCTTGCCTATGCCAGAAAACCCAGTGTACAGGCGTCCACCCTTCCAGATTGCACGTGTCCTTATCACACTCATTAAAGTTCAACAACTTCGAAGGAGTAAAGTAAGAGTAGGTATTATGTCTAAGAATGTCTTCATAAAAGGTACTGTTCCCGTATGATGATGTAAACTTTACACTCTCTGTAGGACACCATCTCTATGCACCATGATGAAAGATAAGAAGAATAGAGAGAGGGAAGAAGGGAAAGATAGAAGGAGGAAAGTAGGGAGAAATGAGGGGTAGGGTAATTCAGGAAATATTATGCATGCAAGTTGTAGTTCGGTTATAGTCTAGGCCTTTTTATCTAATAACCTAGTTCCCTATAACCATGGCTCTGATACCAATCTGTAACACCCCAACCGATGGCGGAATCATCGAGGTGCCACGTAGTGACGATTGTTCAAAAGCTCATGGTACTAAAATGTAAATATATGATTATTGAATATTGTTTTACAACATGTGAAATTAAATACAATACAACAAAAGTAAAGATAATTGATTGATTTAATCTAAGTCCAAAGTCCTATGTGAAACGTCAAGCAGCTTATCCTGAAACATGCACGAAAATAATTTTGTCAACATATGATGTTGGTGAGTACTACTTAGTTTTGTACGTATAGTATAAGTTTTGAAAAGTAGTACAATTCATGTGTCTAGCATCACCAAGGCATTATGTAAACACGCAAGTAACCAAACAAGACAAAGATCACATGTAAAGTTGTACAATGAAATTGATAATGAGCACCTCAACACCAAGTTATGTCTGTATGTAAAGAGCACCATAACATAAGTTATGTCTGTATGTAAAGAGCACCATAACACAAAGTTATGTCTGTATGTAAAGAGCACCATAACATAAGTTATGTCTGTATGTAAAGAGCACCATAACACAAAGTTATGTCTGTATGTAAAGAGCACCATAACGCAAAGTTATGTCTGTATGTAAAGAGCACCATAACACAAAGTTATGTCTGTATGTATGATTTTGTATGTAAGCTACGTTCATGTTCAAGCATAAGCACAAAGATAATCAAGACACGTATATGAATTGTAAATGAATAAGAATGTATGTGTAAATGAATATGAAAGTTTTGAATAGTTGTGCATGAATCACCCCAAAAATTGTAAAAGCGAAAAAGGGGATAAGTAATACTCACCTTAGCAAGGTGATAAGTCTTGTGTAATTGAATAAGTATATTCCAACGTTGCCAAGTATCACCCTATGTATATTGTAACAAATAAGTCTAAGTCTATCTAGTTTATAAGTATTTTCTAGGGCTTCGAATTGGGGATAAACGTTTAATTGATTAATAAACAAATTGTTTATTAAATATAAGAAATTTAATAAATAAATAAATAAAAGTATCTTTGTAAAATTTTAAGTTGGATATAATCACAACATAAGGTGTTGAGTATGAAAATAATTTTTATAAAATTATTTTCTTGAAAATAGAATATTTAATCTAATTATTTCAAATTGTCAAAATATGACTTTAATATCTAAAAATATTAAAATTAAAGAATTTCTGAATTAAAAAATGTATTTCAGTTCTAGATAGTTAGAAATAATTTATATAAATTTTTGGTGCAAAAATATTGAAAAATGAATTTATTATGATTTATTTATGATTAAAACTAACAAAAATTAATTAAAAATATAAAATGCACGGTTTTTCTGAATTAAAAATAATTTCTGAAATGTTTAAGGATATACAAGTTTAGAATAATTTTTGTGAGATTTAATAAAATCGTTTAGATATTTTTATTGAATTTTATAATTATAAATGAATAAACTTGTATTATTTATAATATATATTAAATAAACTATTTTTGAAAAACTAAAAATGGAACAGCAAAGTTTATCATTGGAATAACATAAGATAAATTTTGTGGAATTTATAAAATAGTTTTAGTATTTTAAAATGATTTTAAAAGATTATGGGTTAAATATATAAATGAAAAGGGACAAAAAAAAAATTGTTTTGGCACTTGTGGGATTCGAACCCGTGTACTCTGAATAACCAGCAACAGACACAACCACTTGACCTAGATCAGTGGTTGTGTTTGGTTTCTGTCTTTTTAAAATAAAAACATAAGCTTGCAATGGTGTTCTTCCCCAATTATATCATAAGAACCCTAGATTCCTTAATGTTTCAAGCACACAATTATACTCTGATTAAACATGGGGTTAATATCTATCAGTACTCGATTAACATACTACAACCAAGAATTAAAACATACCAGACCCGGAAGACTTCAATTCGCGAGTCAACTCCTAAGGTCAACAACCTCGATTAGACGCAGAGAATGATTTGTTTGTGCGATTAAAGTGTACAGGAAATGGATTCGTCATGGTCTGAATAGACTTTGAGGATTAATTTATATAGTGGTCGGGTTTAATTGAGAATTTAAGAGGTTGACTCGATAAGGTGTCAAGATGCGTTAATCACGATCCATGATTACGTCGTGAACTTAATTTGTGACGTGTTTATGGCCGAGAATCATGTGGTGGCCACGAAATAATTAAAATACCTTCCATTAATAGCTTGATGGTGCATCAATTAAGGGAGTTTAGGAGATTTGACTTTTGGTCAAAGCTGATTTGCAGGTCTTGAGTTGCAGCGAGAGGGAAGAAAGAAAAGGCAGCAAGGTGGCCTTTTATATAATTCACGCTGGAATTAAATCAACAGATCAGTGTAGCTCAGATGGTTATTGGCGCGTGTTAAAGGTCGGGCCGCTCCGGTTCGATTCTTGGCAACAGCAAGGTATATATTTTTTTTTAGCAAATAAGGGGAAAGGGGAGGCAGGCTTTGGGCTTCGCTAGTGGGCCTGTCTGATGGGCCGTTTGGTTTGGGCCAGACCCAGATTGGGCTTAGGATTAATAAAGGGTTTTGTTATGTTGGGTTGTAGGTTGGTTTGGGTATGGTTAACTAGATAAACTCTTATACATATATATATATATATTATAAAATTAAAACCTGAAAATTATTATTATTATTTTTATTATTATTAATAAAAGAAAAGTGACGGATGTCACATTTGTTATGGAAGAGGTCAAGTTGTAAATGGACATGATTTCTTAAAATCCGTATAAAGATTCAACTTTTATGGAAAACCCACAAACAAGATTCAACTTTAATGAGCATTATTCTTTCTACTTCCGCTGTTCAACGACAATCTGTTTGAATCGCATGACACATTTTTCTTTTTAAACAAATACACATCATTCATATGGCATACACAGTGTAAGGAGTCCATGACACTGCAGAAAATAATTATTTTTACCTAATAACAATATTACGTTCTTCGATTAACAATCAGGTTTAGTTTCTACAGTTCTACCTCCTGAATTTATTAATTAAAGCTTTTATTAGTGTTTTGAGTATTTGAATTCTTGATTATGTGGAATTCGTTAACAATTAGGTTTTGTTTAATGATGATGTTTAGATCCTTTGTAACAGGATCTGGTGATTTATTATTTGTGACACCCGGCATATTCAACTTAACATTTTACAAACTTATAAGTCTACCTTAGCAAAAAACATTTTATTAATGTACTTAACTGGGTCTGTTGAGTCAGGTTTACTTCACGTATTGTCCAGGGTTCAATGATCTAGAGGATCATTGGTGTTATTTTGTGTACACACGAGTCTTGAGTCCCGTTGTTGGTGAATTACATGAACTGAATTAAGTGTTATACATAGATTGACCCATATATGTTATATAATGTGCAAATACGTGTTTTAACGGTGTTTACATGATTATACATGATTCTATATGCTTAACATATGTTAGGATTGCATGTTCATGTGTTAGGATGTGTTAAAATGCGTTACAACGACAAAACTGGAAAATCTGGAAAACCCAGAAACTAGTTCGACCTTAAGGGGGGTCGAACCAAGTTCCCGAGTCACTTAAACTCTCATTCAACCACACTAAACTGTCATTCGACCCCTGCAAGGGTCGAACCTGCAGTAACTGTAAATACCATACTTTGCAATTTTTCATCATTTCACAAACCCGAAACGCCTCTAAACACTCTCTCTCGACTTTAATCACTAGGGAAGTAGTTTTTATCTTGTTTTTTCACAATCTAACCTTCTATATCATAAACAAGTGAAGATCTAAGGTG
Source organism: Ambrosia x helenae (assembly GCA_030844895.1). Lineage (NCBI taxonomy): Eukaryota > Viridiplantae > Streptophyta > Magnoliopsida > Asterales > Asteraceae > Ambrosia > Ambrosia x helenae. Next base: position 8,557,369 of record CM061224.1, on the reverse strand, counting down.
TGTTCTTGATTCAAAATCCTTTTTAATCATTTTTTATTCGTTTTCATTAAACCCCAAAGGTCTAGATCTGTTTTAAGATGGTTTTCATGGTTAAAAACCTTTCTAACATCTTTCTAAACAAAACCTTATCATAAAACCATAAGTTTTCATACAAATTAACACGTGTTAATGGTGCTTTATGTTGTGTTATGTGTTGTTTGATGATTGAATGTTGTGCAGATGTTATGGAGATGTTCTAGGACTGTTATTGATGATGGGTTTTGGTTATCTTAGGTCACAAGTTGTTGGATGATGATGTTTTGTCTATTTTGGAGATTTTTGTTAGATCTAGGGTTTGATTCTTGATGTTAATGTTAATGAAAGGATTGGGGGTTTTCATATACTTACTAAACTGAGCATTTTGAGCTAATTTTTGAATGCTTTCATTAAGTTTCCAAATTAGGTAAAGTTTCCATGCATGATGTGACCTTTCCATAATTTTGCCATTTTGGGTAAGTTATAAAACAGACTGATTTTGGAGTAAAATTGGTAGGGTTTTGTGGGGATATGTTATTCATACTTGGCAATTTCCTTTTATTTCCTTACGTTCATTTAGCCACTGCTATGACGAAATTAGGGAGGTGTTTAGGTATTGTGGAAGCTCTTTGGCAATTTTGGGACTTTGAAGCAAAAGCCGCACATCAAGATTCAAGAACCAAGAATCGAGATCGTGAAGGGGCTACAAAAGAAAGCCACTAAAAGAGCATACCAAGTGTTAGCCATCACCTAGCAAGCACCATGAGAAATTTGTGTTTTGTGAAAAAAAAAAAAGTGTGCGTGAATAAAGAGAATCAAGGGAACTTCAAAAGGAAAAGTTTTGCAATAATGTCTGAAGAGACCAAGTAATCGACCCAACCTAGTGGAGGGTATTAGGCAGCCCTCACGCCGAACGATTCACGAGAGAATGCCACAGTCGAGCTGCGACGTCCAAGGAAAAGATTAGCAAAGCCAACTTAAGAAGATCACCGAGATTCCAACAAACACCTCAAGCACCGAACCCAAAATCAGTCATGGTGGTAGACCCCATTCCTACCCTATTTTTCACCATCCCACTAAATAACCCTCAAAAAGCCCTATTGATTCACACACTCCACCTCAATAAAAGTGGTGGAGTTGCGATTTGCACCCAAGCATATGATTCGAGTCGTCCATCGGGTAGAATTTGAGTGATCACCCCAAAATGAAAACCGAGTGAATGAGAGGAGTGAGGAAAAGGAAAAAGGGGCCACCTTAGGAATTGTTGTAATAAGTCTCACCAAAAGCCATGCCCGAAATCCTGAAAGTTTATTAAGCTAGACTCTTAGAAGGTAAGTTGAGCTCGGCACATTGAGTTAAACTTACAATTTTTATCCCACTAAAATTGCCTAATGTTCGGTTTGCTTGAGGACAGGCAAATGTTCAAGTGTGAGGTGTTATGATGTGCCGAGAAATTGATATGTTTTCACGTATAATTATCACCTGTTTTATACTCTAAATCGTGCTTTTATCTTTGTTTTATCAGGATTTATCTTTCTTTGTTGATAATCGCAGGTTTGGAGGTCCGGTGACGAAAGGAAGTGAAAACCTGCACAAAACGGACGAAGATTTGAAGACTTTAAAGATCTTCCAGACATGGCACAACCGTCCAACCCTCCCGGTGCAACAAGTCAACATTTCCAAGTCAAAGGAGGTCAATTTCAAAGTTTCAGAAGGTGCACGGGCATGCTCAGTGTTGTAGCACGGTCGTGCTTTACTCCAGCGTGTTCTCCAAGGAAAAAAAACCGACCAAGACTGACAAAATGGTTAACTTTCCAGATAAGCACGGGCGTGCCACATATGGAAGCACGGGCGTGCCAAGCAACAAACCAACAGTTTCTGCACAAAGGACTCTGCAACAGTACCCGCTGTCGAGCATGGGCGTGCAAGAGCTGAAATGCCTATAAATAGAGGTATTCACCCCACATTTTGAAGCATCCCTTCCCACTTGCAAACCAACACTTCTCCACGAAGTTTCTGCACCCTTAGAGGTTTAGAGGTGTCCCTTGGAGCCTGGGATCACTCCACAAACACCTTGAGTGAGAGAGAAACACCCCAAAATCATCCAAAACCCTTAGAAATCTTCATACAACCTTCCAACATGTCTTGTACACAAACTCAACCTTGTGAGCTTGTTGTATCAACCATGCTAGGCTAGATCTCTGTTGGTGTTGTTAGGGTGAGGATGGACACTCGATATGAATTAATATAGTTTATCTTTTATTTTTAAAGTGGTGTTTTGTGTTCTTAACAATTCTTACTATTCTAAACCTTGTTTAATGGTCTAATTAACAAATCACTTAGTATTTGGTCATGTGAGTGTCTTGATAGGAAGTGGGAGGACTCATGAGTGTACCCATGGTGTGTAAAAACCCATGCACTTGTGAGCTAACCTAATCCCATGAGTAGTGATTGGTCCATTTATGGGTAGAAATACACACACTTTGAGACTTAATCCTCTACTATCAAGATCTCATTTAGGGTCGGTACGGTCTTTATACTCGGTCCTAATGATAAGTCCATCCTTAATCTTACACCTTGGTTTCATGGTCTATGTGAAGCTTTGATGTGGGCTAAGGATTGATGAACTCGTGTTGAAAACCGTCTTTTTTTTTATTTCATCATTATACTGTCGCACAGTTAATGATAGACCAATCACTTTTTGATTAGTTAATTAAACCAAGTAGGGGATGCACATGTGCTGGTTAGTCACGACTCCTCTATGATATTAAGTGGTAACTTGCTCGGTCATGCTCCGGCCACCGACAAGTTATTTATAAAAGTATAGAGTAGTTTGATGTCTATATAGCAACACCGGGAGGCGGGTAATTCGGGGTTGAGTCGACACAGTCTCGAGTCACTTTATTTTCAGTGCTGAGAGGTGAGCTTACCAGGTCGGGAGACCCTCACAATAACAATAAGAACACAGTCGTGTGTACAGCTTTGCGAAAACAGTCACCTCTAGAAAATGCGGTTGCAATTCTAAGTTAAGCACAAGTGCGCGCTCAAACACACCACTATAAAATAAAGATAGCTATTTTCATACCAAGTTCCATCTGGTCCCGAAGCAACACCATTGTTTTGCTATTGATTTTTCTTAAAATTTTACATCTCTCTCTCACTCTTTCACTTTTCTTTGCATTTAAAAAAGTCTTTTAAGTAATTTTAGGAAGCTGAGTAGTAAAAATCGTGTCCACGGATTCGATACTCGATACTTGCACATTTATATACTATATACGATAGGTGCGCTTGCCTTTTGTGTCGGGTTAAGAACGTTGAGCAACTATCATTTTAAATTATAAATTTAAAACTTGTTAGTGTCTTTCTGTTTTCTAACTTGCTCATCTTTTCATCAAAGCTTTTGGCAACTCCCCCGTGACTTTGCCCTTTTTGAAAAGAAGTTTAGTTTTCTTAAACACCCACACGACATTAATCTACACCATTGATCCCAACTAATCAATGGCCATTATTGGGCTTAGGAAGTTTTTTCACTAAGATGTGGTTTCTTGTATAACCATCCCCGATATATATATATATATATATATATATATATATATATATATATATATATATATATATATATGGGAATGTTAATTTGAGAACACTTATATTTCGTGCGAACCGTGAGAACGCTATCAAAAACCATTCAAATCCAAAATTTCTTTTTACACTTCTCTTTATTACTAAAATACAATCTCAAAAACACAATTTACGTGTAAAAATTCAAACGTATACTAAAATAAATTGTTTTTTACACATGTTTAAATTTGTTGTTTATACATATGTAAACGTTTTCATTTACACATGTGTAAAACGTTAATTCGAAACTGTTTTGGAAGAGAAGATGAATTATTTGAAAAAAAAAAATCATTTATTAATATTGTATTTTGATTATAATGAGGTTTGTATTAAAAATTTTTGATTTTGATTGATTTTTTTACTTGTTCTCATGGTTCTCACGATATTTAGCGTTCTCAAGATAACCCTCCCCTATATATATATAGGGGAAAGATCCTGTACAAAGTGTTTTTAATGGTAAGAACTGTGAGAATCAAAGGAGTGTTTTTTTTATTTTTTTTCCGAAATTTTTGTCCCATATTGTTAAACATGTATTATAGTATTGAAATCTAAAAAAACAAAAAATAAATATAAATTTTGGTGTAGAGTAATTACGTAATTACTGTTGTAGAGTAATTACATAATTAATCTAGTGTAAACTAATGTATTTACTTTAATGACGTAATTACACTAAAAAAATTAATTTTTTTTGTATTATTCATCTAGAAAGTATGTTTAAGCACATGGGAAAAAAAATCTAAAAAAAATAAATCCCCCCCCCTTTGATTCTCACAGTTCTCACCAAAAAAACACTTTGTATTTGATCTTTACTCTATATATATATATATATATATATATGTGGGAAAGTTAATTTGAGAACACCTATATTTCGTGCGAACTGTGAGAACGACATCTAAAACCATTCAAATTCAAAATTTCTTTTTACACTTGTCCTTATTACTAAAACACAATCTGTCTCACCCTCAAATTTCCACATGCGGGGTTTTACCGCGAGGCGCGTGACACACCAGGATCCAAGTCAACGGTCACAATAAATGACATCTATATGATATGAAAACAACGTAAACTGCCATTGAGTTTCAAAACCGTTCTAACACAGCGGAAGCAAAATGTATTATTACAACTCAAAAGTAAAACTCAAAGTCTGAAATGTTTAACAAAACATGCATATGATACCTAGACGCCGTGAGACTCCGTGCGCCTAAACTCAATGCTGCTACCTTAGCGACCTGAGAAAACATGCCAAAAAGATGTCAACATATAATGCTGGTGAGTTCACAGGTTTTAAGTTCGTAAACGTTTTCATGTGTAAAGAGATTCCTCATAAAGTGCCAAGTGTGCAAAAGTTCCAAGTAAATAACAAACGTTCCCTTACTACTACGATTGTGTTGCTAAAACCATTACTGACAAACGTTGCTCGAGTTGCTGCCCATGTGCCAAGTGTCAAGTAGAGACAATATGCACCCGCCCGGCTCCCAGCCGTCAGGTGGGGTTCGTCACGCCCGATAGATCTATCCACATTTCCCCCGTTGTGCCCCGCACATTCATGGTTTCAATAGGGACTTAGGTTTCATCGTATCGTAAATAAGTGCCAAGCGCCAAGTGCCAAATGCCACGTGTCAATGTTTAAAAGTGTCAAGTGCCAATGTTAAATATGCCAAGTGCCAAACGTGTCACGTTTCTTAAAAGAGTTACATTCCCAAAAGGCGTCATGTTTCTAAAAACGTTACATTTCAAAAGCGTTATGTTTCATAAGCGTTGCGTTTCAAAATATAAACGTTGTATTTGTTAAAACGTGTGGCATGCTTCTCCCCCGAGAGAAAAGTGTGTAAAAGAGGGGCAGTGAAACTCACCTTAGAGTGCGTCTTCTTGATAACTAGAGATCCAACCCGTGTATGATACTCCCGACAATTAACACCCTGTTAATGAGTTTACATAAGTGTGATGACTACTAACCCGAAGGCTAACTAGTCCCCGATTGTCCAGATCTTGACTCTATGTGTTTAAAGTGTGTTTAAACGTTAACCGAACATACCAGACAGAACCGACATCCCGTTGGTGACCCATTACATCAATTAGTCATGCACATAAGTTTAACACATAAGTTTCAAGCATAAAACACTTAGTTTGCATCAAAAATCTCATTCCGGACATCAGATGGTCGAATGTGGTTTTTTCCCATTTCCACGTTCGCCCGTTTGAGCCACGTTCGCCCACACGAAGGGTCGAATGAGTTCCACGTTCGCCCGTTTGCATCAGCACTTCATAAAACGCACCAAAACACATCTAAACGGTCCGAAAACAGCACGAAACATCACCAATCACAGCAGTCAACTATCATTAACATATTCCTACAAAACCCTACCAATTTTATCCCGAAATCCGTTCGTTTTACAAGTTACCCGAAATAGCAAATTATGGAGATGTCACATCAAACGCATGCAATCTTTACCTAATTAGGAAACTTTCTGAAATCAATCAATAATCAACTTAATATACTCAAATTATCCTGAACAAGAAACCCCCAATCATATCCTTTTCACTATCATCATGAACAAGCCCTAGATCTAACCCAAAATCCCCAAAATGAACAAAACATCATCAATAATCAATTGTAACCTATCTCAATCATAAATCATCATCAACAACAGTCCTAGATCATTATTATAGCATCTATACAGAAATTAATCATCAAACAATACATAACACCACATAAAACACCATTAACACATGTTAATTTGTATGAAAACTCATTGTTTATGAATAGGTTTTGTTTAAAAAGATATTAGGAAGGTTTTTATCCATGAAAACATGTTTGAATCAGATCTGGACTCTTGGGGTTTAATGAAAACGAATTGAAATGCTTTAAAAATGATTTAGAATGAAGAACACACCTTAGATCTTTGTGTAGAAGATGTTAATAGGTTAGATTATAGAAAACAAGGGCAAAAACTCCTTCCCCAATGTTTAAAGTTGCTAGAGAGTGTTTAGAGGCGTTTAGGGTTTGTGAAATGGTGAAAAATGACAAAGTGTGGTATTTATACTATATCCACATTCGCCCCTTTTACCTGGGCGAATGTACCCACATTCGCCCCTTTCACAGGGTCGAATGTGCATGTTCTGGTCGAATGAAACTTTCTCATTTCCACATTCCAAGTTCGCCCCTTTGCTAAGGGTCGAACCAAGACAAATTTCCAGGTTCGCCCACTCGATGTGGTCGAACCAGGACTTATGTTTTTCCTAGTTTTCTAGTTTGTCGTGTTTAACGCATTTTAACGCACCTTAACATACAAGCATGCAACCTTAGTCTATGTTTAACATATTTAAGCACGGATGATTATCTACACATCATTTAAACACATCTAAGCATATAATCCACCATACGACAATTAGTCTACACATACACTTAATTAGTTTATGTAATTCACCAACAACGGGACTCGTAACGTGTGTGTGTGTAATTAACCTAATGGTCCTCCGAATCAGTGAACCCTGGACAATACGGACTGTGTTCCGACTCGACTGACCCCGTCAAGTATGTTTAATAAACGTTTTTTCGCTAAGGTAGACTTATGTGTTTATAAAATGTTGACCTAAACATGCCGGGTGTCACATCATCCCCCTGTTGAAAGAATTTTCGTCCCGAAAATTTCCCGAAGTCATAGAGAACGAAGCGATAAAAAGAAAAATTTTCCCGGTCATCACATCATCCCCATGTTGAAAGGAATCTCGCCCCGAAATTCACTCTTCGACAGTAATGAGTGTCGACCTAACCCAAGTAACGTTTCCCAGAACACAAACGAAATGATAACCACAAACGAGAGATGATATCAACAGATACTCTATGCCGGGGAACCGCCCTCTCCAAAGTGAATACAAAACAATGAATCCTCCTGATCGAAGGCCTACTAGAGACCACTGTGATCGGTATAAATGACACACCGGTACCGTCCAAGTAGCATCTCCAAAGGACCCACATCAGACCCATGAATGCAAAACGATGACCAAATACCAAACTTAATGCACACAATGAATACGAATCGCCAAACAATGTGAACGAGAATGAATACGAGCATAACGAGATTCAAGAAAAGAATACTCACCAGTAACAGTATTAGGATCCTCCTGGTTCTCCCTAGCGCAAATGACATAAAAACGACCCGGAGCAGCTCGACCGCCACCCTCGTTGTTCCCAGCACCACCTGCAGTCCCTTGCTTCAGCTTGGGACAATCCCGCTTGAAGTGCCCAGTCTCCCCACAGTTAAAACACCCATGGTTTCCCCGAGGAGCAGGAGTGGGGACAACCACTTGAGTCTGTTTCTGCTGCAGATTGACCCTACAATCCTTAGCCAAGTGACCGACTCGCTGACAACGATTACAGCGAAACTCATCGCAACCCCCAACATGGTGATACCCACACATGTTACACTTCGGACTCTTACCAACATAACCCCCAGTCTTCTGCTCAGATGACGCTCCCAGAACGTCCTGCCTCTTAACCTGCTGTTGAGACGACCCAACGTTCTTCCCAGCACTTTCCCACTTCCTCTTGTTGTCCGCAGGGGCTTTCACAGCAGCACCCCTCGGTGGTAGAACGCCCTCAGCAACCTTCATGTTGGTCAGCTTGTGAGCTGCCCGAACAGTGGCCAACATAGTAGTGTGATCAGCAGCGGCAACAAGCCCTGCAATCTCCGGCACTAACCCAGCAACGTAGTGCTCAATCCTCCGGTACTCCAGTGTAGCCAAACTGGGGCACATCACAGCCAACTCGTTGTGCCTAGCAGTAAACTCCTCGATCTCCGACCCAACCATCTTCAGATTCCAGAACTCATGCTCCAACTTCATAATCTCGTCTCTTGGGCAATACTCCGCCCTGAACATCTGAACAAACTCGGACCACGGCATAGCATTGGCCTCACCCAGACCAAGGTTCGCAGTGGTGGAGTTCCACCAGGTCAACGCATGTCCCTCCAGTGTAGCAAAAGCATACTTGACACGATCAGCGTCGGGACAGTTACACATAGCAAACACCGACTCGATCTTCTCTAACCACCGGAGCAGACCCACTGCCCCTTTAGTCCCATTGAAGAAATGGGGCTTACAGTCCATGAACTTCTTGTAGGTGCACCCAAACTGCACCTGATTAGTATTCCCGAAAGTCTGCTCAGCAGCCTGGAAAGCAGCCAACGCAACGTTCAATTGCTGCTGCAACATGTTCTCCAACTCTGCCTGAGTCATGGTGATGTTCCCACCACCTCGTCCACCGCCATTGCGACCCCCGCCACCACCACGGCGTCCACCAGCACGTCCACCAGCGCGACCAGACATGTTCTGCCAAACATGAGACAAGACACTCAAAACCACTAACAGATCGAGCTACAAGTGACCAAATGAATTCAGAACATGGTTCCAGCATGACCTTTAGTCCGAACACAAAGTCCACCAACATTTTCATGCATTTCGATTTATGATTTCGTGTGCACCCGAAATAACAAATCGCTCTACATGGTCCTCTAGGCGTGCTCCTAGCCAGAACTTCAAATCACCCGATACCCACATTCCTAAAAGAAATGGTTATCGCACGAAGATCCCAAAGTGAACAGTCACTCAGGAGTGTACTATGACAAGTACTAGTGCATGATAGTGTGTGTGTGGGCAAGTATGTACATTAGAGCATAGAGGGGAGATATCCAAAACCCGGAAAGATCTCAAGAATGTGCCGAAGCCACCCCAATGCACACTACTGCCAAGTATAAGCGATAAGCCCCTTCATCTTCAAACCCGAAGAAAAAGATAGAACCAAGGTAGGAAAAACAAAAGATAGATAATGTGATACTGCGTGATGAGGACACCGACACCCCGACAAGGTTAGTATTTTTACCAAATGACACGACTCGTAAATATGTGTGACCGTCTAATGTCTGTGATACTCGGCTATAGACTAGACTCTACATGCAGTCCTAGTTCACTATAACCATTGGCTCTGATACCAATCTGTCACACCCTCAAATTTCCACACGCGGGGTTTTACCGCGAGGCGCGTGACACACCAGGATCCAAGTCAACAGTCACAATAAATGACATCTATATGATATGAAAACAACGTAAACTGCCATTGAGTTTCAAAACCGATCTAACACAGCGGAAGCAAAATGTATTATTACAACTCAAAAGTAAAACTCAAAGTCTGAAATGTTTAACAAAACATGCATATGATCCCTAGACGCCGTGAGACTCCATGCGCCCAAACTCAATACTGCTACCTTAGCGACCTGAGAAAACATGCCAAAAAGACTTCAACATATAATGCTGGTGAGTTCACAGGTTTTAAGTTCGTAAACGTTTTCATGTGTAAAGCGATTCCTCATAAAGTGCCAAGTGTGCAAAAGTTCCAAGGAAATAACAAACGTTCCCTTACTACTACGATTGTGTTGCTAAAACCATTACTGACAAACGGTGCTCGAGTTGCTGCCCATGTGCCAAGTGTCAAGTAGAGACAATATGCACCCGCCCGGCTCCCAGCCGTAAGGTGGGGTTCGTCACGCCCGATAGATCTATCCACATTTCCCCTGTTGTGCCCCGCACATTCATGGTTTCAATAGGGACTTAGGTTTCATCGTATAGTAAATAAGTGCCAAGCGCCAAGTGCCAAATGCCACGTGTCAATGTTTAAAAGTGTCAAGTGCCAATGTTTAAATATGCTAAATGCCAATGTTTAAAAGTGTCAAGTGCCAATGTTAAATATGCCAAGTGCCAAACGTGTCACGTTTCTTAAAAGAGTTACATTCCCAAAAGGCGTCATGTTTCTAAAAGCGTTGCGTTTCAAAAGCGTTATGTTTCATAAGCGTTGCGTTTCAAAACATAAACGTTGTATTTGTTAAAACGTGTGGCATGCTTCTCCCCCGAGAGAAAAGTGTGTAAAAGAGGGGCCGTGAAACTCACCTTAGAGTGTGTCTTCTTGATAACTAGAGATCCAACACGTGTATGATACTCCCGACAATTAACAACCTATTAATGAGTTTACATAAGTGTGATGACTACTAACCCGAAGGCTAACTAGTCCCCGATTGTCCAGATCTTGACTCTATGTGTCTAAAGTGTGTTTAAACGTTAACCGAACATACCAGACAGACCCGACATCCCGTTGGTGACCCATTACATCAATTAGTCATGCACATAAGTTGACCACATAAGTTTCAAGCATAAAACACTTAGTTTGCATCAAAAATCCCATTCCGGACATCAGATGGTCGAATGTGGTTTTTCCCATTTCTACGTTCTCCCGTTTGAGCCACGTTCGCCCGTTTGAGCCACGTTCGTCCACACGAAGGGTCGAATGAGTTCCACGTTCGCCCGTTTGCATCAGCACTTCATAAAACGCACCAAAACTCATCTAAACGGTCCGAAAACATCACCAAACATCACCAATCACAGCAGTCAACTATCATTAACATATTCCTACAAAACCCTACCAATTTTATCCCGAAATCCGTTCGTTTTACAAGTTACCCGAAATAGCAAATTATGGAGATGTCACATCAAACGCATGCAATCTTTACCCAATTAGGAAACTTTCTGAAATCAATGAATAATCAACTTAATATACTCAGATTATCATGAACAAGAAACCCCCAATCATATCCTTTTCACTATCATCATGAACAAGCCCTAGATATAACCCAAAATCCCCAAAATGAACAAAACATCATCAATAATCAATTGTAACCTATCTCAATCATAAATCATCATCAATAACAGTCCTAGATCATTGTTATAACATCTATACAGAAATTAATCATCAAACAATACATAACACCACATAAAACACCATTAACAAATGTTAATTTGTATGAAAACTCATTGTTTATGAATAGGTTTTGTTTAGAAAGATATTAGGAAGGTTTTTATCCATGAAAACATGTTTGAATCAGATCTGGACTCTTGGGGTTTAATGAAAACGAATTGAAATGCTTTAAAAATGATTTAGAATGAAGAACACACCTTAGATCTTTGTGTAGAAGATGTTTGTAGGTTAGATTATAGAAAACAAGGGCAAAAACTCCTTCCCCAATGTTTAAAGTTGCTAGAGTGTGTTTAGAGGCGTTTAGGGTTTGTGAAATGGTGAAAAATGACAAAGTGTGGTATTTATACTATGTCCACATTCGCCCCTTTTACCTGGTTAACAACGTTGTCTAGATGAAAGTCTACCTTAGCGAGTCACGCGTATATTATACTTAACTGGGTTAGTTAAGTCGTGTTATGGTTCGGGAACTACCGGTTTAGTATAGAAGATCATTGGATGTTGGTCTAGAGGTTCATTAGATGTCAGTCCTTAACCAAGTGTACAAATGGTGACGATTCGTAGAATCGTCAGATCATACGGAACATACAAGTCTCGAGTCCCGGGAATTGGTGAACGAGTGTGAATATGTTTGTTTGCAAGTGTTATGTGTTTAAAATCATTATGTGACTTGTCGGTATGTGAAAATGTGTTAACATATGTTAAAAAGGGGTTTAACGCGCAAAACACACGGAACCAGCCCCTATAGGCGATTAGGGGAGCCCAATCGCCTATAGGGGATGCGATTGGGCCTTCATAGGGGCGATTGGCATGCTAAACGCATGCCTTAGGGGCGATTAGGCCCTAATTGCATGAAGTTTCATGCGATTAGGAGCCCTAATCGCGTGTAAATGCTGCACAATCGCGTGTTACGTGCTGGACGACTAAAAACGACTATAAATACAATGCTTGACCTCCTAAACTTCATAATAACAACCCTAGTCGTCCCATAACCCGCCCCAACACACACACAACCTCTGGAACGTGATTTTGGATCAAAACACAAGGTTTCAAGCTTATTTCATCAATCTAACACAATCTAAGGTGTGATTTTCATCCATGCAATCTTTATTAACGTTTTTATTAAATCCCTAACGGTCCAGACCTGTTCTAAAACGAATAAGCTTTCTGAAAATCGTTAATAAGTGTTGTTAATCGGATTCTAACTATCATGCATGTGTTATGTGTGTTTATGATTAAAAGCTAGGGTTTCTATGATTCAAGATGGATGATTAACATGTTATTAGGTTAGTTTCAGATTAATAATGATATCATGTTAATGAAATCTGAGTAATTGTTCATTAGGGTTATAGTTATGCATGTTAATGTGATGTTTCATGCTATGTGTATTGTGTTTGGATTATATGGTTGCATGCAGGGCTGATAAAACGAGGCTAAACGAAGGATTTTGGTTTAAACATGTTTGGTATAGTTGTTGGATTGATATTGGATGATTACACGCGTTCTGGATCTGATTTGGAGCGTTAACCGCGCGAAAAACCGGAACAGCTGGGTTACTGGCGATTAGCAACCCTAATCGCCTATGTTAGGGGCGATTAGGAGGCCAATCGCCTGTAAAGACTCCCTAATCGCCTATATTACATGCGATTGGGGGCTAAATGCCTCTATTACATGCAATTGTGATCCTAAATGCTAGTTAAGTTCTGAAATACATGTCTTATGAGCTAATTGCTAGTAGATGCATGTCTTATGAGCTAATTGCTAGTAGATGCATGTCTTATGAGCAAATTGCTAGTAGATACATGTCTTATGAGCTAATTGCTAGTAAATACATGTCTTATGACCTAATTGCTAGTAAATGCATGTCTTATGACCTAATTGCCTATAAACTCCTGAAATGCATGTCTTATGACCTAATTGCCTATATTATAGGCAATTAGCCTTCCTAAATGCCTGTTGACCAACCTAAATGCTAGTTGACTTTTCCTAATCGCGTGTACTGCTGCTGTAAGTGTAAATTAGCATTCCGAGACCCGATTTGACATCTAGGAACATGCTAGGAACCCCGTAACATATCCAATAACTTGGTAACATATGTTTGGATTTAATTATGTGATACGTGAACTACGTGCTATAACTTGTTGGACGTTAACGTATGTTAAGTGTGATTGCATGATTGTATGTTTGAGAGCGTAAGCATAACACGGGGAGTCTCGGGTCACCAATGGGATGTCGAGTCTTGTGCATTGGGTCAGTTAAACAGTCACGGTGTTTTCAAACGAACTTGGTTATGGTCTGGACATCTAGGGACTAACTAACCTGCGGGTTATTAGTCTAAGTACTTGTAACTGTCATATGTTAGGTCGCCACTTTACGGGACTAGCATAGCTTGCTGAGTTTATTCGTATTACGAAGTAACGCAACCTAAGGTGAGTTTACGGCCCCTCTTTTAACTGGTTTCACTTTTCGGGGAGAAAACATGTGTTAAAACTTATGTTTGGTAACTACTGTCATACTATGGGTTTTCTATGGTTTACTATACGATCTTTGGAAGTCCTGGGGGGAACCATGAATGTGCGGGTTTGCACAACGGGGAAATGTGAATAGCGCTATTGGGAGTGACCAACCCCGCTCGTCGACTTGGAGGGTCGGCGGGTGCATATTGTCTCAAACAGGAACAACATGTTTACTACATCGGGCACGACATCTGGTTTGCGAGTTAGTAATGGTTTTCCAATCGTAGTAGTAACAAAACATACGCCTAGCTAGCGTACTTTGGTTTTCGATTTGTTATAGTATGGACAGGTTGAACTTGGTACTGTGATTACAAAACCTGTAAACTCACCAGCATTTTTGTGCTGACGTAAACTTTTACATGTTTTCTCAGGTCGCTAAGGTAGCACAATGGAACTAGGGCGCACGCGTCTGCACGGCGTCTAGTTAGGATTGCATGGTTTTCAAACGTTGAACACTTGGTTTATTTGGATTATGTTTTGAATAAGCTTCCGCTGTAATTGGGGATTTTAAACTATGTTTTTTTAAATTGCATATGTTCATTTAGACTTGTTTATTGTGATCGTTGGTTTGGATCCTGGTTTGTCATACGCCTCGCGGTAAAACTCCGCAAGTGGATTTTGAGGGTGTGACAGATTGGTATCAGATCCAATGGTTATAGTGAACTAGGACTGCATGTAGAGTCTAGTCTATAGCCGAGTCGCACACACTAGACGATCACATAGTACTAAACGTTATGGTGGTTTACGTATGGTCTTGTCGGGGTGTCTCTAAATCATTTGATCTTCCTATGTTACATCATCCGTTCCATCTTAAGTCGGGTTACTTGCTTTCTAGGCAGTGCGGTATATTGGGGTAAATCGTGTACTCTTGAGATTTGTCCAAGGCTCGGACATCTCCCTTCCATACTCCAATAGAAACACTTGTCATAAACTACTGAAGTATTGCGGTGTATAGCTAAGAGTCTATGTTCGGTGATTTGACCTTCGAACTAAGAGAACACTTGGAGGACCATGTAGAGCGGTTTATCATTTTGGGTGCACACAAAATCATAAACCGAAATGCATGAAAGCCCTAGTGAGCTCTGGGTTTGAATGGATAGTCCTGAGTTGGATCTAGCTTTGATTTGGTGAATGCTAGTGGTTACCATTAGCTGTGAAACTAAATTTTCTCGTTCTTTCTGTCAGAATCATGTCTGGAGTACGAGGAGGACGTGGAGGTGGTCGCAATGGTGGACGTGGTGGTGGTCGCGGTGGTGCTGGTGGTCGTGGAGGTGTGAACCTATCACAGGAAGATCTGAACAACTTTCTACAAGCTGCCTTTCAGTTAGGGCACAACGGTGGTGGTAAGTTGATTTATCCACTTTTGCCTCATTGGCAAATTTCGTTTACATCTTTCGTGTTTTCTCATGTGTTTCATTCCAGGTGGTCCTGTTAACCCACCCCCACCCATGTGTACCTACAAGATGTTTCGGGACTGTAAGCCTCAGGAATTCTCTGGCACTGAGGGTGCGGTGAGTTTACTCAGGTGGTTGGAAAAGGTGGAGTCAGTGTTTCTGATGTGTAACTGTCTCCCAGAGGACCGAGTCAAGTATGCTGCTGCGTTGTTCCAGGATGTTGCTTTGACATGGTGGAACAATATCACCCAGAACATGGGTATTGGGGAGGCTTATGCTATGCCTTGGGAGAATTTTGTGCAACTGCTGAAGCGTGAGTACTGTCCAAGGGAAGAGGTGCAGAAGTTAGAGCACGAGGTGTGGAACCTCAAGATGTCTGGGTCCGAAATTGAGAAGTATACGGTAAGGCGTAATGAGTTGGCAGTGCTGTGTCCTGATCTGCATGTGCCAGAATATAGGAGGATCGAACACTATATCTCGGGGTTAGTGCCAGAAATCGCAGGGTTGGTGGCTGCGGGAAATCATCCTACGTACTCAGAGGTGGTCCGATCGGCTCATAGGATGACCAACTTGAAGGTGAATGAGGGTGTCTTGCCTGCTAAGGGTTCGACTGTCAAAGCCCCGGAGAATAACAAGCGCAAGTGGGATAATGAAGGGAAAGGATCTGCACCAGCACAACAGGGTAAGAGATTCGATAGCGGGGGTTCTTCTTCTGGTAACAAACAGGGTGGTTATGCGGGAAAGTTACCTAAATGCAACAAGTGTGGGCGTCATCATCAGGGGAACTGCGACAGTAATCGTTGCCATCGCTGCCAGCGATTTGGGCATTTTGCTAAAGATTGTCGGGCTACACTTCCATCGACCCAGGCCCCAAGCAATACCCCGTCTTCGGGTAAAAAATGGGTAACACGTGTTAGTTTGGCTTAACATGTGTTAGTCGAAAATTTATTTATTTTTTTAAAAAAAAGTGCTCGGCGCTTTTTTGATTTTTTTGGCCCAAAATGCTTAAAATCATGTATATTACATGCCCTAATTTTTTCAAAAATAAAAAAAAAATTTGGAAGTCAGAGTTTCCAGAGTTTTCACTATAAGAGTGGGTTTTCACATTATCCTTACCCTATATATATATATATATATATATATATATATATATATATATATATAGGGTAGGGTTCAAATAGTAACCAACCCTTAAGTAGGAACTGTAGGAACCAATCTGAGCCATCCATCTTCAATGGCATGATTGTAAATAAGTAAAACATTAATTAAATATTAAATTAATTCAAGGGGTAATATTGACATTTGGTATGTGATTATTAATAGGTTAGGGGGCTGCTAAACGAACCCCATTTATATTATTTTTACTAAATATACCCCCCCTTTAAGTTTTTGTATAATACAAATTTAACCTTTTACTTTCTTTTTTGCTAAACTTTATTCCATAATCTTTTGAATTTATATATATATATAATTTTATAAAGATTATCAAGATCCTTTTTCATAATTTCAAAGATATAATCTAAATTTATATATATTACAAAATTGTAGAATTGTTTTGATGGATCATGAGAACACAAGATTTGAGTTGATAAGTTCGTTAAATTGATATTCATGCGTGGGCTAAACGATTTGATAAATCTGAAAAAATAGAGGGGGAAAGTTGACAAATTTTAAAGTGGTTTTTCAGGGAGGGAGTATGACAAGTAACAAGGGGGGGTACGTTTAGCCCACCCCATCGGTTATTATGTATGCATTGTAACTGACAACACCACAAAATTCTCAGATTTTTCGTTCTTGTATACATCAAAACCTACGAACACCATATCAGAAATCGAATGTAGATCAAGAATTCGTATACATGTATGTTTGAAGATTCAATCTTACGTTCTTATTCTTAATTTTTCGTTCTTGTTTTTTTTAACGACCACGTTTGACCGATTCAAGATCTTACAATTTGTTCCATGATTTCATAAATATGATCCAAATATGTTATTGATTGTTTCGTGATTGTTATTTTTCTGGAAAAATTCTTTTGTTTCGAATAGTGTTGATTTATAAAAAAAAAAAAGGTATTTGAAACCCTAATATAAGATTGTCAGGTTGTAATTGAAGATACTCGATGCTGATATAATTTGAGTATACACTAGTGTATATTGAATATACACAGGTGTATCATATGTATTAACTATACATTGGTGTATACAAGAGACTTTATGAACAACAGCATGTTTAATTTGAGTATACACTAGTGTAAACTATGCGTTGGTGTATTTAACAAATAGTAATAAATATCTACTGTATCAATAATACTTTGGTGTATACACAAGAGAATGATAATACATTTTTTAATTTATGTAGATTTCGGATACACAGTGATGTTGACTTCAAGTGAAGACATTGTTGCTGATTTTTATATTGTGTTCATGTACATGGATAGGAATCCACAAATCAGTAACTTGTGGGGTTTTTTGTGTTTCAGAGATAGGTTTTGGTGTATAGTTGAGGGTTTTGGTGTATAATTTGGGGTTTTTGGTGTATAATTGATAGGTTATTAATCTTGACCCAAGGCGTTTAATTGAGGTTTTTTTTGTGTGTATAATGTAGATGTTATTGGTGTATAATATTGACATGGTTTGTTCGGTTTTTTTAATCAGTATAGTGAGGAGTTTTTCGGTGTATATTTGATATGTTTTGGTGTATAATTAAGTAGTTGTTCGACTTTGGTGGTTTAATGGTGTGTCGTTTACTTAGTCATGTTCAGTGTTTCATACACCAATGTATACTATGGTGTATATTTGATATGTTTTGGTGTATAATTGAGTAGTTGTTATACGTTGGTGTATATTATGTAAAGAGAATGAGAGACATAACCGCTATAAGGATAAACAAAGCCAAATGCCTATACACAAGTGTATATAATGGTAAATTTTTATTTTGCTATATAGCTGTTGTAAGTTTGAAGTGTACAGTGGTGTATATCAGTTTTTTTTGTTCATTCATCATCATCATCAACACATATCTACAATGGTGTACATCAGTTTCTTTTTTGTTTTTTCATTTATCATCATCATCGTTGACACAGATATACATTGATGTATATCATTTTTTTTCTTTCATTCAACATCAACACAGATATACATTGGTGTATATTCGTTTTTCATTCATCATCATCACCAACACAAATATAAATTGGTGTATATCAATTTTTTTTGTTCATTCATCATCATCATCAACACATATATATAATGGTGTACATCAGTTTCTTTTTTGTTTTTTCATTTATCATCATCGTTGACACAGATATACATTGATGTATATCACTTTTTTTCTTTCATTCAACATCATCAACACAGATATACATTGGTGTATATTCGTGTTTTTATTAAATACCACAAAAACACAAAACATTGAAACCTGAACCATATCAAAAAGAAACCTGAACATTCCAAACCCCTTTCCACCATATTTTAATCAATGGCGAAGGTGACGTATTGGCTCTAGTATACACCTGTGTATATACCAACAAAGGTCCCAAAAGAGCCAGACTCGATCTGGCTCTGGTCTTCAATCACCTGGTTGCCCTGAACAACGGCCATAGAGTAGTCGCCGCCTTTTTGCTGTGGACATAATTAAACTTAATTCGTTATGCATTGATAAAGTTACATGATATACGTATGTGTATATAGGGAAATACACCAGATAACAAAGATAATTTACATAGGGGATTGTAAGTTAGCATATATACATTGGTGTATATAATGGATATACACTAATGCATAATACGTCTTTTTTAGGTAGCATATGATAAACAGCTAATATGTATCAAATGGACTTTAAGTTACATGCTATGCGTATGTGTATATAGTGAAATACACCAGATAACAAAGATAATTTACACATGGGATTGTAAGTTAATAGATATACGTTGGTGTATATAATGGATATACCCTAATGTATAATACGTTTTTTTAGGTAACAGATGAATGTATGTTTCTACCTATACATATGTGTATATAGTATGTCCATAGCAAAAAAGGAAAAGTTTGTAAAACAAAACCAAATGTTTAATGAAACTACTTTACCACAATGTAAAAAAAAATATATGTAAATAAAATGAAAGCCTATTCTTCGTTCTCGGCATCAGTTGATTCTTCCAATTCGTCCACATCGGTTGTTGTCTCCACCTCTACTTCTTTTCTTGTATTCAGGGGACAGTTTCTAGTGTCGTGTCCCCTATCCTAGCGCCTACATAGGTTTTAAATCCATCTGGTACACTTGGCGTCCAATATCTCGTCCCGCTAGGAGATTCATATACATTGTTGGCAAGGGAACCTACAATATTAAAAATCTAAATAATAAAAAACCAAAGCAATATATAAAAGTTGTTATACATAAAAAAACTCACATATACGTTAATTAATATTGTATATACACTATTGTATTGTACATACATGTATATTGATTATCACCAGTGAAACTCTGGATTACTGTACAATAATTGAACTAAATGATACACCTGTGTATCAATACCTTAAATAACCATAAAACAAACAAAAGTATACACAGATGCATATTGCTTACAGATGGTAATCTAACACAGTCTGTGAATCAAGCCCTTAAATAACCATAAAACAAACAAAGTATACACAGATGCATATTGCTTACACATTATAATAGCTTCGTCCAACGTTCTAAACCTGGTACCTACAAATGGTTTAACATCGTCTGGTACAACTGGCGTCCAATATCTCGTCCCACCGGGAGACTCATATACGTTGCTCGACGAGGAACCTACAATAAAAAAAATGTAAATTAAAAATAAATTTTACAATATTTAAAAAATACAGTTAGACATGCTAAAACTCATATATGGTACACCTGTGTATATTGAATAACAGACAGGCTGTGTCATACTGCATGTTCCATTTTTTATAACGAATATACACCTGTGTATATTTAACGTCAAACATAATACTATCACTTTATTATAACATCATTTACCAACTATAATACAATTGTGTATAATAATTAATACATTTGTTGTTATACACTGGTGTATAACAACTAAGAAACTAACAAACAAATCTTATTGTATCTGTACAACCCAAATCTATATATATAATAAACCAAAGCATTTTTAATGACATGTCATAATATCATGCAATCTCTCTTTTGAGAGATGCCACATAAGATGTGATGTGGCAACTCTAGACCAATTAAAAAAAGGAATAAATATGGCTTAAATATGATTTAACATAATCTATTAAATACCTAATCTACTAAATGTAAATATTAAAACTTTATTATTTTCTCTCTCATGTTTCCTCTCATAACTTTTAAATGTTAATATCTTTTATATACGAGATTTTTTAAAGAAAAAAATTACACCAAATTAACGAGCGTTTTATTATCTTTCCAACGAGTACCATAATGCTATATAAAAAACGGAGAAAAAAACGACTATTTTTTGTAACCCGACAGGTTTTGTGTCAAGTTTGGAATTAGTTTAAAAAAAATTGTGGGTTTGGATCGGGCCTGGGATTAGGTGACACCCGACCCAATTCCTTTTTTTTATATTAGAATATGATAACTTATGGTAGAGATTTGTTTATAATAATAATAATAATAATAATAATAATAATAATAATAATAATAACAATAATAATATATTGGCAGATGTCATTTTTATAGTTTAGATACTTCTAATTTTATTCACTTTACTTAGATTTCTCAACCCGGGAAGCTCCCGGGATATAAACTAGTAACTATATATAATACACCAGTGTATAACTCTATACTCATTCCAATATTGTACGTAAATATGACTTACAGAATACAAAAAAAACTTTTTCGCAAATCAATAATAAACCACACTATAAGGCTAATCCAATAGAAATCACAAAAAACTTGATTCGCGCACGAAATACAGTTAAAGAAAATAAAAACAATACATAAATACCTTGATTTTCAACACTATTTAGAAACAATGGTTGTGATGGTGTTTCATGATCTTCTATCACATGAGATTGTGATTCAATGTTTTCATGTATACTGTACGTAGGACGATTTTAATTCTTTTTAATCGGAAGTTTTTTCAATTAAATCGAATTAAATCTTCTGATTTCGACTGGAAGTTATTTCAATTCAATCGAACGTGATTTTTTTTATTAGGAATTGGAGAAGATAATAGGTTGAGAGATTTAAGGAAACTCAAAAAAATGGCAAGGAAATCGCATGAAGATAAATAACTGTCATATATAAAAATTTTAATTAAATTAAAATATAATATTTAATTGTCTAATTACATAACTACCCCCTAGATCAAGATCAAAGATGAATGGCTCAGATTGGTTCCTAAGTTCCTAAATAGGCTATTGGTTTATATTTGATCTTTTTCCTATATATCTATCTATCTATATATATATATATATATATATATATATATATATATATAGGGGATGGTTCAATAGAAAACTCATTTTATTGAGAGAACTCGAGAACTAAATAATAACCATTGATCTCACAAGATCAATGGTTGTGATTAAAGGACATGGGGTATTAACAAAAAAATGGATTTTAACATGGGAGGGTATTTTGGGAAAGTATAAATTGCACATTTTTCTTTTTCACTTATTCAAACAAATCTGGAAAACCTCTTTTCTAAAATTCTCTCCCATTCTCTTGCTCTCTCTTACAACAATCTAGGGTTTCAAAGTTCCATATTTGTTCGACAATCCACCACAAAATATCTCAGACTATTGAAGATCAACATCAGGTAAGAACTCATAATAGTCTTAATCGCATATTATCTCACTGATTTGGTATATTACACACATATCACAACGATAGTTACTTGTATTGCATAGATTTTTTTTGCCCGTTTTAAGGAAAAGAACAAAACATGGAGTATATAGAATTATGTAATCATAATCGCATGAAGTACGTCATATTACGAGATATAAATGTATTTGTACTGTGTTTTGGTAGTTTTAAATAAGATTATCTTTCTCACATGTGATTTATTTAATGTATTCAACATGTGTACTATACTTGTTCTAGCTAATGTTAATCATGAATGTACCTTGTATGTCATGTATTGCACATGTGTGATAATCGTGAAATGTATTACACATGTGTGTTAGTACGGTCGGTGATAGTCAGTATTTAAATGAGGTTAAGCTTTGGTTGTTATGTGTTGAGCATTTGTGATAGATGTAACTGTAGTTCACATGTGTAATATAATTGTTTTAGATAATGTTAACAATGATCACGCTTCGTATGCAATGTATTGAATAGGCGTGATAATTATGACATGTATTACACATGCATGATAATATTATTTGTGATAGTTAGTGTAAAATTATATTGTTGTGCTTGTCACATGTTGCACATATGTGATACCTGTAATTATATTTTACATGCGTAGTAGGCTTGTTTTAGTTGATGTTATGTGTGAATAGGATTTGTATGTAATGTAATACACATGTGTGACAAGTGTTTAATGTTTAATGTATTATACATATGAGATAATTTAATTTGTGACAGTTAATGTTAAAATGATAAAATCTTTTATTTGTTGTGCTGCCATATGTTACAGATGTAACTGTATTTCACATGTGTAATGCGACTGTTCTAGCCAATGTTAAATGTGAACAATATTTGTATGTAATGTAATACACATATGTTATTAATGTGTAATATAATACACGTGTGATAGTATAATTTGTGATAGTGTTTATTGAGATTATGCTTTGTTAATCATGTACGCACATATGTTATATATTTAACTGTGATTCACATGTGTAAATATTATTTGTGATATGTTGTATCTAATGTTAACTGTGAACAAGAATTGTTTAACATGTATTGAACATGTGTTATAATTGTTTCATGTATTACACATGTGTGATTATATTATTTTCTGATACTCAGTGTTAAGTTAGATTGATGTGCTTGTCATATGTTGCACATATGATATATTTGTAATTGTATTTCACATGTGTAGTAGTCTTATTTTAGCTGATGTTTAGTGTGAACAGGCTTTGTATGTAACGTAATACATACGTGTTATAAATATTTAATGTATTACACATGTGTGATAATTTAATTTGTGATAGTTAATGTTAAAATAACATAATGTTTTGTTTGTCACGTGCTACCATATGTTATAGATGTAACTGTATTCCACATGTGTAATGTGACTATTATAGCCAATGTTAGATGTGAATAGTATTTCACATTGTTCAATGCTACAGGGAAGAAGTTACATGTTTGTAGGTTTGGCTAAGACTCCATTGTGTGGAGAAGCTAATGAAGTGATACCAGGCCTATTGAGATCGATTAACAGCAATGAAGAGCATGCTAGGATAAGGCAAGCTCAGATTAGGCAACATGAAGAATGAGCTGGAATTTTGGCATTGAAGAATAAAGGATAAATGTTTTTTTTTTTTTTTTTTTTTTTTGTGTTTCTGGTTGGGTCCTTTTCATCATGTATTTTTTTTTTTATAATGAATTAACCTATGTACTAATTTTGGATGTATGAATTAATGGATATGTGTTTTGAATTTTTGTATGTACCAAGTTTAACGGATGAATGAATGACACTTTAATATAAGTTTGGTTGTTTAAATTTGAATGACATTTTTTGCTGCATAATGACTCATTTTCATTGCAATTTTTACTATGATTTTGACAAAAAAAATATGCAGTTTTGACCCATTTTCGCAGCAGTAATGACATATTTTTTGCTGCAGTTTTTGGTTGCAACTTTTGACTCATTTCGGCATGTTTTTGCTGTAATATTTGGCTGGACTATACGACCCATTTTGGCTGCATTTTTGACACATTTCGCTGCAGTTTTAAACACCTTTCGGCTTCAATTTTTGACCCATTATGACACATTTTTGCTGCAGTTTTTTGATGCAGTTTATGACCCATTTTGGCTGTAGTTTTAACACATTTCAGGACTTTATTGGTTGCAGTTTTTTAACACATTTCCGCATAATTTTACTGCAGTTTTTGGCTGCAAATTTCGACCCATTTTGGCACATTTTATCTGCAGTTTATGACCCATTTCGGCTGCAGTTTTGACACATTTTCCTGCACTTTTAACATATTTCGGCACTAACTTGGCTGCATGTTTAACACATTTTGGCAGTTTTTAGCTGCAGTTTTTTTTACTAAAGTACATTTTCATCAATAAAAAGATATATACAAATTGTAGTATAAAGTCAAACTCAAGTACATATAACACCTGAACATGTAAAAGAATGTTTAAAACAAATGGTATAATTAATAATATATGAATTTGAATATACAATGCATGAATCAGACAACATGGCAAAACGAGCGTATAACGAAACGGTTTGCAACAACACAAGATGATGTTTCGGCATACGGATAAACAACACGTTTAATATCATCATATGATGACTTGACAACAGTAGCAGCTGCAACCTCTATACCATCTTGTATCTTTTTTATAGTCGCGTAGAATATTGTCATGCACATATTTGTCACACGTACAATGTAATATTGTATTTTTTTTCTTAGAAAT
This sequence comes from Ambrosia x helenae, assembly GCA_030844895.1. Lineage (NCBI taxonomy): Eukaryota > Viridiplantae > Streptophyta > Magnoliopsida > Asterales > Asteraceae > Ambrosia > Ambrosia x helenae. The sequence goes on along the minus strand of CM061224.1, from coordinate 8,532,469 downwards.
TTTCCAGAACCTTTTAACCTGGATCAATTATACCTACAATAAAACATAAAACATAAAGTTAGTATAATAGTAAACATGTGATAATAGTATCACACATGACAAATAATGTAGAGATACGGAATAGGTATGAGACCATTACTACATATATGCAATAATTACACAATATGATACGCATAGTAGAACAGTGTACCAATGATAACAATATTACATATGTATGTTCTTTAATCCACACAACTTTTGCGCAAAATGTTTTTGCTTTTTCATGTCATTATTTGCAAGTTCTTCAACACCTACTTGCAAAATTAAATGTTAGAACTAAATTTTAACCAATAATATACGTTATTATTATTATTTAATATATGGACACACTATTAGTTCATGTATTTAACAATGTAATAGCCCAAACATGATGCACATACGCAATACAACTTATTTGAATAATACATATGCAATATAAAACACACACACATATTCACACATAACATTAGATGATATAACCATAATGAACATGTGCAATACAACTTCATGTGTCACATATAAACAATACAAAATAGAAACATCCAGTTACATCTAATATTAAATAGTCCACGCCTTATGCACATGAGCGATACAACTTACTTGAATAACACATATGCAGTACAAAACATAAACACCTATTCACATATAACATTAGATAGCTCAAGCATAATACACATAAGCAATTCAATTCCCCGGACAAATAATTACATATAATATTAAATAGCCTGTGCATAATACACATGTGTAATACAACTCCATGTATCATGTATATGCAATACGAATACACATGTGTAATACAACTCCATGTATCACATATATGCAATACAAAATAGAAACATTCAGTCACATCAAACGCTAAAGAGCCCAAACATGATACACATGTGTAATACAGGTTCTCGTACACCATATATACAGTACAAAACATAAACAACTAGTCATGTATATCATTAAATTGATGAATCATATTCATATTTGCACACAAGCAATACGCATCCTTGTATTACATATATGCAGTACATATCAATAAAAGACCAGTCACATATAATGCACATATGCAATATATGGATTAAAACATGTACCTTTATGTTCAAAACCTTCAAAATCCAAATTAACATATGCAGTATTGGTAGAAATCGAAAAATTAGCAAAATAAGATCTCAAATCTGAAGTCGCATGTATAAATATACGTTTTTATCTTCGATTACCATCAATTTCTTATAAATAATCCATATTAATCATAGAATTTTTGAATTCATCTCATTCTGTATCTAATCGATTTAAAAACAACAATACATGCAAAATCCTAACAATTCGGTATCAAATAAAAAGATATATGAAATCGATTGAGACGAATGTCTAATATTGGGAATTTGAGCATGTACCTTCAATTGACATGAATAACAATCGTAATAAGAATTCGTATATGTATGAACATGTTATAATCTGGTAAGAAATTGTTGATAGATGTGATTGGAGTAAGATATATTCTAGATCTAGGTCTGAATTTGGGCATCTATGAGAAATATCTTAGGTAGTGAAGTTAATACAATTGGACAAAAATACCCCTATACTTAGGGAGTTCTCGAGTTCTCTCCCTAACTATGAGTTTTCTATTGAACCTTCCCCTATATATATATATATATATATATATATATATATAGGTTTGGGATCAATTAAGAACCATTAGTATAGTTATGAACCAGAAGAACTAATCCTAACCATTTACTTATATCTTGATTTAAAGGGTATTTATGTAAACTTATATAGATTGATTATAATTTTTATTTAATCATAATATGTTTGTTGTAACTGTCTCCCCTAAATTTATGTTATGATTTAAAATTTACTTAATCAAACAATATTATCATGCAAAGAACATTGTGTACGTAAATATAAAAAGATCAATCCATAATGTTTTCTTTTTAAATTCAACCTTTTCATTTTTTTTATGAATGGAATTTCATTAATCTATCTATATCTATCTATGCATATAATAAACCAAAGTCATTTTAATGACATGACATTCAAAGAGGCATTCTCCTCCTTAAGTGTGACATGTGTCATCCCATGTGGCATTGAGATATTTTAGGAAAAAAAATTTTTTTAAATAAAATTGGATTTTTCTCTATTATGTTTCCTTCTATAATTTTTAAACGTTAATATCTTTTATATACGAGATTTTTTAAAGAAAAAAATTACACCAAATTAACGAGCGTTTTATTACCATAGTGCTATATAAAAAAACGGAGAAAAAAACGACTATTTTTTGTGGGTTTTGTTCATACAGAAAAAAAAAAACACAAAGTGTTCAGGTAAATCATCAATCATGTATAGGCAAGTCACTAATTATGTTCAAATAAGTAAATATGAATTATATTTTCAACATGCGTTAGCATTGGAGTTATACATTGTTTTAGGTCAGATATTATTATTAATATTAGAGTTATAGTTTAAGGTTAGGCGTTAACATTGGAGATATATTTTTAATTGTTTTAGGTTAGGTGCTACTCGAAGCTAAAGCGAAGCATTCTATTTCATATATAAAATTAATGTCATATTAGATTTCTCAACCCCGGGGTATAATCTAGTAATTGTCTATATTTACGTATCATAATTTGGACAGAATAAATGGAATCAAAGTTACTGTTTAATCCATATACATAAATACGACACCATTGTATTACTTTAATATAATTTAAAATATACACTAATGTACCTTCGTTTTTTTGGTTTCGACATAGAACTAGAATTGAAAATGTTGATTGGAGTTTATGGTGTTATAATCCTTTGGTTTTGATGTAAGTCGCTTGGTAGCCCAGAGGTCCTTGCTTTGAGGACTCTCGTGGTTTTGTGAATGAAATATATTCTTACAAAAAAAAACCTATATAATTATAAACATGATATTGCTTTAATGATTCATATGTTATGTTACTGTACATGTATAAGACCCTAGTATATATATCTATATTTTTTTGAGATTATAATGTACCCACTTAAATGGTAACGTTCATATAAATACAACAAAACTTTAATCCTTTTATGTACACCAATGTACATTTATATATACACTAATATACATGTATATACATTTATCTTAACAATTTTTTTTTTAAATATAGATATGTTATGAAAGCTTTAATTTTAACAAAAAAAAATGTGTAAATCAATGAATAGATACTTAAATTGATGTACTCTTTATTTGGTCAATACACATGTCCTCTTGATATACACGTGTATAGTGGGATTAATGTTTTAGGTATTGTTTACCAAGAAACATGCAAAATTAGTTTTTTTTTTTTGAAAAAATGCTTTCATTCACAAAACGCCAAAACCGGACTTCAAAACAAAGACCGGCGGCTCAAACCTTTACATACATATACAAAGGAAAACGACTCACTCTTTCCAAGTCACCTTATTACAAATTTAATCTACTATTGACCCACAAAAACGTGCATGACTTTACCATAGCGACTATATTCTCCACACTAGGCCGCGTCCCATTAAAGATCGAGTCATTCCTAGCTTTCCACAATGCCCACATTGACACCACGATTATACCATGCACAATCTTCTTACTCTTCTTACAACCTTTAACCGTTTTGTATATTTCCAAGAGGTCTTTTATCTCAAACGCATAAATGGGATCGAGACCACACCACCTACCAATCCGCTCCCACACGCTGTTAGCAATCAAACAATCGGACAGTATATGAGTTACTGTTTCGTCATAATAATTACACCATGAACAACGTATGTCTTCGATGTTAATCTTTCTTTTTACCAGCTCCACTTTTGTAGGTAACCTGCTCATTTCAGCTCGCCACGCCATTATCATACACTTAATCGGGGCCCATGTAACCCATTTGATGACGAAACTTTGTTCGAAACCTGTCCGATGCATCAGCAGCTTCGTAACTCCATTTGTAGTGAACCCGTTGTTTGTGTCCGCAGCCCAAACCCAGCGATCTTCCCCTGCAGCCACCTCTGTACTCGCAACCATTCTGCACAGTTCCGCCCACTGCATTATCTCATCTGTCTGCTGCACCTTCTCAGCCCAGTTACCCGTAATACTCCTTCTGCTATTTGTAGATTCCGTTCTTTCCGATACATAACAACTTTTGTTGTCTTCTAACCGATACAGAAGTGGGAACTTATTCTTCAAAGAACATTCTCCCAACCATATATCCAGCCAAAAACGTATGGAATTCCCATCCCTAACATTCGCCCTTATAAACGAGTACAGATACGACTCATTAACTTTTAAACCCGCTATAACTTTCACTATCGCCTTCCAATTCCCAGCCGCATATTTGTTGACCGGTAAAAACTCCCACATATTGTTACTTTTATGACAAACCTCTATCACCTTTCTCCATAAAGAATCTTTATTAGCCCGAAATCGCCACGCCCACTTAAAAATAAGAGCCTCGTTTACATCATGTAACCTTTTGATACCCAAACCTCCTAGTTTCTTAGGAGTAGTAACCCGCTCCCATTTTACCCAATGGATCTTTTTTCCAACATTTGTACCCGACCATAGAAATTTCTTCATAATTTGCTCAAGACAATCTAACACTTTTTGGGGCGCCTTGTATAAAGAAAAGTAATAAATCGGTAAACTCTCCAAGACCGATTTAATAAGCGTTAACCGACCCCCAATGGACAAAAGTCTCGCCTTCCACATAGCAAGTCTAGCTCCAAACACCTCGATCACCTTTTTCCAACTCGCCACCCGATTCATATTCGCGCCAACTTTTATACCCAAATATTCAAAAGGTAACACATCTCTTTTGCACCCCACATTCAACGCCATCGCATCCGTTTCTTCCAAAGTCGTGCCCACCCCATATAAATTAGATTTAAAGATATTAATTTTCAACCCCGAACACACATGAAAACATCTCAATATTCTTGAAAGATTCACCATATTGCCAACGGACCATTCTCCCAAGATTAATGCGTCGTCCGCATAAAACATATGAGAAACCTCCATACCTTCTCTGTTTAGCTTAATGCCTTCGAATTGTCCTTCCAAAATAGCTTTATTGAGCATCAACGAGAGCGCTTCCATCACAATAAGAAATAAAAATGGAGATACCGGATCACCCTGTCTAAGCCCTTTTTTACAAGCAAACTCATACGTGGGAGACCCATTTACCAACACTGCCGAGCGCGCTGCCTTCAAAATTCCAAAGATCCATAGACACCATCTAGAAGGAAACTGCATTTGCTCCATCACTGACATCAAAAAACCCCAATTTACGTTATCGTATGCTTTTTCAAAATCTATTTTTAATAAGAAAGCCTTTTTATTTTTTCTCTTTAACCAAGATAGAACCTCATTTAAAACAAGAGGCCCATCCAAAATATATCTATCCTTTAAAAAAAGCCGATTGCGATTACGAGATCACCTCCCCCATCACCTTCTTTATTCTTAGCGCCAAAATCTTTGAAATCACTTTATTTACCATGCCAATTAAATTTATTGGCCGGTATTCTTTCAGAGACGTCGGGTTTTTACATTTGGCACCAACGTAATGAAAGAAACGCTACATTCCGGGCTGATAAATCCGGTATCATGGAACTCGGTCAAAATGTTTACGAAATCTTGCTCCAGCTCACTCCAAAAGGTTTGTACAAAATGAAAATTATAGCCGTCAGGGCCGGGCGCCTTATCTTTCCCACAACTGAACACCGCTTCCTTGATTTCTTCCTTTGAAAAAAGTTGTACCAATTCTTCTCCCAAAGCAACCGGAACAGTTTTCACTCCATGGCAAATGACTTTGGGTCGATCAATATACACTTCAGTAAACAAATCTCGGAAATGTTTTAGCACTTCACGTTTACAATAGTTGGTTTCGTAATCCAAACTCCATTTACCTCCATTCCCCGGAATAGCATTAGAAGCTCTCCTACCATTCAAAACCGATGAAAAAACCCCGTATTATCATCCCCAAATGACGCCCACTGAACCCGAGATCTTTGTTTTAAATCTTTTGTTTTAGCGTCGTTTAAAGAATTAATCCGATTCCTACACTCATCCATAATCCATTCTTCTTCTTCATTGATGCTACAATCTTCCATACGCTTCTCAATCATATCTAATTCATTCTTGCACGTGAGTAGTTCAATGTCTTCCTTCTTCGCTGTATCTTTCCTCCATTCTGCGAGCTTATAACTCAGTTTTTTTCAGCTTGCGATTCAACATCAACTGAGCTGACCCAACCCCTTCATTATCACATAGACCCTTTCGAACCAACTCATCACAACCTTCTTTATCAACCCATGAATTGAACCATCTAAAAGGTTTGGGACCATAGTTTTTTGAAGCTATAAAAAGTAGCAGCGGACAATGATCCGACAAGCCTCTCGTAACGCTCGAAGAGTAGCCGAATGCCACTTATTAAACCACTCGTACATACCAACACCCTATCAATTTTACTTTGTTTGTTCCCTTTCCCTTTGCCTGCTAGAAAAGTAAATTTCTTCCAATCAAAGGATATTCCACCAACCCACTTTCATCTATAAACTCATTAAAATCCTTGGCCACTGGTTCATTGAACACCGTATTTTTTCTTTCATCTTCAAATCTCACCGTGTTAAAATCGCCCATAATGATCCAATACCCTTCAATAGATTCCAATAACTTTTTTAAATCAGCCCAAACCATCTGTTTCTGTCTTCTACTCTTCGGTCCGTAAATGTTAACTACATTTACCTTAGAATTATCCTCTTTCAATCTACCACCCACCACCAAGAAATTCCTATTCTTCTTAACATACTCCTTGTGAAAAACATCAACATCCCACAATGAAGCCAACCCACCAGATAGGCCCGTCGGGTCAACACTGTCAAAACCAAATTGCCCCGACCCCAAAATTTTTCAAGAATACCACTATCAACACCATGTGTTTTTGTTTCTTGCATAACGACAAAGCCAACCTCATTTTTTTGTCTTAAACTCCTAACCCATTCTCCCTTCCCATCCACCCCCAAACCTCTAATATTGAAACTTAGACAATTCATGGTCTAACCTGTTGTAACCCTTCCTGAACGATAGAGTCCTTGATCAGCTCTTGAAAATCTTGTAACTGGACACCCAACTTGCGACCCATAGTCACTGTACCTGAAATCTCATTTGCCATATAACCATCCCCTTCATATTCAACCCCAATCTGAACCGCTTGAGTGTTCTTCACGGCTTCCATCTGTATGTTCGAATCTCCACCATCAGTACCATCTTCTAGAATGATATCCTCAGCTTCATGAACACTACCTTCCACCTCTTCATTACCCATTAATTCGGCTCCCATCTCAGGCTCCCCCAGTATCCCATAGGAATTATTTAAATCAAAGCCCTTGTTTACAATCACATTCACTTCCTTTACTGGGCCTTTATTTAGAATTGTATTATCCACATTATTATCCGCCCAAATAAATGGGTCCAGTCCAAATATATCCTCATCCTCTTTTCTGGGCTCCTTATAAGGCCTACTATTGCCACTTGACCCACTTGAAAATTCTAGGCCCGCCCCCACAAACGTTTTAAAATTTTCCTTTTTAATGTGTTTAAATTCGTATTTAAATCACCCATAACTTCCTGTGGAGACTTTTCAACATTCCCAAAATTAACTTCCTCTTGAAAAGGCAAGTTTGAATTTTCCGCTCCATCTTTGGTAACCGAATTTTCCATAAAACCACCATTAACACCTTCCTTAAAAGAAGACTTTCCAAATATCTGAGACCGACCGGAATCCCTCGCACGTACCGGTGACTGCGTGCTATCTCCGGTATCCATTTCGCATTCTTCTTCCTCCTTCGTTTGTTTAACAAACTCTCCAATCCACTCTTTGTCGATCTCCGATACCCACACTTTGTAAGAGTCTCCTCTCCACTTGAGACAAGCTGCATCATTGATAATCCTCCCATGATTCACCAACACCCCTATGATATGGAAGGATGCATCACCATCCAACTTATCAATGCATGCTTCCTTGATCACCACCCCAAAAAGGTTCCCTATATCATTGAGCACCTTCTCTTCAGTAATACACCACGGAACACCCTAATTTTCAGCCATGCAACCCTCTCGAAAGGGATAGGTTGCCCTTCCCACAACACCGGACAGTCGAAATCTTCACTCCTACCTCTTATCTCATCCATAGCCATAACCGCATGAGCTTCAGAAGAGAATTCAATCAAAACCGTAAGGCCCCCCAAACATCTAACTCTACCTTCTTCCAACTTCATCTCTTTAAGAATACCAAGAATGTTCCGTAAAACTGCCAAAGACTTCACACGAACATAGAACGCCTT